>SJYO01048061.1:50286349-50802392 GCA_006410555.1 Capra ibex | reverse complement strand
AGATCAGTTTCGATACAAAAAGGTCATCAGTACATACCTACACTCCTAACCTGATATTTCTTTCGACTTACGGTTTCTTAACTACGAAAACTTGACACCACAACCTCTTCTGAGAACTCTCAGGGAACCTGTCGTTCCTCTAGGTTGGTCAGGTAGGATTTCCTTTAGTCAGGACTTATAAGTAACCTTCCTGACTACGACTTCGACTTTGAGGTTATGAAATCGGTGGACTACACTTCTTGACTGAGTAAACTTTTCTGGGACTAAGACCCTTTCTAACTTCTGTCCTCCTCTTCCCCTGTTGTCTCCTACTCTACCAACCTACCGTAGTGGCTGAGCTACCTGTACAAACTCGTTCGAGGACCTCGACTACTACCTGTCCCTTCGGACCGTACGACGTCAGATACCCCAGCGTTTCTCAACCTGTACTGACTCACTGACTTTTGTTTTTATTAAGTCAAACTATCCTAATGTCATTTAAAAGTATGACTCATTACTCCAATAATTTACACATGAGTCTGAAAGTAATACTAATTTTAGGGAGTGGAGATTGAGTTTAGTTTCATGTCCATATAAAGGTAAGACGGACTTAAGATGTGAGTACTTTTCTGATAAAACTCAGTTTGGTGAGTTATTAGAATATGAATGTCGGAGTAACTTTTTCCGCTCATGAACTAGTTCAAACTTCTCATCTGTAATTCTACCATGAGTTTTTTTGATATCCTTTCCTTTTCCGACACGTCTGGTAGTAGAGAGAGTAAAGAACACCAAAATAAGCACCAATGACTGAGGTCTTCTGATTCAAGACAGAGACTAGTACAGTTGTAGTACAGTGGACTAACGTGTTAATCAAAGGTATCAAAGAGACAGAAGGATTACTACGGAATCACGGACTGGATCCACCTTGTATACCCTGGTCACACGGGAGTCACGGGGGTACGATACCCTGTGTCGAGAAGGTCTGTCAATGTATTCGTCAAAGAGTTCGTATAATCTCGTACGAAGAGTCCAGTCGTCGAAGCCGTAGTTCACTCTCGAATATCCCTTGTTTTGATCCGACTTCTGAGCTCTACTAAACAATTATAATGACTATTGACCGTTAAGTAGTTTTGTTACAATGTTTAAAAACATTTGTAGAAATTTGTTCTTTCATTTAAAATAAACGAATATATGGAGTTAATTACCCATTTCCATAAAAATAAGGGGTCAGTCAATGACATAGGTACTGTCTTATAAAAATTAATTAAAATAATCTCATATCAACGAAATGTTACAACACAATCAAAGACGACATGTCTTTTTACTTAGTCGATATGTATATGTATATAGGGGAGGGAAAACCCAAAGAAAGGGTAAGTCCAGAGGCCACCGAGTCTACCATTTCTTAGACGGACATTCCGACCTTTGTGTCATCTGTACCCAAGTCAGAGACCCAACCCTTCTAGGGGACCTTTTCCCTCGCCGTTGGGTGAGGTCATTAGAACGGACCTCTTAAGGTACTTGTCTCCTCGGACCACCCAATACCAAGTATCCAAGTGTTTTTCAGCCTGTACTGTCTCTCTGATTGTGAAGATGAAAGTGAAAAGGGTAAGTCCAATGGTGTCACGTAACTCAAGGAACAGGATCTGTCATACAAGAGTTTTCAATAGATAAAATACGTATCATAATTATCAGTTAGGGTTAGGTGATTAAGAAGTGTCGTGCGAAGAAGGGGGAACCGTGAGTATATAGACAGACGATCTTGTCATTACTAACGATCTTACTCCATTACGAGTTGTAGTCAAGACGAAAGATGAAAGTATCCGTAATTCGCGCCTTGAAATCAGTGTATTTGTTTATACTATTACTTTCCTTAAACAAATCGTTTACAGTAAGTTAAGAAACATGAGGAAGTAGTTTTGGTGTATCATTGGATTTTTAATTTTTAATAAAAAGTATTAATTAGTTGAAGAGAATCCATAAAGGGGTTATGACAACTTTTCTTTCTTAACCTTTAGTTGATTAACGTCTTCCTAAATGGTGCGTTAGTCATCTCAGTGAGTGTAAGAGAAAAAGACTCATAATAGTGTAACTATAATCAAAAAGGGTAATAAGAAAATGAATCTCCTTGAACCAATTGAGATGTACACGTTTTCCTAACTCGTAAGTTCTATAATAATTAAGGTTACATAAAATGATCTTATCAATAGAATGGTATATGAAATTTAGTCAGTTTTACGAATTTGACATTCAAATCGAGTATGTTAATGATAATGTACTAAAATAATATCTATAAAGTGGAGATTAGTATTTATTTTAACTGGATGTTAGAAGAGAAAAAAAGACAGAGACTCTAAAACCATAGACCATAGATTCAATATAAGGAACATTCTTCATAACTCGTTAAAAACTGAAAAAATGATTAAAGAACTTGTTGGATTTTATTCTACCAAAAACCTTACACAATAAACTTTCAACCCATCCTAATCGGACTTTTTAGTACATCGGATCACGAAAATATCTCTGTTGACAAAACTAATGGTAAAGTTAAATGAAAGTTCAAAAGACAAAGAAAAGATAAAGATAAACTGATTCTTAGTTGAAATCGTAAAACAAAAAAAGGTCTTTACATCGGTGTAAACTTTAGTCAAGACTAAAGTTTAATCACGTACTAACAAGTATTATAAACGAAATATAAAATTTTAATAAATATGTATACATACGTTAATAAGTGTAAAACAAAAGATATGACAAAAAGGAAGATGTAAAAGAGTCATTCGAAATGGTGTCCAATTGGATCGAGTGGTCAGACAAGTTTCTTTGTATAAGGTAGAGAGTATTAGTTCACATGTTTCATTAATCTACTTTCTTTGTGTAAGTGTTCTTTGTTAATTTTTGTATTTTATGGACACTTATTAAAAGTCTCTACATATACTTAAAAAAATTTCTTTAATGTTTAGAAATAACGACGTCTTTAATATTATATCACGACAAAGAAATAACTTTCTAATTATAATATTTTTATGGTCAAGAAGGATTTAATGAAATATCGAAATTAAACTAGGGTCATTCTTACGGTTTTCAAGAATCTCTTAAAATTACACGTTTTTTCCTAAAACTCAAAATAGACCTTCTTATTAGTCTGTTTTTATCGTTTCTAGGAAAANATATAAAATTTTAATAAATATGTATACATACGTTAATAAGTGTAAAATAAAAGATATGACAAAAAGGAAGATGTAAAAGAGTCATTCGAAATGGTGTCCAATTGGATCGAGTGGTCAGACAAGTTTCTTTGTATAAGGTAGAGAGTATTAGTTCACATGTTTCATTAATCTACTTTCTTTGTGTAAGTGTTCTTTGTTAATTTTTGTATTTTATGGACACTTATTAAAAGTCTCTACATATACTTAAAAAAATTTCTTTAATGTTTAGAAATAACGACGTCTTTAATATTATATCACGACAAAGAAATAACTTTCTAATTATAATATTTTTATGGTCAAGAAGGATTTAATGAAATATCGAAATTAAACTAGGGTCATTCTTACGGTTTTCAAGAATCTCTTAAAATTACACGTTTTTTCCTAAAACTCAAAATAGACCTTCTTATTAGTCTGTTTTTATCGTTTCTAGGAAAAAAATTCCTTCGTACTTAAGTGTACATCGTCAATAATTTTAAATAATACGATGACGACGATGCAGAGAAGTCAGCACAGACGTCAAGGTTGTACTCTTATTAATCCGTTCGGTTTAATAAAATAAATAAATAAATAAATAAAATTTTAAAAATAACCTCATAAATGGTTATTTTAACTCGGGTGGTCTGAGGAGACAGGTACCCTAAAAGGTCTGTTCCTATGACCTCGCCCAACGATAAAGGATGAGGTCCCTTGGTTCGGTAATGACTAATGACTAAAAAAAAATTGACACCAAACAAAAAAAACAAAAAAAAACGGTACCAAAGGGGATTTCAAGAGTCGGTGGAACGTATCACCATCTCGGTAAACTGATCGAGGTCGGTTACTTGTCTTTCACTATCCTCAGTTCTGTGTTCCTACCCATCCACAAGAGTGAATGAGAGTAGGGGACGAGGTGGATCCCCATATGTGTAAGTCTACCTTTGTAGGGTCCAACCTTGTAGATTTGGTTAGTAGTACACTTTCCTATTTTCTACTGCTCAGTAGGGATCTCTCAATAGATTAAGAGTAACTTACGACACACTCGATCTTTATTTGGTACCAAAACAAAGAGGTGACTCTAAACCCCCAACTAAACGATAGTGTCGTATATATTGGATAGGACTGATTATTTTATTTACCATTTATTATTTCCATAGAAAGTTAAAATTTTCAGATGGACTCAACTTATGGTATTTTGTCATGTTCCCGTTAATACTTGTCGGGAGGTTTTGGAAGCTTTATCTCCTGCACTTCAACGGAAATTTTCAATCGGGTTTCTTAATTGTGAAGACCTAGACTCTTTTCTGAGAACTCAGTCTCTACATTCTGTAAAAATGAGTACCTTTGCCTAGAAATACCAACACAGAAAGGCGAACGAGGAGTTTAGGGTGCTCCGACTAGGATGTGTGTGTCATTTGATCACGGTGTCGACTTCTTCCGACTCAAATCCATTGGGTTTGTGAGATGTTACCCGTCATTCGTTCGGACGGACTAAAAACGAGACCTTCCCCTGTAATAGAAATAATATGACTTTTCATTCCTGTAGACACTAGACAATCTTCCTTTCTGTTATAGAAATAGAAAGTTTCTATAGGAGACGTGTTTATAGGAACTTTTATATTACACCTTAATTTCCCACAAATCACAGAACGAGTGTTCTACACGTTTGTTTCCTCTCTAAGTATCTCATAACAGAGGGTGGTCAGTATTATCATTTATTGGTTAGGTTACAGATGTATGGATGAAACATACCCAGACATTGTTAGATGAGTCGAGACAGAGGTTAAATGAATATTTCTTTTACATTGGCAAAGTAGAGGTATTTCTTTACGGAAACCAATGGAAAGAAAGTCAGTTGAAGACAATATTACCCTAATACCTTCTCTCCTCTTTAATTCAAGTTTAAATTCGAAATAGTGATGGGTTTACGGTAAAACTAGCTGAATAATTGGAGATAGAGTTTCTAAGAGTATAAAGTATCTATATAGTTGTTAATTCCGTTTAAAAGTACACGTCATAAAGGGAGAAACGGAACCCATTTTAAAGGGAAGTCAACTAAATTTACCCCTATCGTCCCGAAAAAAGGTATTAGTATTTTAATGTTCTTCGCTCTGATGTACGTTTGAGGTCGGTTACCGGTTCACTCAATAGCTCAACGACCGTTTCAGTAATTTGCTCTTGTCGTCGACAGTCTGACCCGAGTCGTTGTGGATACACAAGTCATTCTTGAACCGTTTGGGGAGTTTCGTGACACGGACTCATCTTGATCTTCGAACACTCTGTCTGAGTTTATGTTACCTTATTCACCTCATTACCAGATACATGTCTTTTGGTTTACACACACACAGTAGATACTATTACCTTTGAGACTCCTAATCTATCAATGTACTATGAGACTGATTAAACAGTCGTAAAGTCACACAATTCCCGAAATTCTGATAGATCCCTGAGTTCGGAGTCTGTGGTCCGTCAGAAACCACATTGTGTCAAGACTTCCCGTAACGTTAAATCCGTGTAATGACGAATTTCTCTTTATGAAAATGAAAAATTTTCCAAACGAAATTTAAAATAAAATATCTATAGAATTTTTCAATTTGAAGAGAAACGAAATCGGGACATCTTTCTTTATAGGGAAGTGGAGTTGTTGTACGTCATTTTATCTCTCATATAAGGTTTTAATTTATATTTTTTTAGTTTTCTGTTTTGTTATCATCAATCAATTGAGAGGGAATCGAAAGTATTTCAACTACCCCCTTTTTTATGAATTTCTTTTCTTTTACTTAGTTTTAAATCTAATTTCACACTTATAATGAAACTGTTTTATTTTTTGTGAAGATTCATTATTCTATTTGTTGAATAATCCTTGACATAAACATCGTTCATAAATTCTCAAATTAGTGTCTTTACTAGATGTTTAACTATTCTCTTTATAATTCTACGATTTTAAAGTTGGTAGTTTCCTGTACTTGTTTATTGAACATTTTCTCTTTTACTTGATATCAAATATATAATTACCATCACCTTTTATGATAATACTCCTTTCATTAAACCGTTGTACATAGTTTTACTATTTTATAAGTGATTGAAATATTTAGATAGAGTCACTTTATTACAATTATAGTCTTTTCCGTGTACATGTAATATACATCTATAAACCTCTGACAGATTTACTAGTCACTATGTATGTATCAATTCATTTGATACTTGAACGGGAGTAACTAATGGGTTGATAAAATGTCCCACCGAATCCTTCAGATTGATATACTGTGTTTTTCGTTAATACTGATTAATTGTCTTCGACAAAATCGTGAATGCATTGGACTAACGTTAATACGTATTTTCTTTTACTGATTTTTATTTCTACGAGTTCAGTATTAGTAAACAAAGTGGTCCTGGACACATACTGACTATATATAGAAAAGGATTAAAGATTAAAAAATATTCGTGAATTATAAACTTAATAATTTGTAAAGTTTATTTATGTAGTTTGTCCGTAAACCATCGGAACAGGTAGATATATAAAGACTCTTGTTGTCCAAATGTTTTTCATATCTAACTTGATAGTTTCGTATTTCAATATATTTAATTAACGAAATATATATATATTATATATATAAAATATAAAAAAATTATATATAACCGGGGGAGTATCAAGTTAATCATTTCTTAGACGGACGTTACATCCTCTGGACCCAAGCTAAGGGTCCATCCCTTCTAGGGGACCTCTTCCTTTACCGTTGGGTGAGGCCATAAAAACGGACCTCTTAGGGTACCTGTCTCCTCGGACCGCCCGATGTCAGATACTCGAGCGTTCTCAACCTGTGTTGAATCGCTGATCTGATGATGATGATGTGAGACCACCGAGTCTACCATTTCTTAGACAGACGTTACGTCCCCTGGGTCCAAATTAGGGACCCAACCCTTCTAGGGAACCTCGTCCTTTACCGTTTGGTGAGATCATAAGAACGGACCCTTTAGGGTACCTGTCTCCTCGGACCACCCGACGTCAGGTAACTCAGTGTTTCACAGTCTGTACTGACTCGTTGATTGTGTATGATAGGTAGTTTCGTATTTCAGTATAGTTAATTAAAGATACACCATTATAATATAAGGTAGTATTAAATATTTGTGACGTCATCAAGACCAAAGCAGTAAAATTATGGACTATTCATGAAAAATTTTAGAAAAGGAGAGTTTTGAACACTAGATTGTAATTTCAAATTTCTATAAAACCCTTTTCCATGTTTGCACAAAAAATTAAAAAGAGAAGTTTACTATAATGGTACTTGTCGGTAAATTTATAGTCTTTTGAATTACTTGTGTGGGTGAGTATCGTAATGTTTCAGTTCTAAATTTGTCTTTTAGGACGACGACTACAAAGTTTGTGTGTGTAAAGTACTTGTTTCATGTAACTTTTTTACTGAAGCGATATTTTACCCTGTCTGTTTTCATTACACATTTTCCAAATGTCACTGCTAATTTACTTTAGTGTACAGATTTTGTGAACTGTTCCACGGACCATAAATCATTTGTGGGTGATGTCTAATATTTTGGGAACCAGTCCTTTTTAAACCCAGTATAATGACGCGATCAGGACTAGAACGAGAGGAATACAGTTCGGACGTCAAAGATTGTACGTAGTTGAAAAAACAAAAAACCTCCAAACGAAAGGGGTACGGTTAAGAGTGACCCGTCCAATAAAAGGACTATGCTTATAACTATATAGTTGACTTCCTTCCTTCCTTCGTTCGTTCTTTCTCTTTCTTCTCTCCCTTCCTTCTCATAACAGAAGTTAACAAGTTTTCATAACAGACGTTAACGAGTTTCGAGTTAATTGTTCTGTACTCAGATCACTGAGTAGAGATACATCAGGGAGTTCACATAAAGATAGTGCACATACGATCATAAAGAACAGAGAGAAAGATCTATGAAAACGGGGTTAGACATATTGGGTCCTTGATGTCTACAATATCTCGAGAGGTTTTGTTTGTCTACAAATACTTACGGAAGACTCCGTACGTCGACATTTCGCTCATTGGGAATCCACTTATATGAGGACAGATATGTTTCCTTAAAGAGACTCTGAGACGATGTAAGAAAACAAAGTATTTCAAGTAAGGGAAAAGTAATAAAGGACGGAGAACTATGTTTATAAATATACTAACCCCTAAGCAAAAGAGAACCTCGACTCGGATCAGATAGAGTGTGTCCCGAAAAGATAAATTGACAAAGTGTAAATCATGTACACACAACTGAATATAAACAATCTTTTTAAGTTGGTGAATGATATAATGACCTATTTCCTCACTTTTTTTATTTCGTGTTAGTTAGGTTTAAATTCTGGATTAATGAACATAAATAGGTAGTAAAGCGAGTAACTTAGATACGTTTGACTTAATTTATTTACAGAAGATACACAAGAACACCTCAAGTATTGGGTTTTTTCTACGACGATTATCCAATATAAAAAACTCACGAACGTATGGGGTCCGTAATAAGATTTACGAAGTATATATAGTAAAATAAATTTGAGTGTTTTTGGGACTGAAACCATGGTCATAAAGTGTTTACTTTCTAGTATTGAGTCACTTTAATTTATAGAAAAGGTTGTCGTATTAGTACTTCTCTAGTCGTTCAAACTGGAGTCTCGGGACCACGTATGAACGACAGACGATGAGGTAATACATTATTACCAGTTGTAAAGGTCTCATGAATGATAGAGAAGTGTCATGATGTGTCGAGGAGAAGAGTCATAGTATATCCATACTGAGGAAAACAGGATCCATACTGTTAGGATATTTCAGTATTATAATATTAGGGGTAAAATCTCTACCCCTTTTACTTCTGTGTTTTTAATTCATTAGGGTGTTCTGGTACACTGTCCTTGAAACAAATAACAATATTTGTTATCACTTTCTTCACTTTCACAATCAGTAGGTCAGCAGATGTTGAGAAACACTGGGGCATCTGACGTCGGGCGGTACGAGGAGATAGGTGCCTTAAGAGGTCCGTTCTTGTGATCTCACTTAACAGTAAGGGAAGAGGTCCCCTATAAGGGTTAGGTCCCTAGCTTGTGTCGTGGGGGAGGGGTGTAACGTCCGTCTAAGAATATTTGTTACGGATAATAATTTAGGTTATCATGTCTTCGTGGGGGTTCGTGGATTAAGAACATTCGTCACACGAATACATCCTTTTTAAGAAAAAAGAGGATGGGAAAACAACTTGATAGATAGTCCTACTGTTCTTCCTTTGACTCATCAACAAAATTAATGTAAAAATATTTTTACCTTTAATAAAACCAGTTAGTTTGATAAATACGTAAAATAAATGTTTATGACTTACATTGGTTTTCTTATATTTAATGACTCTAATAGTTTAGTTTTCTGTTTAGATCGGTTTTTGTTTTGTAGTGTTTGACAGGGACGTTTCCAAACTTTTACATGATCTTCTTTTTACAATGGTGACTACTAGATTGTCATTCTAAGGTTACGAAGAAAGATTTTAACTTAAGAAGTCGAAGTAGTAAATTTTGACATTTATATTTCTATACGATATATTACACATGTTCGGAATTTTCATAAAAAAAAGAAAAAAGGACCATCTTGACTATAACACTTTAAAACGTTCGATGGATACTAGTTAAAGTCTCGATAAGTCTTTTTCTTCAGTGATTCAAAATAAACAGACGAAATTATAAGCAATTTTTTAAACAACAACAAATCAGTGATTCAGCACAGGCTTACTCACTTATGTTTACTTTAATGTATCTTTTTTTTGTGTTTGAATATTATACGGGTATTTTATAATTTTTATAATTTATGATATGGATATATTCGACTTCAGAATATTTAAATATTGTTATAGGATTCATCGGTACCTTTTCACGAGTTCTTATTTACCTTGAAATTTAAAAGATTCTTTTTTTAAATTCTCGATTGTGACCGATGGTCAGTATACATATTTAGTAGGGTTTTTAGATTTTTATCTTTACAGAATTTGTCTTACGTCTTCTGTATGTCTTACCGAGTAGTTCGAAAGGGTCGATCCTTTTACACCGAAAGGGTATGTAGTAAGTTATTTTTTGTCTACCCCTTTTAACCAACGGTCTTTCTTTCTTTTCTATATGTCGTACAATATTAATACTCGAAGTTTATTTGTTTCTCTCCCTCTTTTTATAAAGTTCTGTTTTTACCGTCAAAGAAGGTACTTTCAATAGAGAGGACTCATCCCGTTTGATTCCTATTTCACTGTAGGAGAGTCTTTATAATTTATGGGGGCTTCACCCGTAAAAAATTAGTAGATCTTCGGTGGGGAGAAGAAACCAATATTGGGTCGTTTACGAGACAGTGAGGACCATGAACACCAAGTCTCCAGGGTAGGTACGAGACCCCTGTCTGACTCACTCAGTACGACCAAGGCAGGGAGATCAGAGTACTAGTTTAGTCCGGTGTAGTCCCTCTTCGTACAGGGAGTTTGACCAGGGTAAACCTCAATTAGGATCCCAAACACGTCTGTGAGACTCCTTCGACGTGACCAAAAGTGACCTCAACTTGTATCCTCCGACATCTAGATCGTAATTCCTGTCGGTATGACTGTGGTGTACCTCCATCTGGACGTGGTAGCACGTCCTGTCGTGTGACTCCTCTGTCACTCTGGCGTACTGTCGCAAAGTCGGGGAAGTAGTCTGACGGGGATGGAGTCTACGAGGAGACCTTAAGACTCAGTACACTCGGTTGTTTGCAGGGAAAATCGAATTCGGTCAAACCCAACCTAAAAGAGAGGTCACTAGGATCTTTTCAGGAATTACCAGTCTGAAGTGAGAGTCGTTTTTATGACTTATTGTTTTTGATCTCAGTGACACCAAATGTATCGTGTCAAAGGTGTGAACAGTTTTGTTGAGACATTTCACAGCGATGTTAAGGGTAAAATATCTATTCCAACTTACCCCAGAATCTCGATTTTTCGGAGAACTACTTTCACTTTCTCCTCTCACTTCTTCAACCGAATTTCGAGTTGTAAGTCTTTTGCTTCTAGTACCGTAGACCAGGGTAGTGAAGTACCGTTTATCTACCCCTCTGTCATCTTTGTCACAGTCTGAAATAACAAAACCCGAGGTCTTAGTGACGTCTACCACTGACGTCGGTACTTTAATTTTCTGCGAATGAGGAACCTTCTTTTCAATACTGGTTGGATCTATCATATAAGTTTTCGTCTCTGTAATGAAAAGACTGATTCCAGGCAGATCAGTTCCGATACCAAAAAGGTCATCAGTCCATACCTACACTCTCAACCTGACACTTCTTCCGACTCACGGTTTTTTAACTACGAAAACTTGACACCACAACCTCTTCTGAGAACTCTCAGGGAACCTGACGTTCCTCTAGGTCGGTCAGGTAAGACTTCCTCTAGTCGGGACCCTAAAGAAACCTTCCTTACTACGATTTCGACTTTGAGGTCATGAAACCGGTGGAGTACGCCTCAACTGAGTAACCTTTTCTAAAACTATGACCCTCCCTAACTCCCGTCCTCCTCTTCCCCTGCTGGCTCCTACTCTACCGACCTACCGTAGTGCCTGAGCTACCTACACTCAGACTCACTTGAGGCCCTCAACCACTACCTGTCCCTCCGGACCGTACGACGTTAAGTACCCCANCGGTGGAGTACGCTTCTCAACTGAGTAACCTTTTCTAAAACTATGACCCTCCCTAACTCCCGTCCTCCTCTTCCCCTGCTGGCTCCTACTCTACCGACCTACCGTAGTACCTGAGCTACCTACACTCAGACTCACTTGAGACCCTCTACACTACCTGTCCCTCCGGACCGTACGACGTCAAGTACCCCAGTGTTTCTCAGCCTGTGTTGACTCACTGACTTGACTTGACTTGACTCAGACACCCTCGATGATTTTCTTATATGGTGACCCGTCGAATATTTGTTGTCTTGAAGGGTGTCAAGACCTCCGACCTTCAGGTTCTAGGTCCACGGTAGTACTCGGGAAAAGACCCAACGTCTGAAGAACAACTTAGAAGTGAACTCCCTTCTCCTTTCATCGTTCGAGACACTATGGTCAACACATTCCACTGAGTAGGGTAAGTACTCCCGTCTTGGGAGTACTGGACCAGTGAAAGGTTTCCGGGATAAAGTATGGTAACAAAGTCCGAAATCCTAAAACTGGAATACTTAAAACCTCCCTGTGTTTGTAAGTCTGGGATCGTATACAGAACGGGTCCTAATATGTCGACAATTAGTCGTCGTGGGTCCAGAAATAGGAAAAGTTGAAAGTTAATTCCAATTTTTCCTTTTCCTTACGAGTCACGATACAGTCCACCGTGTTTCCTGTACCAAATTCACATTGAATAGAAGGATCTTAAAGGCCCTTGTGTCTGGATGGTTGGTCAAAATCTGGGACCTGGGGTCTCAATGTCGTAATATTTAAACATAACAAACTTCAGTGATTCAAACATCATTCAACAATCTCACTTTTATCCTTTGATTATGTCCCCTCGATATAAAAGAATATTTTTGTATTTTTATGTTTATAACTTTATGACTCACTTCATCCTTCTCAGAGGGAACGTATCCTAAAGACCTTCGGTTTAAGATTAGCGGGTCATAGACAAGACGTAGTGGGTCAAGTGAAAAATGATCGGATGATACTTATAAAGGGTCAGTTGTAAGTTTTTAGACAAAATAAGATATACTGTACCTTTTGAAGTCCAGTCTTTTATTTTAAAAATTTGTATGAAAATGTTATTGTAGATTTTATACTTTACGGGTCCTTATTTAGGTTATTTTATACATTTTCTGACGTGTACTTTGGAATTTTGTTGTAACTTCCTCTAATTTCTTCTGGATATATTTATATATTTAGTATTGACGTCTAATCTTATTGGTATAATATTACATAGTAAATAGGAGTCTAACTAGATTACGTTAGGTGTATTTTCATGGTTCCTTTAAATATTCTGTTTAAAATTTAAATATACCTTTACGTTTTCCGGTTCTTATCGATTCTGTTTGAATTTCATCTTCTTTTCCATCTTTCTGATGAGATGACTTTTAGTTCTGAATCTTTATCTTATTTCTTTATTTGTGTCCGGTTCTGTACCCGGGTATGTTCTACCGGAAAACCAGATACTGTTATCGTTGAAACGTCTCCGATAGAAATTGTTTTCCTGATCCTGTCAACTAATAGGTGTACCTTTTCTTTTAATTGAACTGGGAACGGAGTACAGTTTGTGTATTTAGTTTCCTTCAATCCAAACATACGATTCCATTTTTTATTAACAGTCTTTTGTTAAATCCTATCATAAAAGTACTGGAACACGACTCTTTTAAAATAAGTATTTTTAATGAATTGTCATTTTCAAAAATTATTTAATCCGATTAATATTAATTCTTAGACCAGTAGTTTACTATGGTGATTCGTTCGTTTTTCTGTTTACTACTCCTGATACACGGTACATTTATTGGTCTCCTGCTAACTAAGTTTTGTGTATTTTTCAACGAATAATCTCATTGATTCAGTACCCCTAGATTACGTGTTCTATCTTTGACATCAATTATTACAATTTAACATACAGACTTTCAACGATTCTCTCTAGACTTTTCAGGAATAGTGTTCTTTTTTTACATTAATATATACCACTGTCTATATCTGATCTGGTTAAAATCACTATTAAAGAGTTTTTTGAACTGGGAATTTGTTGTACCCAAACTTGTCACGTCCACATGAATAAACACTTATAAAAAGTTTTTTTATTTGACAAGTGGAAGGTCTAGGTATCCAAGGTGTAGGTACACGGAGCTAAAATTTTTTCGTAAGGAGGTTTCGTTTTACATATCCTCTTTGTCAGATTAATTTTTATTCGTTTTTAGAACTCGTCCGTGAAGTGTTTTTTCCTTTAAGTTCTGGGTTATTGTATCCGTTTTCATAAGTTGAAATAATAAGTCCTCTAGGTTTAATTCGGTAAAGTGTGGGTGATCTGATCGTTTGTAAAATTTTTGATTGTTATGGTCTATAACCGTTTCTATGTCTCATTATTAAATACACGCTGCGACCATCTTCACATTTACGTACGTTGGTTAAACCTTTTGTCGAATAATAACTTCTATGTATGTGACTTCTATAAGATACTGGTCATTAAGGTGAGGATGTGTATACTGGGTATATTTATACATGTATATACGTGGTTCTCTATATTTTTCTTACAAGGATTATTGTAATAAAAGTTACCAGTTTTGACACTTTGTTGGATTTGCGGGTGGCTGTTTTTTTTACCCATTTCACCCTGAAGGGACCACCAGAGAACCAATTTTGAGACACGGGTGTTACGTCCCTCGGGTCTAAACTTGGAACCAGTCCCTTGATCTAGGGTGTACCACGTTGACTTCTAGGACGTACGGAGTTACTTCTGGGTCATGTCGGTTTATTTATTTATTATTAAAAAAATTTCACCCATTTCTTTGTTTATATAAGTACGTTATTTTACAAAGTCATTTTTAATTGTTTATCGTCGATGTGTTTTGTTGTACCTACTTAGAGTGTTTGCATTACAGTTCGTTTTCTTCGGTCTGTGTTTTCTTACTTGTAGTATATTATGATAAATGTATTTTAAATTTTTGTACGTTCTGATCTGAATCACAATTACTTACGTATAATCTACTGTTTTGATATTTTGTGTCTTCACTAATAATAATAGTTGTCTTACAAATAAAAATTCTTATTCTTACTTTTCATACTTGTCCATCCCATTACTTTCATAAACGAGAACTAGACCGAGTGACAATGTATTTATAAACAAATTTGAAATGTGAAAATACATGAAAAAGTAAAGTATAAAGTAAAAAAAGTTTTAATTTATTAAAAAATTTCAATACGTCTTTCCCTTTATTAATATAAAATGGTACACCGAATCTAGACTTATAATATGTATCTAATCTTGTACTATTACATTGTACTATTATAAATGGTTATATAATTAGACCTTTTTTAATCTTATATTGAGATACTTCTCTTACCCTCGGTTCTTATGTATAAACACACAAGTCCCTCCCCTTAATTTCTTTTCATTCAGGAATCAAAGGAATCACGTTTTAGTTGTCTATTATGGATTTTAACTCTTTTAGTCTTCATCGTTATGTTTGTACAATAAATCTCTATGTCTCTATTTGTTTTTTCTATAAGATCTTTTTGTTTTTTAATGGTGGAGACCTTCTCTTCTTTAATTCTTGGTCTCGTTCACAATATCTGGAACTGAGATTTAATACAAGTATAGTCCGTCTTTTCCGGTCCAATACTACACTATTGTTCGTTAGAAGTTGAAACTTGTGTCTCGTTTTCGTTCTTCATTTGAAAAAGACTAATTCCAATAACTTTAAATGTTGAAATTATAATAACTGAATATGCTAATAGAAATTTGAATCAATATAACATACAAAGTTCTACCGGTGTCGTTCTAGAGAGCAAAGTGTACAAGAAGAGAATTACACTATAACGGTGAGAAAGGTGTCTCAGACTCCCGGAGACAAGGAAGGGGAACTGAGATACACTCTGATACTGATGTCGGATATTGTTGACCGGTTTTGAGTGTGTTCTTCCTTTGTTAGACTTACCCAAGTGTATTATAATGTCTTTAGCTTAGTCATTAATCATTGGAAGTTGTGTCTCTCACCGTACGTGTCTACCTACGGGACCACTTAAGTTATTTTATGTATTCCTTCTTTATGGGTTAAGAGATGTTAAATAAGGTCATGTCTCCGTTTCCCTTACGAAAGATTGAATAAAATACTCTGGTCGAGATAGGAATATGGTTTTGGTGTGTTTCTATAATGTTCTTTTCTTTTGATGTCTGGTAATACAGAACCTTCGTTGTATACCGGAAGTAATCCTCACCCTATTAACCGGAAGTCATCCTCACCCTATTTATTTTACCCTATGTAGGTCTGTTACCTCATAATAAGTCGTAATTTTACTTCAATAGATAGTTCGGTACTTTTCTGTGTCTTTCCTTCGAACTTACATATAATGATTCCCTTTCTTTCATTAGCCCTATCCGATTAATGAATGACACACTAGGGTTGATGTACTGTAAGATACCCTGTCATTTTATACGTCACCGACGGTTATTGGCCTCCTTTCCCCACTCCACTGATCCGTCTCTTAAAAATCCCGTTACTTTTATCAGACATACTACGATATTACTACCTTAGTACAGTAATTTGTAACGGGTTTGGGTATCTTTGATGTTTCATGTCCCTAAGGGAACATAGAGTCAACCATTTCTTGGATGCACCTTATGTCCTCTGGACTCAAGTCAAGGACCCAACCCTTTTAGGGGACCTCTTCCTTTACCGTTGGGTGAGGTCATAAGAACGGATCTTTTAAGGTACCCGTCTCTTCGGACCTCCCCGATATCAGGTACTCAAACGATTCTCAGCCTGTGCTGAACCTCTGATTTGGTGGTTATCTTTCATGTGGCGGTTCTTACTTGAAATTATATTTGACACCTGAAACCCGTTAATAACGTACAGTACGTCTAAGTAGTTGACATTTTTACATGGTGAAAACACCCCTACAACTATTACGCCTCCGAAACAAACACTTATCCGACTCCAATACACCCTTTAGAGAAGTAAAACTAATTCTCTAAAATTATTTTAGAGAAGGAGAATTAAAACAACATTTTAATTTACGAGATTTTATTTGTCAGAAAATTTTTCGTTTGTTTATACAGTATTTTCCATCGATTAAAATTTCATTATCTAAGTAAATAATGTTATGTTTGGGAGAGAGTACTATAAAATTTTATAGAGTAATCTTCTTTGGTAATATTTTATGTCGTTTTAAAGAAGGTAAGTCACAAGGAAGAAATCCACTATTAGGTTTGTAATAAAAGACTCTCAAGTAAGAACAGTAAGATGAATCGAAAATATTGACCTAGACTGTGAAATCAGTGAGACTTCTAGAGGACTCAAAGTCCATATAAGGGTCATTGAGAGTACTTCTTCGACACGACACGACACACGAATCAGTGAGCCAGTACAGGCTGATAAAGGCCGGGGTGCCTGACATCGGGTGGTCCGAGGAGACAAGTACCCTAAGAGGTCCGTTCTTATGACCTCGCTCGACGGTAAGGGATGGTGTCCCCTAGAAGGACTGGGTCCCTTCCTTGGACGTAGAAAACGCAGAGGACTCAGAGGACGTAAACGTCCTTCCAAGAAATGGTGATCGCAGTGGACCTTTGGGAGTTCTTCTTTGAAGATTTTAGTGGAATTATTAGTCCTGGCTAGAGTAGGTACAGTGTCCTAGTCTGAGTAGTCTCGAAACAAAGAGTCCTTGTTGGAGGTCTTAGTGTAGTATTTTAACTGGATGATCCTCTCGTCGACGATGAAGACACCTTTACCAATTAGATAATTTTTTTTTTTTTTTGAAATGATCAAAAGGAAAAGTTTAAGAGAGTCTATAGACTCAAGTTTTTGATGATTGAGAGGTGTAATTACTTTCGAACTCGAAACTTTTCAAGAATTCCTCTACCCTTATGATCTGGTGAAATGGACGGAGGATTCTTTAGACATACGTCCAGTTCTTCGTTGTCAATCTTGGTCTGTACCTTTTTGCCTGACCAACGTTTAACCTTTTCCTCATGCTGTTCCGACACATAACAGTAGGACTAATAAATTGAATATACGTCTCATGTAGTACGTTTTCCGTCCCGACCTACTTCGTGTTCGACCTTAGTTCTAACGACCCTCTTTATAGTTATTGGGGTCTATACGTCTACTGTGGTGGGAATACCGTCTTTCGTTTCTTCTTGACTTCTCAGAGAACTACTTTCACTTTCTTCTCTCACTTTTTCGACCGAATTTTAAGTTGTAAGTTTTTTGTTTCTAGTACCGTAGACCCGGGTAGTGAAGTACCGTTTATCTACCCCTTTGTCACCTTTCACTGTCTGATATGAAACATCCCGAGGTTTTAGTGACGTCCACCACTGACGTCGGTACATTAATTTTCTGCGAACAAGGAACCTTCCTTTCGATACTGGTTGAATCGTATAATTTTTCGTCTCTTTAATGAAACGGCTGTTTCTAGGTAGATCAGGTTCGATACCAAAAAGGTCATCGGTACATACCTACACTCTCAACCTGGTATTTCTTTCGACCTCGTGACTTCTTGACTACGAAAACTTGACACTACGACCTCTTCTGAGAACTCTCAGGGAACCTGACGTTATTCTAGTTTGGTTAGTTAGGATTTCTTTTAGTCAGGACTTATACGTAATCTTCCTGACTACGACTTCGACTTCGAGGTTATGAAACCGGTGGACTACACTTCTTGACTGAGGAATCTTTTCTGGGACTATGACCCTTTCTAACTTCCGTCCTCCTCTTCCCCTATTGTCTCTTACTCTACCAACCTACCGTAGTAGCTGAGTTACCTGTACTTAAACTCGTTCGAGGTCCTCAACCACTACCTGTCTCTTCGGACCGTACGACACTAAGTACCCCAACGTTTCTCAGTCTTTACTGATTCGCTGATTTGACTTCTCTCGACATAAACTTTACGATTTGTAATATCACTTTTTGAAATCGTTCTCTTTATTTGACACTTTTATTTAGTCAGTTATTTCTCTTTATTCACGTAGACCAAAAATTCCTCGTTGTCGATGGTCGATCTTGTAAATGAGTCATCAGTTTATAAGAGGTATCTTTTGTCGTTTATTCATTAACCTAAGACTCATTGAAGTGATTTGTTAAATAAGACAGTAGTGAATATACGATTTCAGTTTACAGAATAACTAATTATGTAATATATTTAAACCATTTAGAGACAACAGATGAGACAAGTGTAGTTCTCTAATGTCTAAAATAATTTTTACATAAATCGTTCGGTAAAGTCCTGGATTATTCTATTTCACTTATTACAAAGTCTTTTCAACTATGTTGTTCGTTACGTAAGGAAATAAAAATATACAGACCTTTGAAAATTAGTATATGTATTTACCAAAAATTTTAGTATAAATTCAAATACTTAGTGTATTTGATTCAATAATATTGACTGTACTCTTAAATTTTACACTCAAGAACGTTATTGGTATTCTAGTTTTTATGTAAGAAGGGAAGACATAACTTATTCGTTATCGGTGTGTGTGTGTGTGTGTGTGTGTGTGTGTGTGTGTGTTTTGAGATGATTAGTCGGGTTTTTTGTAATTAAAAAGAATTCAATTGTCTCAGAATCCCTTTGAGTTATGAAAAAGAATGAAAAAATGAAAGAGTACAAGAGGGGGTCGTACTTTTAGATAACATCATGCTCAATTTCTTACGACTTTTTTGTTAGAACTGGTATCTTAAACTATCTGATTCAGACTTAATAATGAATTTGAAGGTCAACATTTTTGTTTAGGGACGATGTTTAAATAGATCCGAAAAAAATAATACACAAAGAGGGTGACGTCCGTATTTATAGTAAACTCAGAAGGACGTACACACAGGAAGAAACTATCTACCGAATCATGGTTTTGGAAAAATAAAAAAGTCTCATTCGTGTTAAAGGTTTAGGATACATCAGACTATTTATACGATACTTTCTAACCAGTCGTGACTACGTCTGTCGGTTCGAGACGTGACCCCTCTTTCTTTAATTCCACTACCTCTTTCTTAGACAGAAGACAGAGATGGGCCTTTGTGATCTATAACACTTAAGATCCCCGGTACTCGTCGTTGAACGTTAAACTCTTAATGAGTGTGGTCATCTTATAGTCACTACGTCTTTTGTTTGACGGAAACCGAGTCCTAAGTGAACAATGATGGTAGATAAGGGACTGAGGGTATCTCCTCACCCTCTTTATATCCTTATTTACATTTGTATACTTAGACTCGGGATAGACCGAGGTAATATGAAAATTGTCGCTCACTAACCGAAGGTATACGTTACTTATTTCTCTTCTAATCATTGAGAGAAGTTATGTTAGGTAGAGGAGGTAGATGTGTTTAAGTTGGGAGATCCACCTCAGGACTGCAGGGTGGTCCTGGGAGATAAGTCGGTCTCATTCCGACACCCATGAACTATTTTAAGTGGGAATTTTTTAGAAATATTTACGAAAAACGAGTCCGAAGGAGAGATGTGAGGTATAAGAGAGTAGGGTCAGACTAACAGGACAAAGGAAGGGCAAAGGAGAATGAATCCTGAGAGGTGAACCTCGTACTGGATCAACAAATAAAATGGACCTGGGTTAAAGTGAGGACAGGGGAACAACAAGTCAACGATTCAACACAGGCTGAGAACACTGGGGTACCTGGTGTCGTGTGGTCCGAGGAGACAGGAAGTGATAGAGGACCTCAAACGAGTCTGAGTACAGGTAACTCAGTTACTACGGGACAGGGAATCTATGACACAAAATCTGGTGACTGGCACCAAAGACCTCAGGGACAACGGTGTGGTTTAGGTCAAGGATATTGATACTACGGGTTGTGTTCAGAGTTCTTCTCAAAGTTATAAAAAAGTTTCTTTCATGTCCCATGTTCCTCTTTCTTCGTCAGACAAAGGAATTCAGTTTCCGTGGTGACTCAATTATTGTTACTTTTTACCGCACTCTACGAAGTGCATACTGGAAGTTGACATTATCCATAAATCGGAGTCTTCGTATTCTGACGTTTCTTTTGTTTCCGTAGAAACTTACCTCCTTTTCATTATATATTATGTAAAAGTAATTTGGTGACGAGAGTGGTCTCATTAGAAAATAACCAGGGAAGTACCTTTTACGAGTTTTTAATTGGATAAATTAATTTGAAAATTTTATTTAGATAAATTTCTCTACTCAATTTTAAATTTTACAGTCTAATGTCAAATTCATTGTTGGTACATTGTCGAATTTTCCTCGACTTAACCTTAAGATACTAGATGTAGTGTGGGCTTGGATATCCTCTCTAAATTTTATATAAGGATTTAGTGCAGGGTTGGACGGTTTAGTTTTAGAGGTACCCAGCCCTATTCTTCAGGAAAATTTTTCACCATGGTCGTCCGGGACTTCCTTGGAAACAGTTAGGGACGAGATTCTCACTACGACATCGAGAGGTAAAATAGAGTACGCGGAGCGGAGTTTTGACGGTTTTTTTGTTCCTTAGCTTTGCGGTTGGGGTTCCTTTAGTTTTTCTTTCTGAATTGTATTTAGATGACTAAAAATGACTGAGATTGACTAGTTTTACAAAAACTATGGATAAAGGGTAAAGTGTTGGAACATGTCATGAATTTTTACATTTTAACCCCATGTTCACTAGACCAAGGTGAAGTCCGGGCCAGTGCGGGATCGAGATGCTGTGAGTCTTCAGCGGAGACCAGAAGTAAAAGGAGTCGACTTTTTGGGTCTTTGTTACAATCATAGATGAAGTGTCTCAGTGACTGTTCTGATTTAATGATTTATGTAAGTTTAACGATATTTATTAAGGATCTTATATCTTTCGTAAGTTCTTAGACTCAATATTACTCATAATAAAAGTAGTATCACAACCACACCCTCAATTTGTCAACCTTTATATAGTCCAAGTTCACTTACATTTAGTCTGATATTTTATGACGTATAAGGACCCCGAAGAGACCACCAGAGACACCCTGTCACCCTTTGTTTGTCTAGGAATTCTTGTCAGGGTAATCCTGAAGAACCACCAGGTCATCGATTTTAAAGGGGAAGGTTACGTCCCCCACTCCCAAGGTAGTGACCAATCCCTCAATTCTTGGGTGTTTGGAGTGTCGGTCTTTTGGTTTTGTGTTTTGTCTTCGTTTTAACAATGTTTAAGTTATTTCTGAAAATTTTACTGAGTGTAATTTTTTTTTTCGGGTTTACAACGTTTAATGATAAAGGAAAGTATCTATAATTTTACAGAGAGATCAAATAACTTTGGTTTTACAAGTGAGTGTTTTCATTACTTATTATTACTTCATGTCGTATATAGGGTGAAGACTGTGTAAGAACAAACCCGAAGAACCGCCGTGATCATATTTATTGGGAGGACGGTCATGTCCTCTGTATTCTCTACGTCCAAGTTACGGACCCAGTCCTTCTAGGGAACCCCCTCCCGTACCGTTGGGTGAGGTTATAAGAACGGACCTTTTAGGGTACCTGTCTCCTAGGACCGCTCGATACCAGATATCCCAGTGTTTCTCAGTCTGTACTGGCTTCGTTGAATCTTGTGTGTGTATCGTATATGTATGTGTGTGTATATATATATATGTGTGTAGGACATGTGAACATATAAAGGTTTTGATCATTTTAACTCGTGTATTAAAAATTTTTCATCTCTCGTCGAAACCACTTAAATAAAAGTATAACAGACAAACCGAGATCTCTTAGAATTAAAGAGTTTTTATTAAGAACGGGTCCATTTATACGGGGTACTGTGTACTTACTATTTGTGTACTTACTATTTACGTATGATACCTTCTAAAAGAAAGGTTTTTTGTCAATAGTTGACGAATTTATTTCAGGGTGTCCCGTCTTCTTGTGGTATACGCACCAGTTCAGGACACAAAGAGTAAAGACAGTAAATTAACGAGACATAAACATAGACCGAAATGACGTCCTTTCAAACTACGTACCTTAAACGGAGTTTCGACTCCTATTATCTGAGAGAAGAAAGTCTAAATAAGATATGTCGTGTTAAAAGACCCCCTTTTTACACATTTTGACGAAACACCGTTATATATACCTTAGTTCTCATTTTATTATTTTTCTTTTGCAACAGGTTTCCTTTAAAGTCACTGACTCACTTTGAGACAGTCTGTATAAATTGAAGTAAATTTGTGCGGTGAATAATAAATATCAAAAAAGTCTCATATCTACACTCAGTCCTTGGTTTTCACTTAAGTAATTCATCCCTATGAACTTTCAGTACATGTGCACAGTTTTTATAAAACGCAATTCTTAACTCCTTGGGATGATTGAGGGTGGGGAAGTTTTTTACGTCCGATGGACGATAGGAAAATCTAAGATCTGGTTAAAACAATAAAATGGGAGATGGAAAAATGCTTACACATTCAAAAATTTGTTTTCTACGTCTTAATGTCTTTAGAAAGGTAGAATCGCACTTTTGCATCCTCCTGATTTTGACGAAGAGTTAGGGTTTTCTTAATTGTACCTTATGACTAATGATGATTAAACAAAAAATAAGCACAGGAGTAAAAAATAAAATTTAACAGAATTAATGTTATATTTTGGACGATTTTTCTTTGTTGTCTTCTGTATATATGTGGTTTTCTGTAAGGTTTTACGAGTTTCGTCACGGTGAGTTGTATCGTGATTTACTCTTTACTGGGTTTAGAGATCTTTGTTCTCTTACCTATTTAATTAAGAGTGTATAAGTGTGTGACTCTATGATGTCAAGTTACTTTTGTTAGTCTTTTTAGTTTTATACTACTTACTCATAATGTTTGTATTATTGTCCTCTTGTCTGTGTTCTCATATTAGAGATAACAACAAAAAGATATCTTATGTTTTATCCAAATTAATTAACTAAAATCTTTAGTTAAACCCGATCCCCTTTATCACGAAAAAAAAGTCACCATCCACATAAATAAAAATAACCTCATATTGACGAAATGTTACAGCAATCAAAAGACGACATGCTGTTACCATCTAGTCGATATGCATACGTATATTGGAGAGGAATCTGGGAGGGACGGTGGGGGAGTCGGGACAGGGAGGGGAGATCCAGGCAGTGTTTCGTGGCTCAACTCGAGGGATACGATAGGTCGTCGAAGGGTGATCGATAGATAAAACGACGATTAAATTTAGATAAAACTCCCAAGGATAAGACTGAATCATGGAGGGATCAAAAAGTTTGTAGGGGGAGAAAGAATTTTGAGTTCTCGTACACCCGTGAACGTTTCTACAGAACTCCCTTGAACAGGTTCTTTCTACTACGGTTTATCCCTTAAGGTGACGTTTTATCCTGACTCAGACTTTTTTGTAATGCTATTCAAACGACATTTGATGTGGTGAACGGAATCCCTAGTTGACCACACCTCCACCCCCCCCGAGTTTTACTCTAACAGATTCTTATTGAAAGGTCTTTTAAGAGACCGTCAGGTCACCAACCCTGAGGTTTCTAAAGTTACGTCCCCTGTCTCTAAACTAGGGACCAACCCCTTACCTCTAGGGTTCGTGACACACGACGCCAGTTTATTTATTTATTCTTCTTAGAAGATTATTGACTCCTCTGTCGTAAATCTGAGTACGGGAAGGGATCACCGAGTCTGCCATTTTCGCAGACAGATATTACACTCTCTGGACCCAAACTAGGGACCCAGTCCTTCTATGGGACCTCTTCCTTTGTCATTGGGACAGGTCATGAGAACGGACCTTTAGGGTACCTGCCTCGTCTACCATCCGATATCGGGTACCCCAGCGTTTCTCAACCTGTGTTGACGCACTGAAGTGAAAGAAAGTGAAGTACTTTAGAACTGTAGATCGGTCATACTCGGTTTCTTCTTTCTCGGGGTCGATTCCTTTTGCCCAAGAGGAAAAGGGAGATTGGGGGTAAGAGCAAAGAATCTGGGACTTGATTGGTATTCACCCCCAAAATCCGTGCACTTCCTTGTTAATGATGATCAGGAACTCGGGGTCTAGACCGACCTGTTCTCACCCTCGACTCTGACACTGCTCCCCTTTGTTACTAATTCTGAGGATCGAAGGTTGTGTCCTCCGTACCTAAACTAGGAACCAGTCCCTTGATTCTAGGGTGTACGACGTGGTGCGTCGGTTTTTTGTTGTTGTTGTTGTTTTTTTTTTTAAGTTAAACTTTTGCTCTTTTTTTTTTTTCCTCTTTGAAACTTAACCCATACTCTAATTTTGCAGTTACATTAGACCCAACCTATATAAAAATCATAATTATAAAATGAATCATATATATAACAATCATATGATGAAACTTTTTTCTTTTAGGAGTTTCGACTTTAAATGATTTCCAATATCCTAGAAGGGAGGATCGAGTCAACCATTTCTTAGACGGACGTTACTACTTCTGGGTCCAAGCTAAGGACCCAGACTCATCTAGGGGACCTCTTCCTTTACCGTTGGGTGAGGTCATAAGAACGGATCTTTTAGGGTACCTGTCTCCTTGGACCACCCGATGTCAGGTACCCCAGTGTTCTCAGTCTGTGCTAAATTACTGATTTGGTGGTATCCTAGAAGGTCTCGACAGTAGGTCCCCGTCGCTCTACACCACCTCGTAAAAACTTTGACCCCCTTACACCCCTCCTCCCATCTCCTATCAGAAAAGAATGAAACATGTGGAGATTCGGGTCCGGTAAATCGTTTGTCCAATGTCAATCTTATTTGGAAGTTAGTGATGACATTTGACAAAGAAGTAGGACACTTTCTCGGGTTTGTTTTGTTAAATCCATAAAAGTAAATATGACAGTTAACACTTTATTTATTCCTGTGTATATAGAACAATATCGAATAGAAGGAAAAAAATTTGAAGTTTAAGATTTCGTCACTTTCTAATAATAACAATGATGTAAAAAACCTCCACTCCGTCTGTTTTATTTAAGATTAAAATAAAAAATTTACTATCCTTCGTTATTCATATTTTTGTCATTCATATTTTTGGTGTCCATAAGAATCTCGAGTATATAAGGAATAAGTCTTCGAATAGTCTCTTGTCCGAAACACACGAAAGATATTCATTCGTGAATGAAGTGTCATTTGTTTATGAAAACACAAGTAAATAGATCTACTTTCACACTGAACTGTTTTTTCAAAAACAATTCCTTTAAATACAAATGATTTTAATGTGTATAAAAGTCATTGAACTTGACTTAAAAATCAAGAACAGAAGGTATCGGTTGCCTTTTTTAATAAAGGACGTGGTTGTAGTCCGACACAGAGTGGTACATAATAGTTCCCCTACTTTAGATGTCAGATATATGAGTCTGTACGTTCACATACTAGAAGACATAAAATTTAATGAATGGAGTAGAACCGAGAGCTCGACGGAGAGGTTGAAACGGTTGATTTACATGGGACCACCAAAATAAACTTTTAACAGATAAATCTCATTAATGAGTAAAGGTCTAAACACGAAAAGGACCTTCTCTAAAGGTCTAAAGAAGAGTTGTGTCAGAGATCCGTTCTCCTCTTCCCCTACTGTCTCCTACTCTACCAACCTACCGTAGTGGCTGAGCTACCTCTACTCAAACCCATTTGAGGTCCTCAACCACTACCTGTCCCTTCGGACCGCATGACGTCACGTACCCCAGCGTCTCTCAGCCTGTGTTGACTCGATGATTTGTCTCCATATTCTATTTGAATTTAAAGGTTAGTCGTTTCCCATCCTGCACAGAACAGGAATACTAAAAGAGACTGACCTGTTGAGTAGGGTAAACCACTTTCGTGACTGGGGACAAGAGTGACATAGACAATTCTATATTGACCAGACAGACCAGTGACGAATGGGATTGCATCGTAGGTGTCCCTACATCAACGAGGGTGAACTAGACAAATCTTAATCCAAGTACACGACGACTCTTTTAGTATCTTGAAACGGAACGGAGGACTTTACGGTGTATGAGATACCGGAGTAATAGGGTTGTAGTCCGAAGAATACTGACTAAGAGAGTTGTGAGGAAAGGGTAGGAGTCGGAGATAAAGTTATAAGTTCCAAGGAACAGCATTTGTTGTCTTCATCTAAAAGGGACTTATCCCGTCACATCCACTTCCTCTTGTCGATTTCTTATAAAACGTACTGAACTTCTTTGTGACTTTACTAATATTCGGTCTGAACTTAGACCCGAAGACCTTTGTCTTAGGTTTGATACGGTATCTTGAAGATGAAGACTCATCTTAGATGATCCCTACGTCGTCCAGTTGTAAGGGTAACTCCGTCGACTTTTTTATTTATTTACTTACTTGTTCTTAATATGAGAATCCCCCCGCCAGGATTCTACCGTCTCCTTATCCTGCCCCTCTGGTGAAAGAGGGGATGTTTAAGTAGTTTTCTTGAAAACTTACGACTCATTTACGGTGTTTTGTTGAAGACTTACGACCGTTTCCTGTAGTCCGTAGGTCCTTTCGTCGGGTAACAGAAGTTTTCCTCCATCCTTTTTTATATTTTCTATTTTTCTCTCTATTTTCTCCATCCCTACCTCTAGGTAGGACCCTTCCCTCAGAATTTTTTCTCTCTTCAAAGGTTTGTGGTCCTTTGTAAGAGTGACCACTCAGACACCGCTCGGAACCTTGGAGTCTTCCGTTGTATTGACCCTCCTTTTTATTTATTTATTAATTTCGGGTGTCTAATGCACGGGTTACCATTGAGGGTCGTCTCTTCGTCGCGTCTGCGGGCGTAGACGGTGATCGTTCGCCCCCGGTCCGTCCCTCCGTGCCCGACGTAACGAATTCTCATTCTTGGTCCGGACTTACGGTGCTCCCGTTAGACTCCCTTGATTGAACTCTATCGTTTGGTCTGACCCTATCGATAGGGTGTTTTTCGGTATTGGATTCCTGAGAACGCTCAGGGAACCTGACGTTTCTCTAGGTGGGTCAGGTAGGATTTCCTCTGGTCAGGACCCAACCCACAAGTAACCTTCCTGACTACAACTCCGACTTTGAGGTCATGAAACCGGTGGACTACGTTTCTCAACTGAGTAACCTTTTCTGGGACTACGACCCTCCCTAACCCCCGTCCTCCTCGACCTACCGTAGTGACTGAGCTACCTGCACTCAGACTCACTTAAGGCCCTCAACCACTACCTGTCCCTCCGGACCACACGACGCTAAGTACCCCGACGTTTCTCAGCATGTGCTACCTCCCTGACTTGACTTGACTGACTTCTGTGACGGTCCAGACGAGTGTCTTGTTTCCTGACTCGTCTCGATCGGCCGACGCCTGGTCGGGTAGGGGGAGGTCCCTGTCCATCCGTTTCCGTCGGTCTCGGTCTCCTCCCGTTGGCGCCGGGGTTTCTCCGTAGTAGATGGTTTGACGTTCGTCCGAAGTAACGATTGGTTCTGAAGAACCCTAAGACCTACCAGTTGTAGGTGGCCATTCCAGTGTCGGTCTCTAGTCGAGGGGTCTTCTCTGTGTACCGTGTGGACTCTTCCACGCGGTCAATATATGGGTCTTTTTGCTCACCGTCCTTACCCCCTCCGTTATTCAGCGTCGCTGACGTAAGTGGTTCGTGGATCAGTGGACTCGACAAACCTGGACGCTTCCCGTGTTTTGCGTCTGGGTTGACTCAGACGCGGAAACACCTCATGGGCTCATGGACTTGGACTTACCGAATCTGGACCCTTCACTCATGTTAGGTCCCGACCGGAGTTTGTCAAGGGCCGTCTTGTTGTATCTCTGATTCGTCACATATGTCTCTTTCGTGTGTGTGGTACTCGTCCCCGTTCGGGTCGCACCGGTTCTGTGACGCTCGTGTACGGTCGCAATAACCAAACGTCACAAGGAGCGAGGGGTGTCGTGCTGACTTGTTCCCTCGGATCTTTTTTCACAGGTGGTGGTGGGGGAACACAGTCCCACCTTTAATCTGTGACTTCTCTGGTCGTTTGTCTTCTTCGACTTTTTTTTTTTGTCTCCCTTGGCGGAACCTTCACTGTCCACGTTATCTAATTTTGGGACATCAATCATGGTTGATGTATCCTTCCCCGGATATCTAGAACTCTTCATATTCGGTCTAGTTCCTTGATAGACTTTTACTTGACTGGGGTGTAACAGGTGTTGTTATGGTCTCTTTCAGGAACTATATATAAATGATAATAATAAAAAAATTAACAAATTTATTTTAAAAAATTCAGAAGATAATGAGGAAATTAAAAGTAAAAATATTGGATGATAAGTCCGGTCCTTCGTTGTAATCTTGACCTGTACCTTGTTGTCTGACCAAGGTTTATTCTTTTCCTCATGTAGTTCCGGCATATAACAGTGGGACAAATAAATTGAAGATACGTCTCATGTAGTACTCTCTGCGACCTTAGTTCTAACGGCCCTCTTTATAGTTGTTGGAGTCTATACGTCTACTGTGGTGGGAATACCGTCTTTCACTTCTTCTTAATTTTTCGGAGAACTACTTTCATTTTCTCCTCTCACTTTTTCAACCGAATTTCGAGTTGTAAGTCTTTTGCTTCTAGGACCGTAGACCAGAGTAGTGAGGTACCCTTTATCTACCCCTTTGTCACCTTTGACACAGTCTGAAATAAAACCCCGAGGTTTTAGTGACGTCTACCACTAACGTCGGTACTTTAATTTTCTGCGAATGAGGAACCTTCTTTTCAATACTGGTTGGATCTATCGTATAAGTTTTCGTCTCTGTAATGAAACGGCTGATTCCAGACAGATCAGTTCCGATACCAAAAAGGTCATCGGTACATACCTACACTCTCAACCTGACACTTCTTCCGACTCACGGTTTCTTAACTACGAAAACTTGACACCACAACCTTTTCTGAGAACTCTCAGGGAACCTGACGTTCCTCTAGGTTGGTCAGGTAAGACTTCCTCTAGTCAGGACCCTAAAGAAANAGGTCATGAAACCGGTGGAGTACTCTTCTCAACTGAGTAACCTTTTCTGAAACTACAACCCTCCCTAACCCCCGTCCTCTTCTTCCCCTGCTGGCTCCTACTCTACCGACCTACCGTAGTCACTGAGCTGCCTACACTCAGACTCACTTGAGGCCCTCTACCACTACCTGTCCCTCCGGACCGCACGACGGTAAGTACCCCAGCGTTTCTCAGTCTGTGTTGACTCACTGACTTGACTTGACTGGTGAAACGGTTTTTTTAGGATAAAAAATTTCGTTTGAAGTATATATATATATAAAATATTAAAAACAATGAAAAAAAGAAATTATAACATAAAAACTCTTAGGTTGGAGATGAGATCTAAAAATTAAAAACGAAAAAACATAAACAATAGTTAAAACATGGAAATTCTTGGGTTAGAAGTCAGGGGTAAAAATGAACCCTCACTCTAATGACGGAACTGACGAGAGAAGAGGAAACCTGAGAAGAAAAAGAGGTGGTCCAGCGGAGATAGAGGAAGGTGGGAGAAGAGAAGAGATGGGTTGAGACGCTTAGAGACACAAAGGGTCCGACACCTTTTGTGTATCCCTTGACTAATGACCGACCTAGACAGAGAGAGGAAAAATAAGGGGTGAAATAGGAGGACCGGTGGAGACAGAGGAAGGGAGAAGAGAAGAGACACATTGAGACACTTGTAGACACTCACCAGGTCTGACACCTCGCGTGTATTCTTTCACTAATGACCGATCGAACGAGAGAGGAGAAAACTAAGGGGAAGAGGATGACCAGTGGAGATCGAGGGAGGAGGGAGAAGAGAAGAGGTACATTGAGACACTTGGAGAGACCCACATGGAGTGACACCTCTTTGAAAAGTAGAAATTGGATCTACAAAATAGTAGTCACGACATATCTATCTCTTTTGAACTCCGATGACATTCTTATTCTGACTTTCGGTCTCTGTCCTCCGAATTCAGGTTTAGGACTCTTGTAGTCTCTTGAGGACTGATGTCCCTTGTAATTAACTATCCTCGAGTAGTTTGCGGAGGTATGGATGTGACTTTGGTTCGTGGTGGGTTCCCGGTTGTTCAAGGTCTCGTTCTGTATGGTGTGTTTAAAAGGTCGTTGTGTCCTTATATCGGGACTCGAAGTTATATGTCCCACGGGTTTCAGTGTGGTTTGGGTAACTGTAGAGTATTGAGTAATGACCTGTGAAGTAACGTGAGGTCTCTCTTCTTTAGGTCGAGGTGGGTACTCTCGTGGTTGTGTTCGAAGGGATTGGTCCTTTGGAGCTGTTCGGTGGGTAGGTTGGGGTGGGTCACTCCTTTGACCTTTGAGGTGTTATTTCTCTTGAGGTGTTTGACGGTCTTATGCCTTTCCGGTGGGGTTTGTGTCGTTATATTTGTTCTACTTTTCCGTCTCTTTATAGGTCGTCCATTTCCTTGTCCTATTTACGGGTAGTTTGGTTTGTTTTCTCCTTCTCTATCCCTGAGATGGACTATTTCTTAAGACTTATTACTATCACTTTTACTAGGTTTTAGAACTTTTGTTTTACCTCAATGTCTATTTATCGGACCTCTGTTCCTAACTCTTCTACGTTCTTTCCAAATTGTTCCTGGATCTTCTTTATTTTTTCTCAGTTATATATTACTTATTACGTTATTTACTCTAGTTTTTGTGAGACCTCCCTTGGTTGTCATCTTATCACCTCCGTCTTCTATCCTATTCACTCCATCTTCTATCTTACCATCTTTAATTACTTTGTCTCTCCCCTTTTTCTTTTGGATTAATTTTCTTTACTCCTGTTAGAGTCTCTGGAGACCCTGTTACAATTTACGGGGTTGTAAGTTTAGTATCCTCAGGGTCTTCTTCTTGTGTTTTTCTTTCTGGTACTATTTTATGAAACTCCTCTATTATCAACTTTTGAAGGGATTTTACCCCTTCCTTTATTAGTGGGTTCAGGTTCTTTAGGTCTCTCAGGGTCTGTTCTATTTGGGTTCGGTTTGTGGGGTTCTGTGTATAATTAGTTTAATTGTTTCTAGTTTGTGTTTCTTGTTTATAATTTTCGTCGTTCCCTTTTTGTTGTTTATTGTGTGTTCCCTTAAGGGTATTTTATTGTCGACTAGAAAGTTATCTTTGAGAAGTCCGGTCCTCCCTTACCGTCCTGTATGGATGTCACTACTTTCTTTTATTGGATTCCGGGTCTAATGACATGGGTCGTTCCTAGAGTAAGTTTATACTTCCTCTTTAGTTTTCGAAATGTCTTTTCGTTTTCAACTCTCTTAAGTCGTGGTGGTTTGATCGAGAGGTTGTTTACGGTTTCCTAGAAGAGATCTGTCCTTTGTGTCTTTCCCACATATTTGCGCTTGGGTTTTGTTATTTCATTTACCGTTACCCTCGTATGAATAGTTATTAATGGAATTTACATTTACCCAACTTACTGTTTCTGACCGACTTATCTATGTTTTTGTTCTGAGAATATATACAACAGATGTTTTCTGAGTGGAGTTTTGTTTCCTGTGTATGTCTGACTTTCACTTCCCGACCTTTTTCTATAAGGTGCGTTTACCTCTGGATTTCTTTCGTCCTCACCGTTATGAGTATAGGCTATTTTATCTGAAATTTTGTTTCCGACACTTTTCTCCTTTTCTTCCTGTGATGTATTACTAGTTTCCTAGTTAGGTTCTTCTTCTATATTATTAATATTTATTTATATGTGGGTTGTATCCTCGTGGTGTTATACATTCTGTTTACGATTGTTCATACTTTCCCCTTTAATTGTTATTGTGTTATTATCACCCTTTGAAATTATGGGGTGAGTGTACCCATCTAGTTGATTTGTCTTTTAATTGTTCCTTTGTGTTTTAAATTCACTATGTTATCTGGTCAATCTGGATTAACTATAGATATCCTGTAAAGTGGGGGTTTTGTTGCTTAAAGTGGAAAAAGAGTTCACGTGTGCCTTGGAAGAGGTCTTATCTAGTGTAGGACACGGTATTTAGATCGGAACCATGTAAGTTTTTTTAACTTTAGTAAAGTTCGTAGAAAAGACTGGTTTTACGTCATTCTAATCTAGAGTTAATGTCCTTTTTTTTTGATAATTTTTAAGGTTGTATACCTTCGACTTGTTGTTGTTATTGGTTGTTTAGTGTCTTCTTTAGTTTTGTCTTTAGTTTTATACGTATTTTTACTTACTTTTACTTTTATGTTGTTGTGTTTTGGACACCCTGTGACATTTTCGTTACGATTCCCCTTCCAAGTATCGTTATGTCCGTATGGAGTTCTTTGTTCTTTTTTCAGTTTATTTATTGGATTGAGATGTGGATTTCGTTGATCTTTTCCTTCTTTACTTCTTGGGGCCCCAATGATCTTCCTTTTTTTTAGAATTTAAAATCCCGTCTTTATTTACGTGTTCTTTGTTTTCTCTGGTATCGTTTTTAGTTGTTTCGGTTTTCGACCAAGAAACTTTCCTATTTATTTTAACTGTTTGGTAATCGGTCTGAGTAGTTCTTTGTTTCCCTCTTTTTAGTTTAGTTATTTTAATCTTTACTTTTACCTCTCTAGTGTTGTCTGTTGTGTCTTTATGTTTCGTAGTATTCTCTGATGATAGTCGTTAATATATGGTTATTTTACCTGTTACACCTTCTTTACCTGTTTAAGAATCTTTTCACATAGAAAGGTTTTGACTTGGTCCTTCTTTATCTTTTAGAATTGTCTGGGTAGTGTTCGTGCCTTTAACTTTGACATTAGTCTTTAGAAGGTCGTTTGTTTTCGGGTCCTGGTCTACCGAAGTGTCCATTTAAGATGGTTTTTGAACCTCTTCTCGATTGTGAATAGGATGAGTCTTTTAACGTCTCCTTCCATTTGAAGGTTTGAGTAAGATACTCCGGTGGTAGTGGGATTATGGTTTTCGACTGTTTATACGGTGCTTTTTTCTTTTGATTTCCGGTTATAGTAACTACTTGTATCTACGTTTTTCGGAATTGTTTTAGGATCGTTTGTCTTAGGTTTTTGTATAATTTTTCTAGTATGTAGTACTGGTTCACCCGAAATAGGGACCCTACGCTCCTAAGAAGTTGTAGGTGTTTAGTTAGTCACATTATGTGCTGTCATTGTTTAACTTTTTATTTTTTGTATACTAATAAAGTTATCTACGTCTCTTTCGGAAACTGTCTTAAGTTGTAGGTAAACACTATTTTTGGGAGGTCTTTCGTCCTTATCTTCCTTGTATAGAGTTGTATTATTTTCGATATATTCTGTTTGAGTGTCGTTTGTAATAAGAGTTACCACTTTTTAAGTTTCGTAAAGGGGATTTCAGTCTTTGTTCTGTTCCCACGGGTGAGAGTAGTGATGATAAGCAGTACCAAAACCTTCAAAAATGGTGTCGTTAGTCTCGTCTTTTTCTTTATTTTTCTTAGGTTTAACCTTTTCTTCTTGATTTTGAGAGTGATAAACGTCTACTGTACTAGGAGATGGATCTTTTGGGATTTCTGAGGTGGTCTTTTAATGATCTCGATTAATTACTTATATCATTTAAACGTCCTATATTTTAGTTGTGTGTCTTTAGGGAACGTAAGGATTATTACTCTTTTATCTCTTTAATTCCTTTGTTAAGGTAAGTGGTAACGTTACTTTTCTTATTTTGTGAATCCTTATATAGAAAACGGAAGAGGCTTTCTTTGTTTTCTGGACATATATCTTTTGATATTTTGTGACCACTTTCTTTAGTTTCTCCTGTGATTAGTCAAGTCCAGTGAAGTCAAGTCAGCGAGTCATCACAGGCTGAGAAACGTTGAGGTACTTAGCGTCGTGCGGTCCGGAGGGACAGGTAGTGGTTGAGGGCCTCAAGTGAGTCTGAGTGCTGGTAGCTCAGTCACTACGGTAGGTCGGTAGAGTAGGAACCAGTAGGGGAAGAAGAGGACGGGGGTTAGGGAGGGTCGTAGTTTCAGAAAAGGTTACTCAGCCGAGAAGAGTACTCCACCGGTTTCATGACCTCAAAGTCGAAATCGTAGTAAGGAACGTTTCTTTAGGGTCCCAACTAGAGGAAATTATCTACCTCTTTATATGGTACAAGTACCCAACCTTCTTAGTTATATCACTTTTACTCATATGTTGGGTTTCGTTAAATATCTAAGTTACGTTAGGGATAGTTCGATGGTTACCATAAAAAGTGTCTCGATCTTGTTTATTAAAGTGTTAAACATACCTTTGTGTTTTTTTTTTTGGAGCTTTTCGGTTTCGTTAGAACTCTTTCTTCTTACCTTGACCTCGTTAGTTGGACGGACTGAAGTCCGAGATGATGTTTCGGTGTCAGTAGTTCTGTCATACCATGACTGTGTTTCTGTCTTTATATCTAGTTACCTTGTTTTATCTTTCGGGTCTCTATTTAGGTACGTGGATACCTGTGGAATAGAAACCGTTTCCTCCGTTCTTATTTGTTACCTAATTTCTGTTAGAGAAATTGTTCACCACGACCCTTTTGACCAGTTGGTGAACATTTTCTTACTTTGCTTGTGAAAGATTGTGGTATGTGTTTTTATTTGAGTTTTACCTAATTTCTAGATTTGCATTCTGGTCTTTGATATGTTGAGGATTTCCTCTTATATCCGTTTTATGAGAGGCTGTATTTAGTGTCGTCCTGGGAGATACTAGGTGGAGGGTCTTATGACCCTTATTTTCGTTTTTATTTGTTTACCCTAGATTAATTTTAATTTCGAAGACGTGTTGTTTCCTTTTATATTCGTTCCACTTTTCTGTCGGAAGTCTTACCCTCTTTTAATATCGTTTACTTGGTTGCCTGTTTGTTAATTAGAGTTTTTATATGTTCGTTGAGGATCTCGAGTTAAGGTCTTTTTATTTACTGGGTTAGTTTTTTACCCGGTTTCTTGATTTGCCTGTAAAGAGGTTTCTTCTGTATGTCTACCGATTGTTTGTGTACTTTTCTACGAGTTGTAGTGAGTAATAGTTTCTTTACGTTTAGTTTTTTGGTGTTACTCCATGGTAAAGTATGGTCAGTCTTACCGACGTTAGGTTTTTAGAAGTTCGTTATTTACGACCTCATCCACACCTCTTTTCCCTTGGAAGAATGTGACAACCACCCTTACGTTTGATCAGGTCGGTGATACCTCTTGTCACACCTATAAGGAATTTTTTGACCTTTATCTTGACGGGTATACTGGGTCGTTAGGGTGAAGACCCGTATGTGTGGCTCCTTTGGTCTTAACTTTCTCTGTGCACATGGGGTCACAAGTAGTGTCGAGACAAATGTTATAGGTCCTGTACCTTCGTTGGATCTACAGGTAGTCGTCTACTTACCTATTCTTTCGACACCATGTATATGTGTTACCTCATAATGAGTCGGTAATTTTTCTTATGTAAATATAGTCAAGATTACTCCACCCACTTTGACCTCGGATAATATGTCTCACTTCATTCGGTCTTTCTTTTTGTGGTTATGTCATACGACGACGACGACGACGATTCAGCGAAGTCAGTGCAGGTTGAGACACGCTGGGGTATCTACCGTCGGGTGGTCCGAGGGGACAGGGACCCTAACAGGTCCGTTCTTATGACCTCATCCAACGGTAAAAGAAGAGGTTACGTACTTTCACTTTTCACTTTCACTTCAACGAGTCAGTACAGACTGAGAAACGATAGGGTTCCTGACGTCGGATGGTCCGAAGAGACAGGTACCCTAAAAGGTCCGTTCTCATGACCTCACCCCACGGTGACGGAAGAGGCGGTTATGTCATATTATTGTGTATAATACCTTAAATCTTTCTACCATTACTATTGGGACATACGCTCTGTCGTTTTCTCTGTGTCTACATGTCTTGTGTCAGAAAACCTGAGACACCCTCTCCCGCTCCCACCCTACTAAACCCTTTTACCTTAACTTTGTACATATGATAGTATACACTTTGCTTAGCGGTCAGGTACAAGCTACGTACTATGTCCTACGAGCCCCGACCACGTGACCCTACTGGGTCTCTCTACCCTACCCCTCCCTCCACCCACCCCCCAAGTCCTACCCCTTGTGTACATGTGGGCACCGTCTAAGTACAGTTACATACCGTTTTGGTTATGTTATAACATTTCATCGGTGGATAATTTTATTTATTTAAATATAATTTTTTTCTTAATATGAGAATTTTTGTAACATCTCCATACTTTTGTTTCTCGTGATCTTCCTGATTTTCAGATCAGGAAGGGTTGACTCGACTATTAGTAAAACAGAGACCTCCTTAGACAACTAAAAATTCTCGTCAGGACTCCTAGGTCGAACCTACTCCATCTCCATAAGATGACACCTTTTCTTTATAAGATTCGGAAACTTCAAGTGTACCTGATCCTACTATATTGTCTGCTGATCTCAGCTTTAGTAATAGACAAAGTGGGGTTTCCTATTAAGAACTCAAGACCTCATCGTTTTTTCGGTCTGTAAGATCTGACCTTTGTTTTATATTCGGATGATCTCTCTCTTTCGGACGGAGTTTGTGAGGTGACCAGAGGGGGAGTCCTAGAAACGGACTAAAACTTTGAACACTATCCTTTAGTTTCTTAGTCCGAGTTTTTTCAGACTTTCCGTATTGAATTAGAGATTCAAAGAGTCCCGACTTTTATATCTCTAAAAGGTCTAAGAGTCAGTGTTTGAAACTCCCGTTACGGGTTCCTTCTTCCAGTTTTGTTTAACCTATCCAGGAGGATTTTGACGTTGGGTTTGGTTGGTTGACGTTAGGACCCGACCTAACTATATTACCAAATAGGATAATAGACGGATTGTCTCATTTCCTCTATGATAGAGACCTTCTTTATTGTAGTGACTTACCTGTAAGACCTAGATTTTATATAGTATAGTCTTTAATTCTAGATCACTCTTCACGAATTGTCGTTTCATCTGTGTCGTTTTCCATCCTAATGACTTGAGTTTCCATCCAGTTATCTTTTATACGTTAAACTCTCTGTCACTCTCTGGCTTTTGGTTTTGTTTGTTTAGATTTCCCGTATTCTTTGTCCATTCTGTGAGTTTTGGAGATTACATGTACATTTGACTTCAAATTTTTATCTCCCTAACCTATTTAACTCAGTCTTCATTATAAATTCTTCATTATCTGTTTTGAAGACGTTTTACGTATTTTCTATCGGTGTCTTTCTAAATTCTTCGGTCGTTCGGATGTCGTTTTATTCGTGTTTGTGAAGTACCGAGTTTTGTTTGACGACTTTAAGGTTCCGTCTTTTTTTGAATTTTCGTTCGTCTCTCTTTTTTTTTTTTGGTGTGTAATAAAGGGTTTCTCGTTGTCGTTCTGATTGTCGATTGAAAGGCTACTGTGATACCTTAGATCTTCTATTACTTCACCGTAAAACATTTACTACTTTCTAAATTTTTTTTTTTTGTCCGATTAAATGTTAAGTCATAGGTCGTCTTTATAGGAGTTTTTTACTTTTGGTTTTATGTCTATAAAAGATATTTTTTATTCTCTTAAAAAGTGGTTTTCTGGGTGGGATTTTTCTGTATGATGATAATTTTATTGAAAAAAAAGTGAAACGTCAAACGATCCTTTAAAAATGTAAAAACTTAAATACAATGTTTTCGTCCTAGACTCAAAATAAAACGGTAGTTTATGAAATATCCAAGTGTCCTATTAAAGGGAAGAACCCAGTGATAGTGTAGCAAGCTGTTTCTATAACTCATTTACGATGAAAAATTTTTTTCGACTATATTACTGTTGTTAATTAAAACATGAAACACATGACAACAAGAACAAATCGGTGATTCAGTAAAGGTAGAAAAAACTCTAAGGTATCCGATATCGGGTAGTCCGAGGAGACAGGACCCTCAAGGGTCCGTTCTTATGACACTACCCAACGGTAAAGGAAGAGGTCCCCCAGAAGGGTTGGGTCCCTAGTTTGGGTACAGAGGCTGTAATATCCGTCTAAGAAATGGTGACTCCGTGACCCCTTCGGGGATCATCCGTACGTTATTTATTTATGTCTTTACATACTCTTAAAGAATCAAAAGTCGGGTCTCCGTAACTTCGTCTTTAATTTCTTTTACGATTCTACATAAAAATTAACGGAAAACTCACTCACTTCAGTGAGTCAGTAAAGACTGAGAAACGCTGGGGGTACCTGACATCGGATGGTCCGAGGAGACAGGTACCCTAAAACGTCCGTTATCATGACCTCACCTAACGGTAAAGGCAGAGGTCCCCTAGAAGGGCTGGGTCCCCAGCTTGGGTCCAGAGGGTGTAACATCTGTCTGCGAAATGGTAGACTCGGTGGTCCCTTCAGGAATCTCAAATTTTTATTAAAAGTGTATGTACTACATAAATTACGAATGTTTGAAGATCTATTTAATTCTCATAAGTTTATGATATATATTCTTTTCACGTAGAGGTTACTCAATTTGTTGTACAACTCATTTTCACGTAGAAAAGAGTTCGACCCACCGTCTTTCAAACTCTTGTTTTATTTCGATTCGGAGTTTCTCCACTTCATGAGTCGAAAGAAATTGATTTTATTAGTCAAGACAGATGATATACTTCGACGACGACGACGACGATTCAGTGAAGTCAGCACAGACTGAGACACGTTGGGGTGTTTGCCGTCGGGTGGTCCGAGGGGGCCGGGACCCTAAGAGGTCCGTTCTTGTGATCTCATCCAACGATAAAGGAAGAGGTTACGTACTTTCACTTTTCACCTTCACTTCAACGAGTCAGCACAGGGTGGGAGTCGCTGGGGTACCTGATGTCGGAAGGTCCGAGGAGGTAGGTACCCTAAAAGGTCCGTTCTCATGACCTCACCCCACGGTAACGGAAGAGGCTTCGTTCGTTGTATATATACGTATATACTATACATATAGTCATATACATAAAAATTTGTATTTTATATTTATAAATATAAGATTTTAGTGGCACATAAATTGTTTACGTTAGAAAGTTAATCTCTTATCTATTTTCGTTTTGGTATTCTTATTTTAAAATTGACAGATCTGCCTCTTCCGTTACCGTGGGGTGAGGTCATGACAACGGACCTCTTAGGGTACCTGTCTCCTAGGACTACCCGATGTTATGTACCCCAGAGATTCTCAGTCCGTACCGATTCGATGAAGTGAAAGTGAAAAGTGAAAGTACGTAACCTCTTCCTTTACCGTTGGGTGAGGTCACAAGAACGGACCTCTTAGGGTCCCTGCCCCCTTGGACCACCCGACGGCAGATACCCCAGCGTGTCTCAGCCTGTGCTGACTTCGTTGATCGTCGTCGTCGTCCTTATCTGTTTGTAAACTCAATAAAATTATTACTTCGATTACGAAGAGGTAATTAAATTTCATGGATCCTCTAGTTGGGACCCTAAAGAAACCTCCCTTACTACGACTTCGACTTTGAGGTCATGAAACCTGTGGAGTACGCTTCTCAACTGAGTAACCTTTTCTGAGACTACGACCCTCCCCAACCCCAGTCCTCCTCTTCCCCTGCTGGCTCCTACCCTACCGACCTACCGTAGTACCTGAGCTACCTGTACTCAGACTCACTTGAGGTCCTATACCACTACCTGTCCCTCCGGACCGCACGACGCTAAGTACCCCAGTGTTTCTCAGCCTGTGCTGACTCGCTTACTTGACTTGATTTGACTTTCGTTTAAAAAGGANTACTACGACTTCGACTTTGAGGTCATGAAACCTGTGGAGTACGCTTCTCAACTGAGTAACCTTTTCTGAGACTACGACCCTCCCCAACCCCAGTCCTCCTCTTCCCCTGCTGGCTCCTACCCTACCGACCTACCGTAGTACCTGAGCTACCTGTACTCAGACTCACTTGAGGTCCTATACCACTACCTGTCCCTCCGGACCGCACGACGCTAAGTACCCCAGTGTTTCTCAGCCTGTGCTGACTCGCTTACTTGACTTGATTTGACTTTCGTTTAAAAAGGAGTTAAAGTTTAAACTCCATAAACTTTATCTTTTCATTGTGTTGTCTGTAGACACATGGGTGTTAGTCCAAATTTGTCTATAATTTCAAAATAGTAAAGAGAATAAAGAAAAATAAAATTTCTTTTTTATTAAGGGGGTACTGAGAGTAAAGGAGGGGATTTAATCGGTTATAAGACTTCAACTATATAAAATATGTAACTGACATATATGTACCTAGATACTTGTTGATTAGGATCACAAAAATTTAAAATATATTTTTATTCGAAACACTGTATAAATTTTGTGTCATACAAGCCATAAATAGGTACAACGGCCGTACACTTTCACTTTCAGTGAGTCAGTACATGAGGAGAAATACTGGGGTACCTGATATGTCAGGTACCTTAAGAGGTCCGGTCTTATGACTTCACCTATCGGAAAGGGAAGAGGTCCCCTAGAAGGGTTGGCTCCCTAACTTGGTCCATAGAGCGTAACGTCCGGCTAAGAAATGGTGTTCGACTCGGTGTTCCCTTCCGGTACATCTAAAACAAAGTCAAAGTCAAGTCAGCGAGTCAGAACAGGCTGAGAAACGCTGGGGTACTTAGCGTCGTGCGGTCCGGAGGGACAGGTAGTGGTTGAAGGCCTCAAGTGAGTCTGAGTGCAGGTAGGTCAGTCACTACGGTAGGTCGGTAGAGTAGGAAACAGCAGGGGAAGAGGAGGACAGGGGTTAGGGAGGGTCGTAGTCCCAGAAAAGGTTACTCAGTTGAGAAGCGTACTCCAGCGGTTTCATGACCTCAAAGTCGAAATCTAGAACAAATGATCGAAGTAAAAAACACAGCACAAGGTGATATTATTATTTGAAGTCAAATGAATCAAGAATCTGACTACTTGTTAATCTAATAAAGGTAAAAGACGATAACGTTTTCGGAACATACTTATAAAAACCGTACAGAGAAAAACGGTGTAAACTCTCAAGAGGTCCCATCTATATGGACCCCTCTACGGGAACGACTTACCTTCCCATACAAGTAGAAATTAAAATAATCTATAACTAATTACCGAGAGGTTAACACAATATAATTAGGTATGAGAGTCAACATTACAATTGGTTCGGGGAAAGAATGTAGGAGTTGTTGAGGATCCCAATGGACTGTTATATTATAAATGGTAAGACACACGTACGATTCAGTAAAGTCAAAACGGACTGAGAAACACTGGGATACCTGACATCGGGTGGTCCGAGAAGACAGGTAGTCTAAGAGGTCCATTCTTATGACCTTACCCATCGGTACGGGAGGAGGTCCCGTAGAAGGGTTGGGTCCATAACATGGGCCCAGAGAATAAGAAGACGTAACCGTCCGTCCAAGAAATGGTGATCGTGGTGGGGGTCCTTCGGTAAATGGTAAGATCTCCTACACTTTCTATTAGAGTGAGAAGAATGTCAAAATTATCTAAACAAACACAGAGGAACAGACATTTAACAGGGATATACGGGAATCCAGTAAAAAGGAAATCCAACAACCGGAAAAGAAATAACTATGTATCTTTAAGAAGATCTCTTAATTAGATATTAATTAGATCTTTTACCAGGAAAAATAAACATGATACTTGTAAAAGAGGGTTAGTCTTATTTATTTATTATACGATGTCCAGACCCGGTTACTCTTTTTGAAATGGAAGGTGATTCGTTATCTAGGATGTTAAAAGTGACGAGATTAAAGAGACGGTCCTTATGTCGACATAAGGTGCACGATTATACTGGTCGTGGGAGTATAATCTTTAAATTGGACTATTAGTGAAGATTACAGAGAAAACTCTTTTTCTTTCTCAATGAGGAGAGAAACGGGAGCTGTAGGGAACCACATCGGTAGGAAACTACCGAAAACACAGTACTACTTCGATGTTTTATTTGACTTATAGATCGTAAAAGTCGAAAAAGATCCGTTCTAGTAGAAATAAGGTGAGTTTTCCTCTTCGGAGAGGGTTCGTCTTTTATCAAATCTACGACATACCTGATTTGTTCATTGTTTCTAGGTGAAGTAACAGGAAATAATCGTAATTATGAATTTTCATAGGATGTTCGTTCACTTTGGTTAAGATCGGGACGAAAGAACCTCAAAAACTAGATCTTATTAATAAGAAAAATAACGTCGTTTCTATTTATTTTATTAAAAGATACAAATGTTACTTAGAAGGTTTCTCTTCTCTATTCCAGAAGTATAAGGTGATTCTACTCGATATCTAGTAGGTATTTGAATATTGATGTTATTTAAAGAGTCTCATGTGATTCCTGGTTTGTGTCGTGTCTCAATTGGTAAGAAATGTATTTATTCTGTGTGACTATCTAAGGGAGAATCGTAGCTGGTAGACGATTAGTATAGGAACATAACGACTGAGTGTTTCGGGTTATTTCTTCCTTTATCTTGAAGATTTTTATTCTTTGTAACTAATTTGTGTTTGAAGTCAAATTTAGAATGAATTAAAAATAACCGAGACTGAGACTTTTTTTACCAAATTAGTGAGGTTAGAAAGTAAGAAATATAATTTTATTCTAATACTTATACATGTAACGTCACATAAAATTTCTAAGTTTTAATGTATAGATTCTACGGTTAATATAAAAAAATTTCGAAAATTTTACGTTGTAATTCCTCGATTTTATAGAAGTTACTTTAAATCTTTCGATGTAAAAAAAAAGGGAACCTCTGACCTTCCTTTATGTCCAATTATTTAAGGTAGTACCTTAATACGTATGGATCCTTATTTGTGTTTCTCTACAAAGAAAGGAGAGTCATTAAGGTGTCTGTTAAACTTTTGTGCAATTCTTATGATTACGTATATATACCTTAAATCTCCGCCATTGCTATTGGGACATACGTTCTGTCGTTTTCTCTGTGTCTACATATCTTGTCAGAAAACCTAAGACACCCTCTCCCTCTCCCACCCTACTAAACCCTCTTACAGTGACTTTGTACATATTATAGTATATTCTTTACTTAGCGGTCAGATCCAAACTACGTCCTATGTCCTACGAACCCCGACCACGTGACCCTACTGGGTCTCCCTACCATGCCCCTCCCTCCTCCCTCGCCCCAAGTCCTACCCCTTGTGCACATGTGGACGTCGCCTAAGTACAACTACATACCGTTTTGGTTATGTTATAACATTTCATTAATCGGAGGTTAATTTTATTTAAATGAAATTTTTTTTCTTAGATTACTTAAGTTGAAAATCTTGTTCTTTGATTTGTTTTTCTTTTATTTACTGAACAAACTAAGAATATCAATCTGTTATTTCTGATCTAGAATCTTTATAAAGAAAGTACCAACATATTTTACATAAACCCGAAGTAATTTTTTATAAGAGATGGGGAGACGGAGACGGGTTCGGACGGGACCGGGTCGGGGTCCTACGGAGTACGGGCTCGTCAGGGGTCCACTGGTGGGGATTGGGACGGGGGTCGTCGTGGCTCCGGGTCGCCCACAGACCAGGTCGTCGACTCTAGGGTCCCTAACCACCGGTACCCTGGTTCTTCTTCCTGTCACCACTCGAGTCGAGGAAGGACGACCCGGACCGTCGGGACCTGTGGGTCCGTGACGTCAGGAGACGGGACAACCTGTCGTCGTCGTCGTCGTTGTCATCAAGTAGACCTGGGTTGGGAAGATGGAGGAAACTCAGGTAGTGTCGTCTGGGGCGTCCACAAAACCTTGAAGGGCTTCTCGACAGCTTCTTAACTACGAAAACTTGACACCACAACCTCTTCTGAGAACTCTCAGGGAACCTGACGTTCCTCTGGGTTGGTCAGGTAGGATTTCCTCTAGTCAGGACTCACAAGTAACCTTCCTGACGACAACTTCGACATTGAGGTTACGAAACCGGTGGAGTACGCTTCTCAACTGAGTAACCTTTTCTGAGACTACGACCCTCCCTAACCCCCGTCCTCCTCTTCCCCTACTGTCTCCTACTCTACCGACCTACCGTAGTGGCTGAGCTACCTACACTCAGACTCACTTGAGACCCACAACCACTACCTGTCCCTCCGGACCGCACGACGTTCAGGTACCCCAGCGTTTCAACCTGTACTGACTCGCTGACTTGACTTGACTTGACTTGACTTTCTCGACAGTCTTTAGAAACTAGGGGGAGTTCTTACGTTCTCGAGTCTCGAGAACCTCCTCGACTACAGGAGTCTTCACAAACGTGGGGAGACGACGGAAAGAGGTGGGGGACCTCTGGTGCTAATATAGATGTTGGACCAGCTCTTACTTCCACAGACACCGGAGAATCTTCGTGGACAAGAGTTGGAGACTGACTGTCCCCGTACGGAAAGACCGACCCTGTGTCTGAGAGACTGGACCCCCGACAGATCCCTGGAGAGGGGTGGGGTGAGGGGGTATCGAACTCTCGGCGTCTTGGGACCGAAGGGGGTCGGAAAGGAATGACGTGTGAAGACCGGCGTTCAGGGAGAGAACGTGGTTGTGGACAAGACATGACCCTCTCGGTCCCTTTCCTCACATCGGGGACGATGGTACCTCGGTTCACAAATGGAGAGGAAAACCCCCCCGGAATGGGATGGAGGAGCTCTGGAGGGTCTCAAGTCCAAGTCGACGGTGGGTCACCGTGTCTTGGTTCCTGGGAGGTAGTGGGAGTGTCCCGGTAAACAGGTCGGGGTAACGGGACATGGACGGTCGGGGAGAGGGAAGGTCCTCCTTCAGATCCCACCCCTACCCGGGTACGGTCGTGGTGGAGGGGTACGGGCTAGTGTGTGGAAGAGAACACACGGGGGAGAAGAAGACCCGGGAACCGGGACTCTTGGACAACTCCACCCCCACGATTGTCCTTCCTTACTTCTAAAGATCGATTCTTAGACCCGACGACTCAGGGATTCCTAACCGGGTCGGAGGGAGACGGGGTATCGGGGGGAGGATAAATAAGTAAATGGGAGTAAATCTCGGTAAACGTCTAAAGTTTTCTAAACGTCATTACCTACCTAATGATATATTTCTAATGAAAATATGAAAAACGTTGTTTTCCTTTTAACATTATAAACATGTCACAGGTTCACTTATTTGTAGTACGGATTCCGATTATATATATATATGTATATATATATAAGTTCATAGAAGTTCTTAGTTATCTCAGATGAGATTTTTGGTATAAAAGACCCGTTTTTTCACCGGACTAATTCTCGTTAATAAAAATTACACTTGTGTCGAAGGTACAGGGATAGACAAAGTCCATGAAGGGTCAACTTCTGTTAACTGACTCGTTGAACCGTGTGTGTGTGTGTCTAAACTTAGAGTGGACACTGTAATGTTGTACATCCGTTGACTTTTGTAAAATTCTTTAACTGAAGTGGTCCTTCGGTACTAAACATTCATGTCAATTCATACTCTGTCTGTGTAGACTGATATAATACACAAGTGTCTCCGGTTTTATGTGAAGTTAAAGAAATAAGAAGTCGTAGTTCTTCGTTCTCATTTTACACAGAAAGTACATCTATTGTAATACTCCGTAAACCAGTCATTTTTCACTTTTTTTTAAGTTTTTCGTTTTACCTTTTCATACATTTATATTTTAAAGTTTCACGGATTCGAAAGATGGAAGATGTAAACATGTACACATATAAATCTTTGATATGATCGTTCTTTTGTTCTTCGTCGTCAACTTCCTGAACTCCTTGACAGATCAAAAGATTCTGTGTAAAAAGAAAAACGAAGTCGTTATACTCAGTATAAGTTCACAAGGGAATTTAGGGATCTTTGTCCTTTAATAAAATGTCATAGTTAATTTAAAAATATGATAATTTTTGAATACCCTTTATGAAAGATGTGTGTGTAACTTTAAAGAAATTGTATCTTGTATATGAATTTTGAGAGTTTTTTTTAAATGGTGAAAATATTGTTTCCACTAACATGGGTTTTTAACTGATTTTGTCTTGAAAATTTTTATGTAAAAAGGGAGATCAAGAAATACCTCATAAAACGGTAGTGTTTAGGTCTTTCTTACCTTAACCAATGAATTCGATAATTCCTTATAAAAAGTAGATAGTAGATTAATTGGTTACCCTTTTACTTTCCTACTCACTGGACTAGTCCTGACTCACCGTCTTTACTTGGTTTCAATCTTCGACTATCGGAGGACCGTAGTCGACCGTCGGACTGCGACAATGTAGATGTTTTGTGAGGGAGGGTCACCAACCTTTTCACTGTTCCTTGTCGACGTATGAAAGTATACAGTACTAAGGGTTAGTCGTCGTCTTACTATGTGATCTAAAACCATTATTCAGAGTGCAAGTAAATAAGTTTCCATAAAAGTTATAGAAGGGATACGGTCCATGATACTATCCGTAACGTATATATATATATAATGTATATTATCAACAGTAGTAATGAGTCAGTGATTCAGCACAAGTTAAGAAAACGTTGGGGTACCTAACATCAGACGGTTCAAAGGTAAGGGGTACGGGAAAGGGTGAGTCCAAACAAATGGTCCAGGAGACGGGCCTCACGAAAACGAAAGAGACAGAAAGAGAAATGATAACCCGAAGGGACCACCGAGTCTCCAATTTCGCAGACGGACGTTACGCCCTCTGGACCCAAGCTAGGGACCCAGTCCCTTCTAGGGGACCTCTTCCTTTACCGTTGGGTGAGGTTGTAAGAACGAACCTCTCAGGGTACCTGCCTCTTAGGGTACCTGTCTCCTCGGTGATAAAAGTAGAGATATCATAGGTTATTCATAGAGGATCGGTAGTGGAGACCCGAAGGGTCCACGGAGTCACTATTTCTTAGACGGACGGTTATGTCCTCTATGTAGGGACCTAGGGACCTAACCCTTCTAGAGGACCTCCTCCTTTTCCGTTGAGTGAGGACACAAGAACGGATCTCTTAGAGGACCTGTTTCCTCGGACCGTTCGATGTCAGGTGTCCGAGCGTTTCTGAGCCCGTGTTGACTCGTTGCTTCGTACGTAAGTCCGTGCGTGTTGGTAGTAAACATACTACAGAGTGTTAGTAAAGACACGTTCGGTCCCAGGAAGGAAGATACAAGACAAGAATGTCGGGGTCCTTTGTCGTGTAAAATTGAGTATCCCTTACAAATTATAAACAACTTATTTATCTACTCACTTACCTACAATATATTCAGGTCGAGACTACCAAGACTAAACAACGAACACAAGGATTTTAAGTTCCTTTCATAAGTCCCCGTAGACGAAAATGTAATTACTAAATTGTCTCGGTCTACATTCTACACTTTATCTGGAAAAAGGAGATTTAAGTTAATAAGGACATTTACCGGTTTCGTTTGAAGCGGGTGTCGGCCGTATCGCGACATGTCTCGACGTTTCAGTTCAAAGGTGACGGACAAATAGTTGAAGTGAGTCAGGGAGGCTTTGACCTGAACACAAAGAGACAGACTCTCCTTCTTTTACCGTTCCCGTTACACTAGGTACGGAGACTTCTGAGTCACTCGGGGGTCCCAAAGAGGATCTTTCCTCCAAGAGGGGTGTGTATTGGACACAAGGACTATCCCCGGGACGGAGCCGTCCGGTGCTTCAATCAAGACTGTGTAGTAGTCAGAGTGGTGATGTGTCGGCATACCTGTACAATAATTTTCCGTTTTCGTCTTAGTGTCGTGTCAAAGACGGTATTCTTTTCCCGAAAAAGTCTGATTTCACAGACAGTAGAACGACTACGAAGTCTCGTGTAGAGGGACGTTCACCAAGCAGAAAGTTATTAAAATAGATAAATGAATAAAAACCGACACGACACAGAACCAACGACGTACCCGAAAAGAGATCAGCGTCTTTCGTCCCGACGAGAGATCAACGTCACTCGTCCGAAGAGAACGACACTTCGTGTCCGAGATCCCGTGTACCCGAGTCACCAACGCGAAGGGTCCGAGACTTCGTGTTCGAGTTATCAATGTCGCGTAGTCGAATCAACAATGTACCGTCCACCTTAGAAGGGTTGGACCTTATCTTGGGTACAGAGGAAGTGACCTAAGAAAAGTGACTCGGAGGTCCCTTCGGTGCAATAGAAAATATGGGAGAGATGAAGGTACGACCCTACCCTTCCACCTTCACCCTCTAGTTGAGTCAGTTGTTTTACGTTTATACCGTATATTTTCCTTGAAGTTTTATACGGATTTCTAACTAAAAGAGGTCACGAAACTGACCCATATTTATAGATAACTGAATACATAAGTGGAAATTAAGTCAGTATAACAACAAAAAGACAAAAGACTCCGGAGTGAACAGTGTTTTCATCCTCCGTGATATTACACCACGGGTAGAGGAGTAACCTCCCTCTCTACCTAGATGGTTGAATAAACCCTCCTCTGACGTTTCAATAAAGGATTTATAGTGGTAGTGTGATAACAAGTGAATGTGACCTATGTTTGTCTTCAATTACCATTATCAGTTGACTTACTGGACGTCGACGGGGTTACACCGGGACTGGGGTGTTTCGTCGTCACGGAGGTAGGGGTCAGAACCCAACAGGGAGGGTAAGGGAAGGTGAGGATCAGACAAACTAATAGTACTCAACTTTCTCCGACATAACCCCTTCATATTCTCAAACCTGGGTATTTGGGTGGGTATTTGGAGACTATAGACTCGGTGTAAACCCTCCCCGCCCCCGTACTCCTTAACGACACTCAAGACTTTAAGTTCAAAGCAAAGTTAAGTCACCCAGGACAACTCTGGATTGTCCTAGTCCACCAGTCTAAGTTGTCCTTAGACGAAAATGCGTGAGGAGGACGGGGCCGTAGGAGTTTTGTAGATCACTTTCTTGGTGCGCATTCAGTTCTTCTCGTGTTGTCTTCAATCTTGATAATTATAAAAGTAGAACACGTAAGAAATGTTCGACCGCCTTTCAATTCGCACACGTAATTAAGTGGGAAGGACTAAGGGTGAAAGAGGGTGCGTTGTAATAAAAGAGGAAGTACATCCAAGAATCTCGAGAAACAGAAGTAAGGTTATAAATGACTAGTGTAGGTTCACTCCAACCAACACGTACTGAAAGAAAGATCGATCTAATACTAAGAAACTTTCTATTCTTTATTCATAACAAAAAGAACCATAAGAGTTCCGTTTCGGGTCCAATCGTACGTCATTTATCTGATGCTTACCCAAGTCTTACCTACGCCTTTAATCAAGAAAGTCGGGTCCTCGTTGAACCATTTAATGATTTCGGTTATTAAACCTGGTCTCTCGACTGTAGTCTGTAATGAAATTAAAGAGGGAACTGAGGTGATAAACTCGTCTAGTCGGTCTAGGGACCAGACTATAAATCCATAGGTACTCTATAGTCTCAAGATTAGTCAGTTTATCCGTAAGAAATATATTTTCATGGGTTCAAGTTAGGGACCCAGTCTTTCTAGGGTACCTCTTCCCGTACCGTTGTGTGAGGTCATAAGAACAGACCTCTTGAGGTACCTGTCTCCTCGGACCTCCCGATATCGGTTACCCAAACGTTTCTCAGTCTGTACTTATTCACTGACTGTGAAAATGAAAGTGAAGTCAATGTTTACGGGTGAACTAATAGTTACGACCACTTTTTCGGACCTGACACATTTTTAGAGTTCCGATTGGGAGGACCATGAGAGAATGTTCGGTCCGGTTAGGTCCGACATCCTCCGTGAAAATACGTTTCGTCGTTTATGGATAACTCCCAGAAGATAATCGAGAGTCGGAGTAGGACTGGGAATGGGAGAAAAGAGTTGGAGCTCAGGAAGTTAAGAGGTTTCTACATCCGGAAAGAGTTCGTTTCTATAAAGACCAGGATTTAAAATGGGAGTCCTTTTTTTTAATTTTTTATTTATTCTCTTATTGAAGACAAAGTGGAAATGTAAAGAGAGTGATATTGGTAAATGAGGATAGTGACCCGTAAGGACCACCAAGTCTACCATTTCTTAGACGGACGTTACGTCCTCTGAACCCAAATTAGGGACCTAGTCCTTCTAGGGGACCTCTTCTCTAACAGATGGGTGAGGTCATAAGAACGGACCTGTTCTTAGGTACCTGTCTCCTTGGACCTCTCGATGTCAGGTACCCCAACGTTTCTCAGTCTGTGCTGACTCGTTGAGTGTGTGTGTGTGTGTGTGTGTGTGTGTGTGTGTGTGTGTATGAGGATTGTGATTCCAAGATAACGACCCGGACTCTTAACGTTATTACTAAAGAGAAACTGTACTGGAAGAGAATGAACCCCACCTTACTTCCTGAATTTAATATCTAGGTTTATTTTAGTCTTCGTTTATGGTATCACTACAAAATCTTTACTTGATTTATGAAATTCAAAATATTACTATAGTGAATATTACTATGAAATTAAGGATATTTAAAAAGTACGTGAAAAATCCTTATGACTCGTGAATGACATACAGACCGTGACAAGTTCGTTACCTCCTATGTCGTGACTTGTTCTCAGATGACTAAAGTACAGGTGTCAGATCATCGGTCACTGTCTTTTCTATTAGTTTAAACTATTCTTTTCTATGAAATATATTTTTACACTGATTAATAACACCTGAGACTCCACCGTTAAATTTTGTTATGTATTCTAAATTGACTTGTAACGTCGAACCGGTATGGTGTTACGTGATCTTTAAGAATTTTCTTTACAGACATAATGAAAACCAAGAATACCATTTTATATTTCGAATAAAAGTTACAAAAACAATATCCTTTCTGACCTTAGTACCCAACCTTACTTAAAGATAAAGACCGAGTAATAAGGTTATTTTCGTATACCAAAATGTCTTATTCTTCTCCTAGGAACGACAAACTTTTGATTAACTACTGTCCTGATATTTTTCAAAACAGACTCTTACCAAAAGTCATTAAACCACTCCTTAAAGGACATTTCAGACCTCATCTTTCTGACCCTACTATGGAACCAGAAGTGTCCGTTCCATAGGAAAACGATAATGATTTTTTATGAGGACGAAATATATTTGTCACATATTACAAGGATAATATTATTTAAAATAATATATATATTCATAAATTCATCAGATACGTTTACCCTTAATTATCGATCCATAGTCTCCGTATCTCAATGTAATCACACAGTTACTTAGTAACACAACAGTCGGGTTGTAGATATGAGATTTGTGTCGTTAGTGAGAACACTGGAGTCAATTGTACAGGTATGTCACTAGAGGGTACTCAGTACGAACATGTGACTGGTGACAACCAACCTCGACCGAACAGGTGGACTAGGTTAGACCCTGTTAATCAATTCTATCCCCGACTTTCTTTCTTCGACCGGGAAGAACATTGACCTGGTGTTTGTTCTCTTCGAACCCAAGACACCAAACCGTAGAAGAAGTAACGAGTTCGTTTCGTACTTTAGGTAAGAAGTTTTTCTCTCTTTCCTGTTTCCTTGTTTAGTTTTAACTAAGATCCGACAACGAGTAGGTCACAGTGTAAGGAAGACACACCAGACCAGGTTAGATATCTTTTGTGCACCGATTTATCTCTACGTACTACAGAGAAAGGAGACGTAGAAGACTCGTAAGAGAGAGGTAAGGTACGAAGTACTTAAAATTCCAGAGAAGACATTTTGAAATGAATCCAAAGATCGACGGTGATATTGAGTACTGCCGTGAAGGGGTTGTCGAGTTCACCATATCTTAGACGGACGTTACGTCCTCTGGGTCTTCTGTGCCCAAACTAGGACATAGCCCTTCTAACGGTCCTCTTCTTTTACCGTTGGGTGAGGTCATAAGAACGGACCTTTTAGGGTACCCCTCTCCTCGGACCGTCCTATGTCAGGTACCCCAGCGTTTCTCAGTCTGTACTGACTCGTACGTACGTGTACGTTCATCGAGTACTGTCCATGTAAAGAAACACTGTGGTCGTCTCCTGAACTATGTGACATGTTACATCAAACATGTCTGGAGAAGGACCAGAAATATCTTCGGGGATCTCCGGTTTCTGTTATGTAATACAAGTCTAGAGATTACGGATCTTGATAGAGAAGTTTATGATTTATGTAAGAATGATAATTTAGTTTAATAATTCATCAGTCAGACGTTCAATTTTTTACAGTGAAGATAAATGGTACTGAAGGTACCTTTATCAAGGTAAAAATTTCATTGTTCGGTTGTTTCAGTGAATAAGTAGGTAAGTAAGTTATTTACTAAGTAAGATGAGGAGTTTGTGTAGAATAAAACATTAAGTCAACACGTCTTCATAGAAGTTTCAGGAATTATATTACTAAAAATAAATTTATGACTTGTTTTCAAGGTCTCAACCGTCATCAGTTGTCAGGATCCGTTTATAAGGATAAGTTTAACTATAACGTCATATTATTCGTTTTATTGTTAAGACCATCAAAAATTTATCAACGTAAAATAAAATTTTATGTGCCTAAAGTATTTGTTTGGTCTTTAATTTACAGACTATGTAAATTTTAGGTTTTTTCATAATCGGATAATGTCTCGTATTTTACGTTTGTATTTAAATAAAATTTTACAAATAATAATCTATTTTAAAATTTTAAGAATGAGTTTTATACTATTCGTGATGTAATTCTATTTCTTTTTAGTTAGTATTTTAAAAACGATAGTTCATCAGATTTTTCAATTTTATAAGTATAATATTTGTTTACTGTGTCGTATCAGATCTTTTTTAGTTTTGTCACTTTTTCCGATTGAGGTTTTATTAAGAGAAAAGATTTCTCTCCCCACGTTCTGACTCCCTTTTTGGATTCTGTTATCTAAAATATGGGTTTACTAAAAGGTGAACCTCTTTAAAGTGGATGAGGTTAAAACACTAAACAACACAAGAAGGTCAACGGAGCATCTAGGTTCGACAGACCTTATTATAAGACTTACAATCGTGAACATACTTCAATCACATCGAAATTACAAAGACGGTTTACAGTAATGGAGTAAAGAGTTTGACTTGACACCTTTATTGACCTTAGTAGAGTATGTCTGGAAACTACTCAACTTTACTTTTTTACTCTTTTCGTTCCTGTATTATCGATCACTTTGAGAAGATACGAAACACTAAGATTAACGTAGTTATACTGAATGGTTGAGATGGTTATAAACGAATTAAACTCTACATTCCGATCTGGTGTCTTTTCATTTATTAATCTACAAATATACTAAGTCTAAGACACGGACAATCGGTTACCTAACTAAGTAAAACTAGGTGTTTTTCAGTTGGTCGGTGTATCTGTTCCAGTTCTTGTATTCTGTTTCTAGATTTTTGTTAGTTTCTTAGAGCGATCGAAGGTTAAATCCTGTCTCACTTTTTTCCAGTCTCTGTTACAGACCATGGAATGACTATGGGGGAAAGGGGAGTCAAGACGGGGAGGTTCTTACCGTATACTAACATACACACCCATACACACGTTAATATAAGAGTGTGTAAGTTGAGAGTGAGAAGTGTCCAAGGTATTAACACTTAAGTCGATGAAAGATTTTAAATATTAGGGGTTTAGTTATAGTGTGATTTTTAGTGAAAACACTATTAAGTACTTGTACGAGTCTCGTCCCTTTTTTTGTTAACTCGATAGGTTTCATAAGTAAAGGTCGACGCCAATCCGTTCCTCTGCGAGACCAAAGAACGAAGTGACATTGTGTCTGTGCTGGTCTCCTACCTCTAGTGCCCGTGTCACCACTTCGTGGTCGTTACCCCAGTCGCCCAAACTTAAGATTGAGACGGTGGATAATCACGCCGTCGGGGTTCGTTTAGTGAATTGTAAGGACTTGAAATAAAAGAGAAAACATTTTATTTCTCTTATCTTAAATGATCCCACTCAACAAAAATCGTAACTTTTAATATGTAATACATTCTATACGCTTGGGGGATCCTCGACTAGACTACCAATGGTGTTGAAATATCTTGTACATCGAAGATACTTATAGTTCTTAGGTGACATAGATCTGTGGCCACTATTCTAAGACTCCGTAGTGTCTCTGAATGTAAACGTGAGATTTTACGGACCTTCTATCGTAAGAATGGGGTCTGGAATACAAGGGAATAAAAATGTATGTGGAGTCACATAAGAACGGACCTTTTAGGGTACCTGCTTCCTCGGACCATCCGACGTCAACTACCCCAGAGCTTCTCAGCCTGTACTGACTCGTTGAAGTGAAAGTGAAAAGTGAAAGTACGTAACCTCTTCCTTTACCGTTGGGTGAGGTCACAAGAACGGACCTCTTAGGGTCCCTACCCCTTCGGACCACCCGACGGCAGACACCCCAGNGGTACCTGCTTCCTCGGACCATCCGACGTCAACTACCCCAGAACTTCTCAGCCTGTGTTGACTCGTTGAAGTGAAAGTGAAAAGTGAAAGTACGTAACCTCTTCCTTTACCGTTGGGTGAGGTCACAAGAACGGACCTCTTAGGGTCCCTACCCCTTCGGACCACCCGACGGCAGACACCCCAGCGTGTCTCAGTCTGTACTGACTTCGTTGAATCGTCGTCGTCGTCGTCGTCGTCGTCGTCGTCGTCATCACAATAATGTAACGAGTGGTTAAATTGATGTCCTTAAATACACGATAGATCGAAAGATGTTAGTTAGAAACGATATACTCTGACATATCGTTTATTTTCCTCTCACGATAAAAATTCGACCATTTACTGTCTTTTGTACAAGATAATTGATTACGTGTACACGATTCAGTGAAGTCAGTATAAGTTAAGGAACACTGGGGTCCCTGACATCGGACGGTCGGAGGAGACAGTTACCCTAAGAGGACCACTCTTATGACCTCACCCAACGGTACGGGAGGAGGTCCCCTAAAAGGACTGGGTCCCTAACTTAGGCACAGAGAATACAGAGGACGTAACCGTCCGTCGAAGAAATGGTAATCATAGTGGACTCTTCGAGGGATAATTGATTGCCGATTATGAATTTCGTCAGAATATTCCATATCTAAACACACGAATATAAATCGGACTTTATAGAAGGATCCTCCATAATACGACGAATAGAAAAGTCAATGATTTAGTCAAGTCAAGTCAGTGAGTCAGTACAGACTGAGAAACGCTGGGGTACCTGACGTCGTGCGGTCCGAAGGGACAGATAGTGGTTGAGGACGTCGAATGAGTTTGAGTACAGGTAACTCAGTCACTACGGTAGGTTGATAGAGTAGGAGACAACAGGGGAAGAGGAGGGCGGAAGTCAGAAAGGGTCGCAGTCTCAGAAAAGGTCACTCAGTCAAGAAGCGTAGTCCACTGGTTTCATAACCTCAAAGTCGAAATCGTGGTCAGGAAGGTTACTGTCCTGAGGAAAGGAAATCCTACCTGACCAACCTAGAGGAACGTCAGGCTCCCTGAGAGTTCTCAGAGGAGGTTGTGGTGTCAAGTTTTCGTAGTTAAGAAGTCACGAGTCGAAAGAAATATCAGGTTGAGAGTGTAAGTATGTACTGATGACCTTTTTAGTATCGAAACTGATCTACGTGGAAACAGTCGTTTCATTCATAGAGACGAAAAATTGTACGACAGATACAACCAGTATCGAAAAGAAGGTTCCTCGTTCGCAGAAAAGTAAAGTCCCGAAGTCGATGGTAGGCGTCACTAAAACCTCGGTATTTTTATTTCAGAGAGTGACAAAAGTAACAAAGGGGTAGATAAACGGTACTTCACCACCCTGGTCTACGGTACTAGAATCGAAAGACTTACAACTCAAAATTCAGTTTAAAAAGTGAGAGGACAAAGTAGTTCTTCGAAAAATCAAGTAGAAGTGAAAGACGGTATTCCCACCACAGTAGACGCATAGACTCCAATAACTATAAAGAGGGTCGTCAGAACTAAAGTAGAACACGAAGTAGGTCGGACCGTAAAACGTACTACATGAGACGTATCTTCAATTTATTCGTCCCACTGTTGTATGTCGACACTGTATGAGGAAAGGACTAAACCTTGGTCAGACAACAAGGTACAAGTTGACCGGTTCACGTTTCACACACCCCGACATTGGACCCGAACGTTGAACGGATCACCAGGAATGGGACGAAGAGGAAGGATCTAGTAGAAGAAGAAAAAAAAAAAAAAAACAGTGGGTCGTTCCGAATACCCGAGAATCAAGGGACTGGTGTTTACCTGATGTCGGAACAGATTGAGTTACTTGATGCTTGGTACGGTACATCACGGTGGGTTCTGTCTACCCAGTACCACCTCTCAAGACTGTTTTGTACCAGGTGACCTCTTCCCTTACCGTTTGGTGAAGTCATAAGAACGGAACACTTGGGGTACTTGTCAAGGATTTATGGATCAAAATAGTTTGTGACTGGACATTACAGTCTCATGTGATAGTCGGGTGTAGAAAGAAGGAGGACCAACACTAAGTGAATATTTCCGAAGAGATTGGAGGTAGAGGTGGATTTCGAGTAGAAAGATAGGAGACTTTGGAAGGTCTTTTTAAGTCTTGTGTCCTTTTTTGTTGATCCTACCCTATGTTGTGGACTTAATTAATGGATTTGTGTTCTTATTTTAGAGAACTTGGGGCACACATCCTTCTGTCTAAGGAGGGTAAGAGAAGACTGTTACACCAGGAGGTACTTAGTCAAAATGTCTGGCATAGCATACGAAGAATTTTACCGTCTCGTTTTTCTGTAAATGACTTTAGATGTTCCACGGACACAACAGTATCTTTGATATTTTACATCAACGGGTAAAACGGACAAGATGGTGTTTTTACCCTTTCTTGATTCTTTGAGAGAAGTTCTTGCCTGGATGATCTATGGTTCTGTTTGTAAATTGAACAATAATTTTTGTAACGACGACGACGACGACGATTCAGTGAAGTCAGCACAGGCTTAGACACGCTGGGGTATCTTCCGTCGGGTGGTCCGAGGGGGCAGGGACCCTAAGAGGTCCGTTCTTGTGACTTCACCCAACGGTAAAGGAAGAGGTTACGTACTTTCACTTTTCACTTTCACTTCAGCGAGTGAAGTGACTCTCAACATAGACTGAGAATCGCTAGGGCACCTGACGTCGGATGGTCCGAGGAGACAGGTACCCTAAAAGGTTCGTTCTCATGACCTCACCCTATGGTAATTTAGATTTGAAAGTGTTCAAATCCTTGAGAACTATAGTAAGACTTAAATTAAAATCCTTTAAGTACCGGGAGTATTCTAGTCGTTTGTTATACGTAAAAGTTCCTCGGAGACTAATGTTCCCAAATTAAACCGATCCGAGTTCAAATCTTCCCTTTTTGACTCAGTGTTAAAAAAAAGGATATTGATATATGAAGTTGATCTGGTGAAAAAGTTACCGGTTCATGTTCAACGTAAACCTCAGTGAGTTTCCCCCTTTATGTCGGGACGTACGCAGTAAACTCAAACCACGAAGAAGTGGTGGGACGACACGCAGACATACGGACGTTGGTATAGTGGGGTGTTTGGACTGTCGAGATAAACAGTCCCTCCAGAACAACGTCGTCGAAAATACGAACATTGTAAACCAAAGGTAGGTAAGACATACACCAAAATCCTGATTATAAGGTCTCAGGGTTAATCAATCCATTATCTTTTACCATTGGTGTGTACTTTATTAAATCGTTCTCAATGTTTTTTCGATTTCGTGACCCAGGTCTCCAAAGTAGTCTGGTGTGAAAGTTCGCTCTAAAGACCTTGACATGAAGGACAAATAAGGCTCAGTCTTGATAACCCTTCGAGAGGTAAAAACACCATTGTCATGAACTCTAAGTTATCATTGATTTTTGGTCTTTGACACTGTATTAGACACTAGTGAGACTCAACCCTCTTTCGATGACAAAGAAAGGTAAAGAAGTTCACTTAAAGACGTAAAAAATTTTATTGTTAGTCTTTTACATAGACTGGGTAAATTTAATAAAATGTCGATAAAGTATATTGAGATTTTGTACGTCTCTCATGTCAGATCATGAGACACTATCACAATGAACGAGGAAACACAAGTTGAGAAACACTGGGATACCTGACATCGGGTAGTTTGAGGAGACAGGTACCTTAAGAGGTTCGTTCTTATGACCTCACCCAACGGGAAGAGATCCCCTAGGGGGGTTGGGTCCTTCGCTTGGGTCAGAGAACGTGATGTCCGTCTAAGAAATGGTAGACTCGGTGGTCTCTTTAGGTGTCAGATCATCATCTTCTCTGTTATGTATTTGTAGTTTCAAGTTTTATGGTGGGTTGTATAGTATACTGTATATTTATTGTTTTATGTAAAAATTGATGTTTACATGAATTCACATTAACCATTGTCTCCTCTTCCCAGTGAGGACTCACTCCATCTCCTGTCCCACGAATTCTTTCACAAGGTTCTACTAGTCTACAAAATACGACTTCTGGAAACCAATTTACCCCCTCCTCCCTTGCGTGCCGCCCCAATTTCTTTTGTTACATTTATCCCTGATAAGTCTGGTTTTTAGGTCACATATGTATACTCTTAATACTTATTCTGTCTACTCGGTAATGGGGCCAAAGTACAATCTATAAACACCTTCAATTTTCTTCGCCTTCCAGTCTCTCAACTCAATCATTCTCTTTCGGTTCAATTATTCAGACTCGAAGTGAGTCAGTGAACTTGTCTTCCGTAAGGTCACACTCTAATTCTCGAATCCGTGACAAGGGAGAAGGGGTGTGCAGGTTGGTGTAGGTGTAGACCCCAAACTGAGAACTGGAACTCAGAACGTTCAATAGACTAGAAGGTACTCGACGACTTGAGAAACTCGACAATTTGTTATGATGATCAGTAGAGTTTCCTAAGAACACAGCTAATTAATTCAGATGGGTGTATTGATGAATCTTGATACGGATGGTGTTTCACTTGAGGGGTCATAACGATAATATTAACTCGAATTTTATAATATTTAGTTTCTAAATCCTTTCACAGGTTTATGAGACCTCTTCCCACTGGGATTCTTTACTCTCGTTACTTCTCTTATGGTGGTTAAAGAATTTATACACCACTAATTCCCAATTATTCCATCATCGTCACCCTTTTATGTCTTCCATTTTCTATAGTCTTTATAAGGTTTCCTTTTAAACAGTCCTAAATCTCTGACCAATAGAAAGTCAAGTCAAGTCAAGTCAGCGAGTCAACACAGGCTGAGAAACGCTGGGGTACTTAGCGTCGTGCGGTCCGGAGGGACAGGTAGTGGTAGAGGGCCTCAAGTGAGTCTGAGTGCAGGTAGCTCAGGCACTACGGTAGGTCGGTAGAGTAAGACCCAGCAGGGGAAGAGGAGGACGGGGGTTAGAGAGGGTCGTAGAAAAGGTTACTCAGTTGAGAAGTGTACTCCACAGGTTTCATGACCTCAAAGTCGAAATCGTAGTAAGGAAGGTTTCTTTAGGGTCCCAACTAGAGGAAATCTTACCTGACCAACCTAGAGGAACGTCAGGTTCCCTGAGAGTTCTCAGAAGAGGTTGTGGTGTCAAACCCTCCACGATTTTTCCTTACTTAGCTCCTCCGAGGTTCTAAAACAATGAGAAGGAAATATTTTTAATTCTTTATTTAATTCTGTCACTCTCTTTTAAACTTACTTTTCTAGTACTTAAGACGGAATTTATACTACTCAGACTTCACGAATATTCTGTAGGTCCACCTCTATAGGCACTCTGGGGACTGGTTCATTTTGATCTCAAATACTCTCTCTCCAGACCTCCCTTCACTTTTTGTAGTCGATTTCCATTATTTTATCTTAGACCTACTTTTTCTTTTCTCTCCTTGTTTCTATCATGAAACCTCTTGTGGTTAACGTCCCTCCTCTTTCTCATTGATTCTAAAAATTTCTTCTTTGTTAGACTATATTCTCTAACAATGTAGACCTTCTACCGGTAAAAGTCTCCGGTTTCTTACTTCTAAAGATTTTTCAAACTTAATCAATAGTTCCACATTACGATGCCTTCATTTTCTTCAAGTAATAATTGTTTTTCAACAATGTAAATAGGGGTCCTTCGAGTGACCCCTAAGAACTCTTGTCTAAGTTTGTTACCTCTTCTCCCTTCCGTCTGACGTTCCCGTTTTCTTTATTCAGTACCTCCGTAGTTCACATCTGGTATGAAACTTTTGGTTGAGAAAACACCAACCTGTGTTTTCTGTAACCTGTCATCAGAATCTTTATTTGTCTTTCAAGTTCTCCACTAATTAAAAACATACTTAAAAACTAATATACAAAATTTTATCTATTTCCCCATTATACGATTCCACGGAGGGTCACCCTTATCTTCGAAGTGGTTAGTCTCCTCTACGACCGACCGTCCAGTGTGGTGACGTCTTTTCAACTGACTCAGGTCAAGATATCCTCCCTCTCTTTCTCCGTCTCTCTGCAAGTGTAGTCTCTGTCTCCTCCAGTAAGTGACTACTTAAAATACCTTTCCCAATTTTTTAGCACCGGATTTCTCATGTACTAAACCTTTTTCCTCTTTTCGTAAAAGGGGATTTCGTCTCTCATTCTCTCCACTTTTATTTCTCCGTAATACTCTAATAGTCCTTTCTCACTGTTATGTTTGTAGACTCCCGTTCCCCTCAGTTCAACGGTCCCCAGCAGACTACTGTGCAGGTTCTCCTCGTTCCCAGTAGAGAATCTCATTCCCTCTACAGTCTCCTGACCTTCGACTTTGCACATCTTTTAGCTTTTGTCGACGACACTCCTTACGTTATTCTTAAATTGTTCGTAAGAAATAACTGTTCTTCGTAATTTTCGGGTTTACTCCAATGTATCGTACTTAAACGTCACTTGTTTCAGACGTGTCGAAGCACTGAAAGACATTGTAGTTTGCCCAATGGAGTAGAATAGCGGAGTAGTCAACAAGGAGTTGCTTATGAGAGGAAAAGTTAAAAAGGTCATATGAAAATTTACTTGGGTCTTTACTCAATTTTTAGGTGTTATAAACTACTTTTAGATATATGGTATTATGTTCTTTCTGTTTCAATCTAAATTATGTCGTCGTCGTCGTACAAGTTAAACGGAAATTGATGTTAAGAATAGGAGTGTTATAATACAATCACTTACTAATTTATAAGAACGGAATCAGTGCATTATAATATGTTTTATACAAGAATATTAATGGTGTCATTTAGTTTTAATTATAGGTCAACAATTATAAAATAAGGTTCCTAACCGTTGATATTTGACGTTCGATTTAGGTCGGGTGGTAGACAAAAACATGTAGGATACTCGATTCTTACTAAAAATGTAAGTATTTACCAACTTTTTAAATTTTTCTCACAAAATACTATACTTTTTACTACAATACTTTTAAAGTCACAAGTATTTATTAACGTAACCTTGTCTCGGTACGAGTAATAAATATATAACAGACACCGACGAAGGCGTGTTCTCGTCGTGACTCATCGACGTTGTCTGAGGACACCGGGTGTTTTAGATTCAGTAAGTGATAGACCGGGAGGCGTCCTTTTCAAACTCCTAAGAGAAAGATAAGTATACAAATTTTGTTATAAATAACTCGTGAATAATACGTAACCCGAAACCACCACTTTGTCACCATTTCTTAGACGGACGGTTACGTCCTTCGTTCTCTCCGAAAACTAAGGACGTAGTCTTCCTACGGGACCTCCTCCTTTACTGTTGGGTGAGGTCATAAGAACGGACCCTTTAGGGAACCTGTCTCCTTGGACCTACCGTAGGTGGACACCCCAGAGTTCTCAACCTGTGCTGATTCGTATATGTATGCCACTATTTAATTACAGTGGACTTACCCCAAACTTCCTATAGTTCGGACCAATTACGACGTGTGTGACCTAGGGACGTGTGACGTAGTGGGGGTACATAAAAAGTCTTCTCTTTTGATCTTAAAGTGTACGTATTCACCGGAGTATTCATTATTTCACCTTCGGTCTTGAGTTCGGAACACTAGAAGCGGGTAACGTGGTGGAGTGTAGGGAGTATGGTCACTTTTACCCCTACTAATAATTTAGTATTCCAGATACACTCTTGACTAATACACTTATTCGAAAATTTACACAATTGAAAATTTCGATAGTTTTGATACGTTTACGATCTTTCGTAATAGTAATGTTTCATTACCCTTCTTCCTATATATTCGTTACTTATTTTCTATCTTACACTTTTCACAGTGGTGTCTTATGTTTATTTAACGATGTCACCAAGTAAAGTCATTTACGGTTCCAAGTTACTCCCATAGTTCCTTCTGAAGTACTTCTCCTGTCGTGAATACGAGACGGGTCTCCATACTCGATCGTTCCGAAGTTAGTTCCTATCCCGAAGAAACCACCGAGTCTGTCACTTCTTAGACGGACGTTACGCCCTCTGGGTCCAAGTTAGGGACCCAGTCCTTCTAGATGATCTCTTTCCTTACCGTTGGGTGCGGTCATAAGAACGAACCTCTTAAGGTACCTGTCTCCTCGGACCGCCCCGATGTGAGGTACCCCAATGTTTTTCAGTCTGTGGGAGTTATTCCCTATTACTTTTACTAGTTATAACACGAATGTTAAAGTAAATAGTTTTATGACGTCAATAAGTAAGTAGTTTTAGTAAGAGGAGTGAGACCAACCAACCCCAAATGGATTCTTAGTGTGGTTTTAATTTTATACACGTGGACGTCCGGTAGAGACAATTATGACTCCCCAGTCTCCTTTGTCCGACTGTGAGACAGGGGACTGTGTGTCACCGGTGATTAGTGAACTAAGGTCATGAAAAAGGATGACCGGACCTTTAGTAAGAGGAGTGTTAAGAAATTCGTCATGGTGCATTCAAGTTTGGACAGACTTTAATTCACCAATTGTGGTATAACCTAAAGTCTTCTAAAACGACTTTTTTTTAATGACTTAAGTTAACGAGACCCCTTACATGATTAAACCAAATAAATCTAGATAAATATTCTCCACTTTAATAAAGGTTGACTTATGTGCATGAGGATTGATTTTCACTTTGAATATTAATAAGTCTATGATTCCGTAATAGACTTTCGTTGAAGTACATATACGTCTGAACCTTGTATAATGTACTAATATTGATGAGACATAGACTTCTATTTAAATCTCTTGACGAATAGTAAGAAGAGACTCTGGTAGGAACCCGAATAACGAGGAAAGGTACAGAAGTAGTCAGTAACCATAAAAATTTTGATTAGTCCAATAAAACTGAGAAAAACTGAACCTAGGATAACTTCATCGTGTAAGGAATAAACAGATTGGGATACACTGATTCATCTCATCCTCTTTCTCAGGTCTAAATCCTTACTGAGTAATAATGGTTGGATTATTTTTACTCTTACTACGATACTAGATTTTCGAATTGTTCAAGTCCCTGAGGGGACCACCAGGTCACCGATTCTGAGGTACGAGGGTTGTCTCCCCGAGGTCAAACTAGGGACCAGTCCTTTGGTCTGGGGTGTAGGACGTTAAGTTCTTGGGTACACTCTGTTGATTCTGGACCGTTTCGAGCATTTTATTTATATATTTAAAAAAAAATTCTCACCATTTTGTATCAAAAGGTTTTTTAACAAAAATATTCAAGTTTATAAGGTATCTGAGAAAGGAAATGGGGATTTTACTTCATTTAAGATCACTGTCTAGTATGAAAGAAATCGTAGTACTTTATAAGTTATTTTATTGATTTTTACTTCTAAGTTCAGGTCACGTTCATATAGAGATAATAGTTAAATATTAGATTAAGCTCTAACGACCATGACCCACAGTCTCAATGAATTAACGACTTCTTTTATGGTTAGAAGAGTTCAGAATGGAAAACGACGTGTGTGGAGTACACGTCACTTGTAAAAAAAAATTAAAACAGTGATATATTTTAGATGTGAAATCGTTTATTATTTCTATTCAGACAAAAGAGAGTTCAAGGTTTTCAATATACTGTATAATGGGTTGTTTGTAATTTTAAGAAAATCATTCAATGATACTATGAATAAGATAATACACCTTATGAGTGGTGCATAGATAAGTTCAAATAATTCATTACCTATTCAGATGTCGTTGTAAGGAAGGAAAATTGTGTAAGAAGGATACAAAACACGAGAAGACCTTAGTTTCGTCACGCACTTCAGGGATAAACTAACGGACCCTACATTTACATATTATATTTTCAAATTTACGGTCACCACAATCTCTTCTGAGAATTCTCAGGGAGCCTGACGTTCCTCTAGGTTGGTCAGGTAGGATTTCCTCTAGTCAGGACTCACAAGTGACCTTCCTGACTACAACTTCGACTTTGAGGTCATGAAACCGGTGGACTACGTTTCTCAACTGGGTAACCTTTTCTGGGACTACGACCCTTTCTACCTTTCGTCCTCCTCTTCCCCTACTGTCTCCTACTCCACCAAATCTACCGTAGTGGCTGAGCTACCTCTACTCAAACCCATTTGAGACCCTCAACCACTACCTGTCCCTCCGGACCTCACGACGTCAGGTACTCCAGCATTTCTCAGCCTATGTTGACTCACTGACCTGACTTGACTTAGTTAGTTATAATTATTATTACTCGTCTCTAGGACTCTGAACGAAAAAATTTTCCCTTTCACTCCGTGAGCCTGGTGGAATTCTTTTTGCCTTAAATAGTATTCGTATATATACTAGATCTTGACGACGATGACGATTCAGCGAAGTCAGCACAGGCTGAGACACGCTGGGGTATTTGACTGTTCGTCAACCTTGACTATTTAGAGATCTTTCGTTATAGAGAGAGAGAGTCCAAGAGAGAGGAGACCGAAAGTCAAACGACTCAAGAGAGGGTGATCTGGTTACCGAATAGGAAAGGAAGTAAAACATAAGAAAAATGATGAAGTATCCAGGTAAAAAAAAAAGTTGTAGGGACAGTAACACTATAGAAACTGGAATTTGGAGAGACATAGAATACCTACTTATCTACCACTGCTTCCACCACTACTTCTTCTCTTTCTCTTCCTTCGTTACCTCTCCTCCTCCGCTTCCTTCCTTTCCTTCTTCTCCCTTTACTCCTCTTCTTCCTTTTCTTCTTTCTGTAAACTATTATCTATGTGTGTATCTGTCCATGTATCTATGGATAGATTAAGATCTATCTATAGTGTCTAAAAGTAAGAAAAACTATAAAAGGTACAGGAAGTTAACTCAAAATTCTAAAAAGAAAACAAGTAAGAAAGAATCCAATTATAGATGTATTATATCTTAACGAAAGAAAAGTGTTTATTGTAAGATAAGATAACATAAAGAACAACCCAAAACAATCAGATCTTTCTCTTATAACTGAAAATATTCAACTTCACTTAAAAATAAAGACTCGATTAGGAATAACACAAGGGGACCTATTAAGGAGAATATTCTGTATAAGAGACAGAGGTAAGACATAACAAAACAAGGAGAAAATAACGTCAGAAATACGATCAAGTGAAATATAATAGTAAAGAGAGACTTTCACCAGTCTGTAACCTTTTTTCTTTTTATCTCTCCGAAGTAAACTCAAAAGACGATTGGTTTATACGAAAAACGAATCGTGTTTATAAACCATAATTTTTCAAAATACACTGAGCGTCCTAACAACTTAGGGTTGAGACACGACACTAGGCGTGGGAGAGAAAGGAATGAACTGGAGACCTTTAGAATGAGTAGATCCGTTTTCATAACATCTATTAGATTTTACAGTACATTAACTTGAAGATCCGTTTTACCAATAGATTTGTCTATGTCAGAGGGAGGGTCGTAGTAGACTGTTGATCTTTAGACCTCAGTTATACAAAATTAAGTTTAATGTACGTAGAAAAGACTATATCATAAGATTAAAATGTAGTATTCACACTAAAACAAATCCTTGTTTTTGTCACGGTTCTTTAGTTTAAAAAAGAACAATCCGAATAACAATCGGTCGAAGCATAATGTCAAACATTAATAAGAGACATATAACTAGTTTATTTTATATTCATTAATATATTCCAAAATCCTTGACAGAATAAAATTTAACAGGGTCTTCGTCCCGAACTCTGTCCTTAAGTTCACTCTCGGCAACATTTCACGTTCATTGTGGTCACTACTTACCCTTTAATTATACCCCTTTTCTTCCGTAGGGTATTACCGATACGATGATGTGGTGGATGTTGTCATTCGTTGATTTCAAATTAGGGGATTCTCAAAATATCAAAGACCAGAATGCAAATCTCGAAATTAGGTAAAACTCAAATAAAAACACATACCACAATCTTTCACAAGATCAAAGTAAGAAAATGTTCACCAACTGGTCAAAAGGGTCGTGGTGAACAATTTCTCTAACAGAAAAGAGGTAACATATAAGAACGGAGGAAACCGTTTCTATTTCACAGGTATCCACGTACCTAAACAGAAACCCGAAAGATAAAACAAGGTAACTAGATATAAAGACAGAAACACGGTCATGGTATGACAGAACTACTGACACCGAAACATCATCTCGGACTTCAGTCCGTCCAACTAAGGAGGTCAAGGTAAGAAGAAAGAGTTCTAACGAAACCGAAAAGTTCCAAAAAAACACAAAGGTATGTTTAACACTTTAATAAACAAGATCGAGACACTTTTTATGGTAACCATTGAACTATCCCTAACGTAACTTAGATATCTAACGAAACCCAACATATAAGTAAAAGTGATATAACTAAGAAGGTTGGGTACTTGTACCATATAAAGAGGTAGATAATCACAGGAGAAACTAAAGAAAGTGGTCACAAAATATCAAAAGATATATATCCAGAAATCAAAGAAATCTATCTATATAAGGATTCATAAAATAAGAAAAGCAACGTTACCACTTACCTTAACAGAGGAATTAAAGAGAAAGATAAAAGAGTAATAATCACATATCCTTACGTTCCCTAAAGACACACAACTAAAATATAGGACGTCGAAATGATATAAGTAACTAATCGAGATCATTAAAAGACCACCTCAGAAATCCCAAAAGATACATCTCCTAGTACCGTAGACGTTTGTCACTCTCAAAATGAATTTTTAGATTTGTATTCTGGTCTTTGATACTTTGAGAATCTTCTCTTGTATCCGTTTTGTGAGAGACTGTATTTAGTGTCGTCCTAGGAGATACCGGGTGGAGGGTCTTATGAGCTTTATTTTCGTTTTTATTTGTTTACCCTAGATTAATTTTAATTTCGAAGACGTGTTGTTTCCTTTTATATTCGTTCCACTTTTCTGTCGGAAGTCTTACCCTCTTTTATTATCGTTTACTTGGTTGACTGTTTGTTGATTAGAGTTTTTATATGTTCGTTGAGGATCTCGAGTTAAGGTCTTTTTATTTACTGGGTTAGTTTTTTACCCGGTTTCTTGATTTACCTGTAAAGAGGTTTCTTCTGTATGTCTACCGATTGTTTGTGTACTTTTCTACGAGTTGTAGTGAGTAATAGTCTCTTTACGTTTAGTTTTGGTGTTACTCCATGGTAAAGTGCGGTCAGTCTTACCGACGTTAGGTTTTCAGATATTCGTTATTCACGACCTCATCCACACCTCTTTTCCCTTGGAAGAATGTGACAACCACCCTTACGTTTGATCAGGTCGGTGATACCTCTTGTCACACCTATAAGGAATTTTTTGACCTTTATCTTGACGGTATGCTGGGTCGTTAGGGTAAAGACCCGTATGTGTGGCTCCTTTGGTCTTAACTTTCTCTGTGCACATGGGGTCACAAGTAGTGTCGTGACAAATATTATCGGTCCTGTACCTTCGTTGGATCTACAGGTAGTCGTCTACTTACCTATTCTTTCTACACCATGTATATGTGTTACCTCATAATGAGTCGGTAATTTTTCTTATGTCAACTTAGTCAAGATTACTCCACCCACTTTGACCTCGGATAATATGTCTCACTTCATTCGGTCTTTCTTTTTGTGGTTATGTCATATGATTGCGTATATATACCTTAAATCTTTCTACCATTGTTATTGGGACATACACTCTGTCGTTCTCTCTGTGTCTACATAACTTGTCAGAAAACCTGAGATACCCTCTCCCTCTCCTACCCTACTAAACCCCCTTACTTTGTACATATAATAGTATATTCTTTAATTATATATAGTATAATAGTATATTCTTTACTTAGCGGTCAGGTCCAAGTTATTTCCTACGAACCCCGACCACGTGACCCTACTGAACCTCCCTACCATGTCTCTCCCTCCACCCTCCCCCCAAGTCCTACCCCTTGTACGCATGCGGGTACCGTCTAAGTACAACTACTCACCGTCTTGGTTATGTTATAACATTTCATTTTTTTTTAATTTTTATTTATTTATTTCAAATTAGGGTGTCTCCTTAAAACACCTACGTACGTTTTATATATAGAGTCTTAACAGGTTGTGGACGAATGTTCCCAGTGACTGACTCCCAACGGGAGGTCCCTGACACCCAAGTGACCATAAAAGTCAGACAGTACACATGTCCGTCAAGAGGTATCAACGTCCTTTTTCTCGGGATCAGTGTCTACGTCTGTGGTCGTCAACAGTTACTCGTCCTAAAGGGTGTCAATACTTATCCCTTGACTGGCATAAGTGGTCAAATAGGGAACGTGGTTAAGACAGGGGTATGATTGAACATAGAAAAAAAAATTAACTCCATTTTGACTGTACGAAGGGACCACCGAATCATCATTTCCGGTTACGTCCTCTGAACCCAAACTAGAGACCAAAGTCAGGTACCGAATGTCAGATACCCCAGCGTTTTCTCAGTCTGTACTAAATCACTGATTTGTTTTTGTTTATTAATTGTATATTGTAATACAATCAAAGTCCACATGTCGTATTACGAAGTTATAAATGTATATAACGTTTTACTAGTGGGAGTATTCAGATCGATTGTCAGTAGTGGTATGTATAATTATAATATCAATGTTTTCTAAAAAATACTATTAAAGTGAAGTAGATCAATGACAAAGACCATCGGTCAGTGTTAAAACTAATTTTTTCTTTTGACGACGACGACGATTCAGCGAAGTCAGTAAAGGTTGAGACACGCTGGGGTCTCTACCGTCGGGTGGTCCGAGGAGGTAGGGACCCTAAGAGGTCCGTTCTTATGACCTCACCCAACGGTAAAGGAAGAGGTTACATAGTTCACTTTTCACTTTCACTTCAGCGAGTCAGTACAGACTGAGAATCGCTGGGGTACCTGGCGTCGGATGGTCCGAGGGGGCAGGTACCCTAAAAGGTCCGTTCTCATGACCTCACCCAACGGTAACGGAAGAGGTTTTTTTTCTTGTGATGAACCTATATTAATGAATTAACCATATTGATGAATTATAATCACATAACAATGGGACCGTTCGCCGGTATATTGAGAAGTCCTTTTCTAACACCTGTAATGATGACAGACACGAACGACTCCGACGTTTCAAGGAGAGCCCTACCGGGCAGAAAGAGAACCTAGTTAAGACCCAGACTCTTGACGAAGTCTAGACCTGTGACCTATTCCCTAGTACTAAAAACAAACAACAACAACCGTGGACTGAAGTTATGGACAAGAACTGGAAACGTGAACGTCTCCATGTTGTTTTGAGAGTGATCCACGGGGAGATGAAGAGACAGAATTATTTTTGTGACCCTTAACTTCACAAAATAAGGAAACAAAATAAAAAAAAAGAATTAAAATAAAAAATAAAAAATTTAAAATTTTAGAAATTTTTATTATTAGGGATGACCCGAAGGGACCACCAAGTCACCATTTCTTAGAGTCGGACGGTTACGTCTTCTGTCCCTAAGGTAGGGACTAGGTCCTTCTAGAGTGGTTTTTTTTTTTTTTTTTCTAATTTTTTTATTGGATAGTTCTTATCGAACTTGTCACGAACGGAAGAAGAAAGACAGATATTGAATCCTATGTTTAGTTCCTAGAAAAGTACGGAACCGTTTAACAGTATGTTGCAAACTTAGACGAAGGTCATAAAATAGGAAGGGTGAAAGTCACACCACTTTATAGAGACTCGTAAGGTACTTACACTTCAAAAGTGACCGTAGGGAAAGAGACTCTATAGAAGTTGGACAGTACTGTTAAAAAGAGTAAATACGACTATTCCGACGGGAGTGACTCAAGGAGACTAGTGTACAGACCGTAGAGAATCTCCGTCACAGGTGTAAAGGTACCAGTCGATAAAGAAGAAATTGGAGTAAATGTAAACTAGTCGAGATCGTAACAGTAAAAGAAAAGAGATTAACTAAAAACTATCGGTTAAGGAAGAAAGTTAACAGGTAAAGTCATTTTCCAATGTACCGAAACAGGGACCCACTATTTGTCTGTTACGTCGAGATGAGAAGGTAGGCACACCCTTGACTCATTGTCTACACGTCACTAGTTAATGGGTGAGTGAAGCTTTTTTCACTGTGTTGACCAGTGACTAGTATTACACGGAGACAATAAGTGTATCATTAAAGACGTAACTTCTCGATCGTCGTTTCAAATAAGAAATACGTTAATGAATACGTCAATGATTCTATATCATTGACGTTAAACTTGATACAACAACCTCGTGACCATCAAAAATTGACTCGACGTCGTTGATTTTGGGTACATATAGTCTTGGTACGTTTCTTTCCTGACGTTTAGATAAGATTGTCCGAGTGGAGAGACTCGGAAAACTGAGGAAGTTAGAGACGGTACCATCAAAGTCGTAGAGGTGGTAAGTTCGTCTTATAATATTGACTTAGGACCACAGGAGTAGTCCTATGATTTAAGACTCAGTTCACTCTCATAAGGATAGTCAGTTGAGAGGAAATGGACCGGAATAAAACATTAAAGAGTATGTCGTGAGAGTTTTAAATAAAGATCCGTGTAAAAAGACCAAGGACTGTTATGTAAAATCGGACCAGGACGTTGAATAGACCACTTACTAAGGAAAGGAGGGTTTCGTCTCTATCATGAAGGGGGTTCCAATACGACTCCAACTAGAATCTATAGTATCCCCGTCAACCTCGTTTAGATCTCCATTCATATGAACGTTCGTAACAACAACGACAACAAATCAGTGATTCAGTACAGACTGAGAAAACACTGGGGTACCTGACATCGGGTGGTCCGAGGAGACACGTACCCTAAAGGGTCCGTTCTTATAGCCTCACCCAACGGTAAAGGGAGAAGTCCCCTAGAAGGGTCGAGTCCTTAGTTTGGACTTAGAGGAACAGAGGACGTAACCGTTCACCTAAGAAATGGTAACCCGGGTGAATCCTTCTATGAACATTCGTACAATAGGTCGTTGGGTAGACACAGTCCATTCCTGACAGAGAGTCACTACAGGTCCGTTTCTTCCTGACTCTTTCCATTTCCTGATCCGTTAAAGACATCCGGGTCCTTAAATTCCTCTAAATCCCCCTTAAGTCATCCAATGGAAATATTCAAGTTCTCAAGTGTCTCGAGAACTTTCTCAAATTCTAAGAGTTCAGTTAGGTAAGATCTATCGTCCTAGGGTGAGAAAAATCAAGGGATTAAAAATCCTCTGAACGGTCTCGACAATAAGTCGGAAAAAACATTAAGACGATGAGAGTGTTGGTCTATGACCTGAATTAAAAGTTGTGTTGGACAGGAGGTGGAAATCTTCTGACCTCGAAGGAGTTTATAACAGTTTCACTAACAGACCGAAAGTGTGTCAAGGGTACCAAGTACTGACAGATCAAACTCACACACCAAAAGAAGGAAAGAAGTATACAATTTACTGTACGATTCACTTTGTTCAGTCTGTCTCTTCAGTTTATGGTATACTAGAGTAAAGATATACCTTAGAATTTTTTTCTTTTTTTGAGTGTCTATGTCTCTTATCTTACCCCCAACGGTCTCGTTCCCCACTCCAAACCCACTTTCCCACTTCCACCAGTTTTCAATGTTTATTGAAGGTCAATATTCGTTCAGACCCCAAATTTACATGTTGTACCACTGTTATCAATTACTGTGACATCATATGTAAATTTTCAACGATTCTCTCATTTAGAGTTTTCAACAGTAGTGTTCTTTTTTTTATTACAATATATTGACTGTGATTATAATAAACAGTTAATATAGATTAGTTTTTAAATTTATTTTTAAAATTTTATTTTACATATGTAATTTTCTTTAATCGTGTGTTATTCCTCTCTCTCTTTTTAAAGTCTTACCGTTCTCTTTTATGTCTTTTCATGTCCGTTCTCTTTCATGTCCTTCAACCCTTGACCAAGTCTTTAGTGAGAGGTTTGATATATATGGGGTCCTGTCAAGAGAAGACTATCAGATTGTACCAAAGGGGTCAGACTCCTCCTTGAAGTTTCTCATTTCAGAAATGTCTTCCCTACCTGAGAGTCACTTCTATTGAAGTGGATGAAGTATAGAACGGGGTCCCGGACGCAATTAGTTACTCATTACAAGATTAAAAGTGTTTAAGACAATAAGATCCAGAATTTCTATTTGTGGATCTTAATCTAAGGTTTAATTTGAATATTTCATGTTTTTCTAAATATGTACGTTCAGTGTGTGTATATGTGTGTGTGTCTCGTATGACCTCACCCAACGGTAAAAGAAGAGGTCCCTTAGAAGGGCTGGGTCTCTAGCTTGGGTCCAGAGGGCGTAACACCTGTCTGTGAAATGGTAGACTAGGTGATCCCTTCTGGTATATACTCTGATTCTTGGTAATATAGTTGGTGGTTATATACACATCGCTTATCAGAATTCTTTTATTTTAAGACCGGTCATGATACTCAATACTAGTGAATCCTAAATCTTTGTCTCAACAAAAAAGGTATCGTAGAGAGACAAAAAAGATTTTTAGACTTCGTAATAGATTCGTGTTTATACTTTACAGACTACCTTTTTTTTTTTGTCGGAAACTGATAAGTTTTACGGAAGACCTCGTGTCTGACTAAAAAGACTACGTAGTTTCTAATTTTGTCTACTTGGACGACTATTATGAAAAGGAAATTATTGTACGAGGTTCCAATATATACAAAAGGGTTGAACTCGAGATTCGTTTGTAAGGAAAAGTGTCAATGAGAAGGTTTTTGTTAGGTAAGCTTTGAAAATGTAATATTTCTAGGTCAGATGTAGAATTGAAATATTTAGTATAAGTATGTATGTGTATAATTTAAAATAGTTGTCTATTTAATATTACCGTTTCCTTCTTGACAGTAATAAACCCTACTTTTAAATTTTGACTCCGATAGATAATGAATATACCTGTAGTTCCCGGGGACTACTAAAAAAATTATTATCTACAAATAAGAATAAAGATAAATAACGGTCTTAAAAAACGTTGATTGGTAATTTGATCTCCGGTCGAATAAAGGGGTCTCTATACTAATGTAATCAGTGAGTCATTTGGAACTTAGTTAAATCAAGGTTCCAAAAGATGCCTTGAGTAATCCATTAGAGACTTAGATCCCTTTAATCAGTGTCCCGGATTTCCTTAAGTGGAAGCGACTTGGTTTTCCTTTTTTTTTTTAGTCATCGTCGTTTGTACGACTTTTTTAGAATTGGTTTTCCGAGGGGTTAAGAATTGTTCATACTTAAGTAGTATGTAACTCATAAAAATAATATTTCATTTATTATCTTTGGATATAAATATCGTAGTTTACCAGACATTTACAGTTCTAGACCACATTTCACCACTAAATCAACTCGAAGGGACCACCGAGTCTCCCATTTCGCAGACGGGAGTTACGTCCTCTGTACCCAAACTAGGGACCCAGTCCTTCTAGGGGACCTCTCCTTTTTCCGTTGGGTGAGGTCACTAAATCAACGTCGTCGTCTCAAGATCCAGATCGTCGACAACCTCACCAAGAAGTTTTTCCCTGTCAAATTATTTACGTGTCTGAACTTGATTACAAGACTCCACAGTGACTGTTTAGAGATGCGACGACCTTTATAGGAAAAAGTTCCTGACCTACCTTAACATCAAGAGAGTCCTAGTGGGACGTAAGTGGGAAAAGAGGGTAATGTAAACTTAGTGTAACTCCTCCATTCATCTCGGTGCAACAGTTTATAAGTTAATCGAAGTAGGGTCGGTCGGGAGAGTCACCGTGTGAGAGAGATCTAATGAACGGGGTCTCTCGTGTGACCGTCCTTTTCGTTTATTCGATATTAATCTGAGGTTAGGTGTCCTTATGTAACAGGGATGGGTGGGGGGATAAGCCACATACTACGATCTTTAATGTAGATCGTAGTATGTAACTCATCGAGATCTTGGTAAAGTGAGTGACGTAAAGGTCTAGCTAAAAGATAGTGTATTGAAAATAAAATATTTTAAGGTTTTGGTGGAATTTTCCTTCCATGGTTAATGAAGGAAGGAAATTGACGGACCTTTATTTGAGGTTTGTAGTATTTTTGTTTTGAAACAAAGTGTTTATTTGTTCTGACTAGGACAGGTCAAAAATACAAATAGACGTCGTTCAACTCTTGTTTTCCATGGTACTCTTTAATTTCACGATAATTTCCGTTCAGTTTCGTTCATAGTTTTTGAAGTGAGAATTCAGTACAATGATTAATCGTCATTTCTCAGTTACCTTAAGTCTTTTAGGAACATTGACACCCGAGAAAAGTAGTGACACGATACATTCTCTTCCAACGAAAAGTGACTCAATAAAGGAGTGATCTTAAATTAAAGAAGGTCGTCACCATTCACTGTTAGTTTGAGATTTGGGACGGAGACTCCGGAGAATTACCGGTCAAAAGTGACCTTATATATAATGTCACTTATTTCACATAAGGTCGACCGGAACCAGTGGAATTTTTGGTCTTGTCGACACACTTGGGGAAGTATTTAAACGGGGAAGTCACTTTCCTCTCCAATGTCCGATGTTATTTGTTACCTCCCCACGACCCACCGGTCTCCTTAAGACGAGGTACGTCCTTTGTGGGTCCGGGTCTACGAGTCAACGGGTATTGGACATTCGAGAGTGCATAAGGGTCAAAAATGTTTCTGAAACGACAATGTCAGATATAGGTAGAACTGTTGTTTGTGTACTCTTTTTTTTTCTTCCTATTTACCTTCCCCTTCTTCTTCCCTCCTCTTCCTAGAAAGGTTCTGACTAGGAAAAGTTCTAAACTCTCGAACTATTGATTCCCGTTAAACGGGTTTCTCGTTTTTGTAGAAACATAAATACGATACCTTATTGTATAAATCTATTAATCCCTTACTTATTTTACGATCCTTGTATTAAAAAAAGGGCACCTTTTTATATTTCAGACAAAAATATCGGGTTGACAACGGGAAAGAGTATAGAAAAGTTCGTAAAACGAATGTTACTCAAAAGGGGTTTCTTAATGAATAGATTCGTTTCGTAGACTTAAGGTACTCAGTCCGGTCGGGGTCGTTTCTAGTCAAGACTATAGTCACTCAACGATACTTCGTTTCCCTTATTTTAAGTGGTAGTGGGTGGTTTTGTATTATATGTAGGTAATGTATAACAAATTTAACTCGTGACGTTCTCTTCAAATTTCTCATTGTAAAATACTCTTTATATCAGACAATCAGGTGAAAAATTAGAAGACTTCGTATATATAATGTCCTCTAAGTTACCTCTTTATTTGTTGACTGTTTATTTTAAAGGTAAGGACCGTAAATATCTAGATATTTAATTTTGACCAATAGTTTTCAAAGAAAAAGTCAAGTCAAGTCAAGTCAAGTCAGAGAGTCAACACAGGCTGAGAAACGTTGGGGTACTTAGCGTCGTGCGGTCCGGAGGGACAGGTAGTGGTAGAGGGTCTCAATTGAGTCTGAGTGCAGGTAGTTAGATACATCTTAAATAGACAGACTATTAAATACTTGTGAACAATGAACCTACAATTCAAAGAAAGACTTAGTTGTCGTCTAAATGTTGTTGGTTTACGGAGACACTTGAAAAAAAAGAGTTATAAGATGTGATCCACAAGTGTTTAAAACTGGGGGGAGAGGTCGGGTGAAAACATTTATTTCAAAATAACCTTGTGTCGGTACGAATAAGTAAATGTATAAAAAGATACCGACGAAAACTCGTCTCAAATTTTCAACTTCGTCTCTCAGACATACCAGGTGTTTCGGACTTAAAACACCATAAGATTGTTTTTACCGTAAAATAGTTTTGCAAAAGACTTGTCACGAGTAATGGAGGTAGATGGATAGAAATGAAAGGGTTAAAATGAGAGAAAGGTTGACTTTATGTGTAAAGATTAAGGATTAAATGATATTTGGAATTCCTAGTAAGTAGTATGAAAGTCATAAACCGAACTTTTTGTGAATATCATTTTAAATAAAGAAAGGTTCCTTTATTCTTAACGACAGTGGAAAGTATTTTGTATTCGGGATGAGAAGTAGGGGACGAACAAGATGTAAATGACCGCCGTGTGAATGGTCCGTCCGGTGTATGTCAACATGTACAACGAGTGATGTGTTTTCCCGGGTCGTTACCCCTACTCGACTCCGACCTGCGTTGGGTGTGTGGGGAAAAGATCGGTATTTGGAACTGTGTTGCGATATAGGAAGGTCTTCTTTCTAGTCGAAATAAGATTTAACGTACTTTAAGAGAAGACGAGTACTTCGAAACGTGGATACACCAATTAATACGGTTACACGTGTTTCCGTAGTTGACTAGGTCGTCTTGTATACAAGAGAACAAGAAAAAATCGTCTAAAGACTGTCCTGGTACCTTTTACGTCCATTTTAGGGATTCATTGTAAGACTTACAGGGTTGAAAACGTATCGGATCGAAGCCATAATACGTGTCTATAAGTCGTTAAATATCACTACTTCGTCTTTGATCTTCAACTCTCTCTTTTATTTCCATCCGACTATTTGTCCTACATAAATAGTAAATACAACTGCCTCACTCTCCTTTCTCCGAAATGAACACATTCAGTGTAGGACCGGGTCAAAGACACACCTTAAGTATGTAAAGATCTCAATTCGTTAATAAAGTATTTTTTTTTTTTTCTCTCTCTCTCTCTCCGCTCCTTTCTCTAATTAACCCCCACCCCCTCCACCCGTCATCACTACCTTTTTTTTTACCAGATACTGTCTTCTCCAACTTTTCATCCATTTGATTACCAATTTTCCTCCTTCGTTCTAAGGGTACCTTTTAAGCCTACTCCTTTCCAGTTCCTACTCTTAAATTTCCCTTTTCTACTGACCTGTACTTCTCTTCCCAGACTCAAACCTCGCACTCTTCTCCAAGACTCTATTCCTTAGACTCAATGTCTCTCTTCTTTTTCTTCTTGGTGCCGACACCGAGATTAGAAGATCGATTATTCATTAAAATTTTCTAGTAACTAGATAAAATGGAATTATGTTATACGTTAATAGGATTTTTATATTACGTACTACCTGAAGAGACCATCGAGTCTCCCATTTCTTAGATGGACGTTACGTCCTCTGGACCCAAACTAGAGACCTAACGGTCGATGAATCAAAGGGGACCTCTTCCCTTACCGTTGGGTGAGGTCATAAGAACGGACCTCTTAAGGTACCTGTCTCCTCGGACCGCCTGATGTCAGGTACCCCAGCGTTTCTCAGTCCGTACTGACTCACTGATTGTGAAAGTGAAAGTATATTACGTACTATCATCTCGACTTTTTCAAAGACTTCTCTAGTCACAATCTTAAAGTTCCTTAATTTATGAGTTTGTAAAATATGATCCCTTTCTTCATTTCTTGTTACGTATTACAATCTAAACGTAAAAATATAAAAAGAGTTCTTCAAAATTGAAGTGTGGAAACCTAAGAAATAAGTCAGATTGAGAGAACTTTATTTATATAATATTAAGACTAATAAGTTTGATAATATAACTTGAACACTTTTCGAAGACTTCTACTACATACCGAATGGTCAATCTTTCACTTAATAAAGAGGTTTTTTCTTAATCGGGAGTCGGTGAGATTTGACTTCTAATGTTACACTAGTAGACTCAGTGTATGAACTCAAACTTTATAATAGTTTAAGACTTGTTTGTTTAGTCTACTGATAAGATTTGAGGTACAAGTATCTATATAGCTACTATTTTTTACCACTGGGTTTATATGGATATGTGGAAGTCTTTCAAATACCCCTTTTATGTGAAAATTTGAACAAGGATCTGAAATGTTCCTAACTTCACCTGAGAGGTCTTCTTTGGTGGAAAGGTAAAACTCTCCAGAAGAAGGTCGACGCAGCGGAGTGGTAACTCTAGAGTGGAAAGACATACACTGGACTTATCTCGTTACCGTGGTGTTCTGGTTAAAGTCGTGTTATAGTGTAGGTTTTGTTTGTTTCTTTGTTTTTAACCTATTTTCAACAAAACAAAAGGAAAATCAGAATCAAAGGAAAAGAGACAAACAACGTGTTGTTTCATGGTGTTTAAATGGTGTTTCATGGTGTTTTTTTGTTTTTAAGATTTAAGTGAGTGTTAAGGCATTAAGACTGTGGGTCGCACCATACTGACCTAGGAGTTGAGTCGCGTAGTACTCCGTCTTTACTTCCACAGTCGACTCGACTCAAAAGTAAACCTCCAAGACTTTTTTCTTTTAGGTGAAGATTCGAGTAAGATAACAACTATCTTAAGTCAAGGACTTCCAAAATACTGACTTTAGGGACAAAGGAACAACCGATGTCTGGTCCCGCAGACATTGAACATCTCCGGAGAGTGATAAGGGACCGTTCACCGGGAAAGACATCGTTCCGTGACCAAATAAATTCTGGTCGTCTTCATACAGAGATAACGAAACTTTGAGACACAAGACTTTGGTCGACCTCTTTTGAGAGACGAGAATTTCCCGAAGGGACTAATCAGGTCCGGGTGGGTTCTAGTAGAAAGAAAACGGTATGCATATGAGTGGAGTAGTACAAGTGTCCACGTGGGAATGGGGGTCCCCTCCCATAATGTATACCCACTCCCAGTAACCCTTATTAGAATCTTTAGATGGACGGTCAAAACAAAATTAAAATAAGTGCGATGTCTCAAACACTACGGTAGTATTGTGTACGTGACAGTATACCGGTTTTTGATCGGAGAGTCTTTGCGGAGTTGTATTATTAGGAGGTAGTTTGTACCGTCATTAACAGGACTTTTGTGTCATCGACCGTTCTGCAGTCGACCATTTTAGTCCTAGAATGTTTTCTTTCCTCTAACCCCCTTGATACTTTTTCAGTAATTCACACAATCCCAGTCACATAAGAAATAATTCCGTAAACGAAGGATTTGTTTGATACAATCAACTGTAATTCCACAAACTTATTTGTCAACAAGACTGAGTAGAAACTAATAAGTCCCTTGTTCAGACGTATGTAGTACTAAACGATTCTAGACAATTGAAACCAACCAAATTAAACGAATATTTTAAAATACGAAAATATTTCAAAAATTTTAGTTGTGAACATTAGAATATTTAGATCATAGAAAACGTGAACGTTAAAGGAAATGTATAAAAGTGTTCAATGTCGTTTCACGAACACAACGAGGGATCGAATTGTGTAAAAAAAACCAGACCTTGATTAGAACATAGTTGTAGTGACGAACAACTTTCTGACTGACTGACTTACTTACTTATGACTCTCCCGTGTCGTATTTCTCTAGAGAGATGTGAAAGGATTTAGATTCCCTCTCCCCCTTTTCTTAATAGTGTGAGAAACAAAATTTTCTCAACCTGACCTGACAAATATGGATATATTTTTGTCTAGTACTTAAAAATTGAACCCCGTATAAAAACAAATAAAGTCTTGTCGTAGATTGTCATCACCTTGAAGAGTCCATATTTACTTCTTCCCCTGTACACTACAATTGAAAAACACAGTTGAACCGACCCGGTGTGACGGGTCTATAAACCAGTTCCCACAAAGACTACTCGAACTGTAAGCGTAGTCACCTGATACTCATTTCCTCTAACGGGAGGTGTTACACCCACCCAAAGTAGGTTAATCTACTTCTAGACTTATCTTGTTATAGACTGGAGGGGACTCGTTCTCCCTTAAGACGGTCGAGAGGGGACCCAGAGATCGGGTTGTCGGGTGGGACGTCTAAAATCTGAACGGTCGGAGGTACTAGTGTGTCCGGTTAAGGAATTTTATTTAGATAGAGGTAAAGACGTACGTGTGTATGTGCGTATGGGGATAACGAAGACAGAGAGGTCTCTTGGGACCGATGGTGTTTTTTCAGAGTTCCTCCGTGTGGGTGTGAGAGTTTCACCCTCGGACGAAGACGAGAGATCCTTGGGACGGAGGGACTGTCGTCGACCCCGACACGACGACTACGTATCAGTGGTAGATCCGACCTGACAGGGAAACAGTTGAACTGTAGTGTCGGTAGGAGAGGCCTTCAGAGAAGACGTAGGTGTCTTCTCTTTGACCCTTGACCTTGTATTAGGTAAAGGTCTTAGGTGAAGGAACATATTAATGTTCAATTCTCAGATGGTCTCTGCCCGTAATCGTACGCGAGGTCCCCTGTCTACTCTACCTCTCCGACAATGGGAGACCTCCGTCGATGTCTATCTGTGCACTCGACTGTACTCCTAGTTTCAGTGAGCTCGAAGAAAGTCTTAGTACCTTTAGTGAAGACACCCTACTCTAGTAGACATGTCGAAAGGACGGGAAACGGGAGTGTCACGAAGTTGTCAATGTATTCGAAGATAAAGGGACATGACTTTGGGAAGGATAAGTCTTGTGTATGTTACTGAGACACAAGACTGGTCTGGGTCTGAGATAGTGACTATGTAAGAAACCTTAATCTTCCCTCCTTCGGGAAGTAACAGAGTAACAGGATTACATAGTCTACCCCATATTAGTGTGACTTGAGGTCCTTGTTAGTATTGTGAGAAGGTGGGTCTTTAAGGGTACTGGGGATATTTTCACCCAGTTAGGAGTAGGAGGACAGATTTAGGTACCTGGACTCTAGAGATCCGTCCTCGTCGTCTCGTTCTTACTCCACTAAGGGGACCTTTGTATAAAAGGTAGTGTGTAGGGAACCTTGTCGTCCAAAGTTACACAGAAGATACTAGCACTAACTCTGTGGTTTTGTCAAGAAGGGTCTTACTTCTTCTACTTGAGTTTCAAGGTGGAAATCTTTATTTTTAAGACTGTTATAATCGTGTCAAATAGGAAGAATTTAGAGACATACGTAACACAGACTAAAGAAGTCAAGGTGGAGTGTCCGTAGGAGAATCCTGTCCCATTTCCAATTTGAGAATTGGATTGATACTGTTGGGTCAGGCAGGCGAGACTTAAGTCCGGAGTAATCGGAGAAATTTTCGGTTAGGGCGTCGTGACAAATATTATCGGTCCTGTACCTTTGTTGGATGTACAGGTAGTCGTCTACTTACCTATTCTTTCGACACCATGTATATGTGTTACCTCATAATGAGTCGGTATTTTTTCTTAAGTAAACTTAGTCAAGACTACTCTACCTACTTTGACCTCGGCTAATATGTCTCACTTCATTCGGTCTTTCTTTTTGTGGTTATGTCATATAATTGTGTATATATACCTTAAATCCTTCTACCGTTACTGCTGGGACATACGTTCTGTCGTTTTTTCTGTGTCTACACATATTACCTGAAAACCTGAGTCTCCCTCTCTCTCTCCCACCCTACTAAACCCTCTTACCGTAAGATTGTGCATATGATAGTACATTCTTAATTTAGCGGTCAGATACAGACTGCGTCCTATGTCGTACGAACCCGACCACGTACCCCTACTGGGTCTCTCTACAATACCCCTCCCTCCACCCTCCCCCCAAGTACAAACCCTTGCGTACATTCTTAATTTCTAAAATTTTAAATTTTTTATTTTTTGAATTTTTTTTTTTTTCGGTTAGGGTAAGGAAAACCAGAATCCCGGAAACATGTAAGGTAAGAGAGACGGACTTTTTTAAGGGTACCTCAGTAGTGGAGTGTGGGAGACAGAGGTATTAAAGATGAGTGAGAGGTCTAGAGGAAAATTTGCCGTCCCAAATTTTCCCTTCCTTCCGTAGTGAAGGTGTCCGTCCCATGGAGTAGGACAATAAATGTGTATATAATAGGTGAAACGTCACGAACGATGTTGATGTCAAGTGATTAAAATTTTAGAAAGGAGGGAAGATCTGATCTCGAAGGAACACACCACAAAAGTGGTGTCATAGGAACCGTGAACTACACACAATTCGTTTATCTGGAATTTATACACAACTTATTTTCTTTTTTCTTTCTCTCCCTCTCTTGTTCATTCTTTCTTGTTTGCTTCCTTTCCTTCTTCTGCACTACCAATATTACTTTAAGTGGTATTTAGTCACTGTAAAGACCATCTTGACATCTTTTTCCTTAGATACCCAACTGAGTCGAGTCAAGTCAGTGAGTCAGTAGCACAGACTGAGAAACGCTGGGGTACTTGGTGTCGTACGGTTCAGAGGGACAGGTAGTGGTTGAGGGCCTCAGGTGGGTTTGGGTACAGGCAACTCAGCCACTACGGTAGGTTGGTAGAGTAGGAGACAACAGGAGAAAAGAAGGACGGGAGTTAGAAAGGGTCCTAGTCCCAAAAAGGGTTACTCAGTCGAGAAACGTAGTCCACCGGCTTCATAACCTCAAAGTCGAAGTTGTAGTCAAGAAGGTTACTTGTGGGTCCTGACTAGAGGAAATCCTACCTGACCAACCTAGAGGAACGTTAGGTTCCCTGGGAGTTCTCAGAAGAGGTTGTGGTCAAACTTTCGTAGTTAAGAAGCCGAGAGTCGAAAGAAATCTCAGGTTGAGAGTGTAGGTATGTGCTGATGACCTTTTTGGTATCGGAACTGATCTGCCTGAAATCAGCCGTTTCATTACAGAGACGAAAAATTATACGATAGATCCAACCAGTATTGAAAGGAAGGTTCCTCTTTCACAGAAAATTAAAGTACCGACGTTAGTGGTAGACGTCACTAAAACCTCGGGTTTTTGTATTTCAGACTGTGACAAAGGTGACAAAGGGGTAGATAAACGGTACTTCACTACCCTGGCCTACGGTACTAGAAGTAAAAGACTTACAACTCGAAATTCGGTTGAAGAAGTGAGAGGAGAAAGTGAAAGTAGTTCTCCGAGAAATCAAGAAGGAGTCAAAGACGGTATTCCCACCACAATAGACGTATAGAGTTCAATAACTATAAAGAGGGCCGTTAGAACTAAGGTCGAACACGAAGAAGGTCGGGTCGTAAAGAGTACTACATGAGACGTATATTCAATTTATTCCTCCCACTGTCATATGTCGGAACTGCCTGAGGAAAAGGATAAACCTTGGTCAGACAACAAGGTACAGGTCAAGATTGACAACGAAGGACTGGACGTATACCTAACTGACCTCTCCTTTTTTCTGGAAGTGTCTTCCTATGTCTCACAAGAAAGACCGTTTTTTAGTTACGGCACGACCTAGTGACTTTCTTTGCTACAAGACACCCCTCCCTCCACCCTCCCCCCAAGTACAAACCCTTACGTACATTCTTAATTTCTAAAATTTTAAATTTTTTTTTATTTATTTATTTATTTATTTTTCTTTGCTACAAGAAAATTCTACCACTGCTACTGTGTTTGACCTGTCCCAAGACACAAGGCAAACGTCAAACCCCTTCCATTGATTCAAAAGTTCCTTTCATCCGCCTGTACCACCCGGTCGCCTTTGGCGGGATGGAGGTAAACACCTTCGTAAACCGACGTTGACAAGGGTTGTCTTGCGGCCTTGAGGCACCTGACACAGTCGCGTGTTACCGAGGTCCGAAAAGACCAAGGACCGTTATATTTTATTCGGACTTAGTTTTGTCTGTCCTTTGTTTTGTCTGCACCTGACAAACAAGAGGGAACACGTGTTTTCATCGGTGAACGACGTACTTTTCCTTTCTTTACCTATGCAATACTGCGGGTGAGTCTTATGCATACTACTATATTACTCTCCTCGAGGAGTAAACTTAGTCAAACAAGTCGTTGTAGAGGACTTCAGGATATGTCAAGGAGAGGTTGAAGAAATAAGATGGAAATATTGGTGGGGGGAGGGGTTGATTCTCAGTTGTATCATTGAAAAGGGTCCCTAAACACACGTACACACACGCCACCCTGTGTGTATGTCCGTCTTGTCAGTCCTAATTTATTTCAGTTTACTCCAGTTTCTCTTTCCAGTCCAGTTCTCCTTTACCCTCTATGTGTCGCTTCCCAAGTAAGGAAACCTTGATCTAAATACCTACAAACGGTCACGTCGTGTTGACGAATAACACACCTTCTTTCCGTTTTATACTGTCGTTCTTTAAAGGTGTACGTTCTGTTATTCTCTCAGAGAGAGAAACTCCCGAATTACGTGACTTTTTATTTTTGTTTAAGCCAAAATATCGAAATTTAATATCCCTTCTGTTGACTCACTTTTTTCTCTTTTTCAAATTTTTACTACACATGACTCCTTTTTCGTAGGTTAGGTGTGATATATCTTGTTTCCACGGCGTGGGTTCCGCACATTACAAGATTTCACGTTTCAAAAATTTAGAAAGGTCAAGAGACCTCTACTTTCTTAGTCTGTATGTGTATACCTATGTGTTTATGTGTAACTAAAAACAACAACAACAAGTAGTACTTGAAAAAACGTAGTTAGAAATAAAAATCAATAAAGAACCGGTGTGGGGGTCCGTACACCCTGGAATCAAGGAGCTAGTCCCTATTTTGGGTACAAGGGACGTCGCGTCCGTCTCAGAATGGGTGAGATGGTGGTCCCTTCAGAGTGTTTATGTGAAACTACAGTGTTCTATTTATGTCCCTTTGAGTCGAAGTACTCCTAAAAATACTCTTAAGAACTGGTAGTCTGATGTAAAGTCGAAAGTCTTGACATAAGAGTTTAACTAACGAGAAAGGATGAAAAGAATGTACTGAGACACAATTAAGTCCCGTAGTGGACTCAGAACTAGTGGAAGAAAGGATTTAGACGTGTTCGAAGGTTCTATAAAAGAGACGATCCTTGGTAAAAGGAAAGAAGTATCATTGACGGTTATAGATTAGATAAAGAAATATACAAAGTAAAGGGATTATAGGGGGTTCGGTACTATTCAGTAAAAAGTCTTTCTGATCCCCGTTTTCGTAAAATTTTAAAAGAAATTTATATATAAATAAGGTACAAACCTTTAAAACAGGTCTTCAGGGTGAAGATCATTAATAAGAAAAAAAGGGGGGAGTTTGGTATTTCAGGCCGAAACAGACATCAAGTCACACGACGACGGAGACTACGTTATAACACGTCTAACTAATCCGTCTTACTAACTAGGAGAGGATTAAAAATGGGTAACATTATTTATTGAAAACTCAAAGTCAGTCACCCGATCATCTTTGGGTACCTCCTTTATATTGACGTGTAAAAAAAGAGGATATCTAGTGTCGAAAAGGGTACAAAAACCATTGTCTACTAAAACTTTTTGCCTGTGACTTTGTGTGACAAGGGTTGGAGACCACGTTGAAACATGATAAGAAAATTTTTTGGGACCTCCTTAATAAGTTTCTTAATTACACAGTGACATACAATTATCGTCAACGAGTTATTTATACTTATTTGTACAGTACTTGTCTAATTATTTAATCTCTCTCTCTCTCTCTCACACACACACACACACACACAGAAACAGACAAACCGTCGATGTTGTTTTATGATATTCGACCCATCGAATACTTGTTGTTTGTAAAAAAAGAATACCAACACCTTTGACTCTGCGGGTTTCAGTACCACGGACGTCTAAATCGTAGACGAGTCTCGAGTAAAGGATCTACTAGTAGAAAAACGTTATTTGAATGTCTTGTCCTTTCCCTGTCACTTCGAAGGATTCCGGCTAAAATTCTCGTGATTAAGGTAAGAACTCCCGAGACCAAAGTACTGACATAGTTGAAGGTTTCCGGGGATGGGTTATGGTAGTGGAAGAACCCAATCCTAAAGTTGTATACTTAAGCCCCACCCGATTCCCCCTGTGTTTGAAAACTAGATTCCATCTGTCTATCTAATTAATCTGTCTGTTTCTCGATGTATTGTCTACTATCCATCCATCTATCCTAAACGATTTTTAGGTTTACGGACCCTGTTTGAATACCTTTATCACTAATCCATCCGCTTGAACTCTTAGGTGACTGAGACTACTGGGAAGACCAGTTTCTATTTATCTATATCCCTCCCTTGGTGAGAGAAACCATTTCAGAGACTTGTGTGTGTAAATTGAAATTCCCGTTTTCTTGGTACTTTCACTTTCAGTGAACCAGCACAGGCTGAGAAATACTGAGGCACCTGATATGTCAGGTACCTTAAGAGGTCCGGTCTTATGACCTCACCCATCGGAAAGGGAAGAGGTCCCCTAGAAGGGTTGGGTCCCTAGATTGGGTCCAGAGGGTGTAACGTCCGTCTAAGAAATGATCGACTCGGTACTCCCTTCGGGTTCTTATGACCTCACCCATCGACTAGGGAAGAGGTCGTCTGGAAGGTCTGGGTACTTAACTTGGTCCCAGAGGACGTAACGTCCACCTAAGAAATGGTTGACTCGATAACCCCTTCGGGGTTTTCTTGGTATTCGTCATTCTTTTTCACCGAAGGGTGTCTTATGTAAGTCAAGTCAAGTCAAGTCAAGTCAGAGAGTCAGCACAGGTTGAGAAACGCTGGGGTACCTGACGTCGTGTGGTCCGGAGGGACAGGTAGTGATTGAGGGTCTCAAATGAGTTTGAGTACAGGTAACTCAGTCACTTCGTTGGGTTGGTAGAGTAGGAGACAGTAGGGTAAGAGGACGGAAGTTAGAGAGGGTCGTAGTCCCCGAAAAGTTTGCTCAGTCAAGAAGACTAGTCAACCGGTTTCATAACCTCAAAGTCGAAGTTGTAGTCAGGAAGGTTACTTATAAGTCCTGACTAAAGGAAATCCTACCTGACCAACCTAGAGAAACGTTAGGTTCCCTGAGAGTTCTCAGAGGAGGTTGTGGTATCAAGTTTTCGTAGTTAAGAAGTCGCGAGTCGAAAGAAATATCACTTTGAGAGTGTAGGTACGTACTGATAACCTTTTTGGTATCGGAACTAATCTGTCTTGAAACAACCGTTTCATTAGAGAGACGAAAATTATACGACAGATCCAACCAGTATCGAAAAAAGGGTTCTTCGTTCGTAGAAAATTAAAGTACCGACGTCAGTGGTAGACGTCACTAAAACCTCNGGTACTTTCACTTTCAGTGAACCAGCACAGGCTGAGAAATACTGAGGCACCTGATATATCAGGTACCTTAAGAGGTCCGGTCTTATGACCTCACCCATCGGAAAGGGAAGAGGTCCCCTAGAAGGGTTGGGTCCCTAGCTTGGGTCCAGAGGGTGTAACGTCCGTCTAAGAAATGATCGACTCGGTACTCCCTTCGGGTTCTTATGACCTCACCCATCGACTAGGGAAGAGGTCGTCTGGAAGGTCTGGGTACTTAACTTGGTCCCAGAGGACGTAACGTCCACCTAAGAAATGGTTGACTCGATAACCCCTTCGGGGTTTTCTTGGTATTCGTCATTCTTTTTCACCGAAGGGTGTCTTATGTAAGTCAAGTCAAGTCAAGTCGGAGAGTCAGCACAGGTTGAGAAACGCTGGGGTACCTGACGTCGTGTGGTCCGGAGGGACAGGTAGTGGTTGAGGGTCTCAAATGAGTTTGAGTACAGGTAACTCAGTCACTTCGTTGGGTTGGTAGAGTAGGAGACAGTAGGGTAAGAGGACGGAAGTTAGAGAGGGTCGTAGTCCCCGAAAAGTTTACTCAGTCAAGAAGACTAGTCAACCGGTTTCATAACCTCAAAGTCGAAGTTGTAGTCAGGAAGGTTACTTATAAGTCCTGACTAAAGGAAATCCTACCTGACCAACCTAGAGAAACGTTAGGTTCCCTGAGAGTTCTCAGAGGAGGTTGTGGTATCAAGTTTTCGTAGTTAAGAAGTCGCGAGTCGAAAGAAATATCACTTTGAGAGTGTAGGTACGTACTGATAACCTTTTTGGTATCGGAACTAATCTGTCTTGAAACAACCGTTTCATTAGAGAGACGAAAATTATACGACAGATCCAACCAGTATCGAAAAAAGGGTTCTTCGTTCGTAGAAAATTAAAGTACCGACGTCAGTGGTAGACGTCACTAAAACCTCCGGGGTTTTTATTTCAGACTGTGAGAAAGGTGATAAAGGGGTAGATAAGCGGTACTTCACTACCCTAGTCTACGGTACTAGAATCAAAAGACTTACGACTCGAAATTCGGTTGAAAAAGTGAGAGGAGAAAGTGAAAGTAGTTATCCGACAAATCAAGAAGAAGTGAAAGACGGTATTCCTACCATAGTAGACGTATAGACTCCAATAACTATAAAGAGGGTCTTTAGAACTGAGGTCGAACACGAATTAGGTCGGGTCGCAAAGAGTACTATATGAGACGTACATTCAATTTATTCGTCCCACTGTTATGTGTCGGAACTGTTTGAGGAAAAGGTTAAACCTTAGTTAGATAACAAGGTAACGTCAAGATTGACAACGAAGGACTAGACGTATGTCTAAAGAGTTCTCCGTCCAATCCACCAGACCATAAGGGTAGAGAAAGTCTTAAACGGTGTCAAACACCACTAAGTGTGTCAGTTTCCGAAACCGTATCAGTTATTCCGTTTTTATCTACAACAAGACCTTGAGAACGAAAAAGGTACTAGGTCACCTACAACCGTTAAACTAGAGACCAAGGAGACGGAAAAGATTTTGGTCGAACTTGTAGACCTTCAAGTGCCAAGTACATAACTACTTCGGACAGAACCTCCTAAAACTCGTAATGAAATGATCACACACTCTAGTGAACCATAGTGAGTAAAAGAACTTCTCTAGAGATAAGAAAGGGTAAGATAACAAAAGGAGATAAAGAAACGTGACTAATGACTCCTTCCGAAAGAATACAGAGCATAAGAAACCTTGAGACGTAAGTTTACCCATATGGAAAGGAAAAGAGGAAACGAAAAGAAAGAGAAGAAAAATATTGATAAACATTCCGGAGGAGTCTGTCGGTAAAACGAAAAATAAACGTAAAGAAAAAGAACCCCTACCAGAATGAGGAAAAGAGGACATGTTACAGTTCTTAGAGGTAGGTATCAAGTAGTAAGTGAGACAGATAGTCTAGATCAGGGAATTTAGATAAAGAGTGAAGGTGACATATTAGTATTCCCTAAACTAAATCCAGTATGGACTTACCAGATGACCAAAAGGGATGAAAGAAGTTAAATTCAGACTTAAACCGTTATTCCTCAAGTACTAGACTCGGTGTCAGTCGAGGACCAGAACAAAGACGATTAACATATCTCGAAGAGGTAGAAACCGACGTTTCTTATGTTAGTTAGACTAAAGCTATAGCTGGTAGACCACTACAGGTACACATCTCAGAAGAGAACACAACAACCTTCTCTCGCAAAAGATACTGGTCACACAAGAGAACCGTTTTGAGATAATCGGAAAAGGGACGAAGTAAGACATGAGGTTCCGGTTTAAACGGACAATGGGATCCACAAAGGACTGAAGGATGAAAACGTAGGTCAGGGGATATTACTTTTCCTGTAGAAAAAACCCACAATCAAGATCTTCCAGAACATATAACCCCCGGATTCTTTTAGTCGAGATACTCGGAAGGTTGTCTGGGATTATGTTTTCCTCTCTCTCAGGAAGTCAGAGTAACGGATAAAGTCGTACTTAGTAGAGTGGGGATCTCGAGACCCGGTACCAGATACCTTTTTTGATCTGGGTCCTCGTGTAAGATGGACCTCACTCCTTTAGTGACGGTTCAGTCACCCCAAACCCCTCGTCGGGGTCGTCGGTGGTGTAAGTGGTTCCTGTCTAAATCCATGCGTCACCTCACCGTGTTCCAACATTTTACAACCGGTCGAGGACCTTTGTGAGGGACCCCTCAGTGTCTTCCGAATCCTCCTGACAGGACCCCGAACTCATGGAGAAGACTCGTCTCTCCCCTATACTGACCTCACTATTTAATATATGTACGAGTTCTTTTCTGATACACTTTATAAAGAGACTTCTTTCAGGAATGAAAATGAGGATAGGGTATGTATTCTTTTATTGTCAAAAATCTTCATCATATAGTCTCAGTCTATCTATTAGGTAGAAACGTAATCCTAGTACGTTTTTATCGAGGAGAGGAAAAATATTTTCTGTAAAAAGTAGACCTATTATTTATTCTGTTTATTTTCTGAAAAGTTCATTTTACATTTCATCGTACAGTCTGTTCTAAAAGAATCAATTTTTGTTCTACTTGGATACTGAGTGTCCAGACTTATTAAGTTCTCCTTTCAATAGAATATAAATAGAGGAAAAGTTAAAGTCAAAATATTAGACTATATTCAACAGGTGTTCGGTTGAGAAAACCAATACAAACGAAAATTATTTCCTGATTGTAAGTAAACAGTAAAGAGATTACAAAGTCTTATATCAAGTGTGGTGAATTTCCACTTCCCCCTATAAATTTCGTAACTACACCCCCACGATACAGATCAAGAGAAAGAGTGTGAGTCCGGGTGGCAAAGTTATGTTGGAACGAGGTGAGGTCGATCAGGCATATAGACCGGAGTGGAAGTTTCGATGTTAAGAACTTTCGTAACACTTGTAATAGCGGAAGTAAAGGAGTGGGAAGTAAGTGAGGAGTTGGGAGAGGTCAAGTCAAAGAGGATGGTTTTGGTGGGAGGGTTTCTAGTAGTTAATAGAGGTAGAGACTACTGTAGTAAAGAGACTTCTTAAAATCTTACGACTGGGTGCGACTGGGGAAGAGAGAGAGGACGAACATACTGAGGTGGGAAAAAGGAGGGGTCTGTGAAGAAAGGATGGAGTCGAGGTCTCAAGGGTAGATGGTCGGAAATGTACAACCTGAAGGAGGTCAAAAATCAGTATACAGGGAAGGAGGAGGGTGGGATGTGGTCACTGACGTAAGGGTCTACGGAGTTCTCACTCCGTCCATTGCCTTAGGTCTCTTTGTCTGGTCCTTTTCGGGAGGTCACTTCCTTTTGAGATGGTAGACTTTCCCTTTGGGTCGGGGTCAAATAGTATCTGAACGTCCTTACACTACCTTTACACCGAAGGATCGAAGTCAATGATATATTTGTAGTTGAGGATTAATGAATAGTGATCACATCTGAAGGAAAGGTTTGAGATCGTGGTCTCTATCAGTGAGTCAGAACGGGTTGAGAAACGTTAGGGTGCCCGACATCGGACGGTCCGACGAAACAGGTACCTTGAAGGGTCGTTCTTATGACCTCACCCAACGGTAAAAGAAGAGGTGTTTTGAGATCTATATATGTAAGTTTGTGTATGGCTGACAAAAGAAGATCTACAGAGTTTTCCAAAAGTATGTGTTGTGCAGGTTTTGTCTTAAGTACTAGAGGGTTACGTCAAGAGAACTTGTCGTCTGAGCAAAATGGGAGCTGTTATTAACCGTAGTAATACCAATGATTTTCGATCTACGACTCATGTCACCCTGTAGTAACTCAGTTAACAATTGTTGTATAAGAGTCTAGTGAGTTTCATATACAAAAAGTCTTATATAGATGTATAATATATACATGTAGTTATACACGTATTTATATTTAAACTCGGAACGTACATACAATAATTAATAGTTACATAATTGTAAATATAACTACTAATATAATTATATAACTATTAATTACCATATAAGTCAAGTCAAGTCAAGTCAGGGACTCATCACAGGCTGAGAAACGCTGGGGTACTTGTCGTACGGTCCGGAGGGACAGGTAGTGGTTGAGGGTCTCAAGTGAGTTTGAGTACAGGTAACTCAACCACTACGGTAGGTCGGTAGAGTAGGAGACAACAGGGGAAGAGGAGGACGGGAGTTAGGGAGGGTCGTAGTCCCAGAAAAGGTTACTCAGTTGAGAAGGGTACTCCACCGGTTTCATGACCTCAAAGTCGAAATCGTAGTCAGGAAGGTTACTTGTGGGTCCTGGCTAGAGGAAATCCTACCTGACCAACCTAGAGCAACGTCAGGTTCCTTGAGAGTTCTCAGAAGAGGTTGTGGTGTCAAGTTTCCGTACTTAAGAAACCGTGAGTCGAAAGAAGTGTCAGGTTGAGAGTGTAGGGATGTACTGGTAACCTTTTTGGTACCAATTATTATGTAATTATGACATTTATATAGTTATATAACTACCAATATTGAATAGTATATTATAATCACACAATCATTATATTACTAACTATATAATTATATATTGTGTAAATATTTATCGAATATATACATTTTATATACGTAGTCATAATGTCTTGTTCACGAAGGTCTTATATCATTTTTTAATACATTCTTTTATAACCATTCTGAACCGTAACTGAGACTCCTCTCATTGAATGTGCTTTCAGTGTCACTCTTTCCAAAGGTGGGTTATCTCCCGACTTACAAAATGGATATCCCGAGTAGACTATCTTCGTCACTACGGGTCCACGGGGAACCACTTCCTTTCTGATGGGAATCAACGTCCTCATCTATTGGAAGTCAAAAATTGAGAAAAACCCCTGACGGAGTCAGATTTTTTTGACGGAGTGGGTTCTAGGTCACTAACCAGTCATGTTCTTGTATTTTCAGGTCGAGAGACCGGGTTTGAGCACTGGTGAGACCACCGGGTGACGTCGGACTCGACCGGGACCCAACGACACTTCGACAGTGCCCCTGACGCACTGTCGAACTGAAGAGGGAGACGGGTCAGGACGGAGCGGAGGAAGGAGGGAGTCCATGACCACACTTCTCGTGGGAGACTATTTACTGGTAGACTCAAACTGGCAGATTAAGGAAGAGACTCAAACGAGCACTCCTTGGACTGGACGGTATGTACGGTTTTTGTCTTACTGGACGAAGGATTTCTTATACCCGGGTAACGACCTTTACAGGTTTTTACCCTGTTAATAAAAATTTACGATGTCTTTTCCACGTAACTCACCTACAACAGATATGTATTAAAATAGAAGGTTCAAAACGTGTAATCTTTAGTATGTCGATTATATGAAACATACATCTCATAAGATGTCGAACATATAATGAAGTAAGTTCGTGTTTTTGGTCTATTTCATCCCTCTCATAGTCGAGGTAAAATGTCTTCTTCTTTGACTACAAGTCTTTATAATAAACCGGGTTCCAGTATATAAGTAGGTTAGTTACTAGATCACGAACTTGACGCAAAAAGAGTCAAGAGTTGAATGTTGTTTCCAAAGAAGGTGACACGATTAATACTCTTTCTTGATACCCAAAAGTATTTTTCGTTTGGTTTTAATAGAATTGGTTTTTAATATAATTGCAAAATTAAACGAGACGATAACGGTCATAAAATTACTCAAAAAAAAATTAGTAACTTTTACGTCGACACAAAGATGAACGGTCCATATTCATTAAGGAAGGTTCTTAAAACTACCCTAGAAACTCTGAATATCCTCAGGAAATAATAAAGTAAACCAAGGTGTGCTTTCGGACGAAAAGACGGGTCAACATATCCGTACAGGATACTGTATGGACCGTCGTGTGTAAAGTGTCGGAGGTCTGACGGTCCTGGTTTCGGTCTCCAGAACCTTGTTTTAAAACCTACAAGTATTCTTGTAATGTTATCGTCTACTCCCTTCGAAACATGTTTTATAAAGACTTTAATTTTCAATCGTATATCTGAGATAGTATCGTAGGAGGTGCAACCTGTTTCTTTTCTGATCGGGAAATCCAACAACCTTGAATTGTGACGTACCATCTTTCTGTCAACTTGTTTCCGACCGTTTCCGGTGTCAGTAGAACTCTCAATGTAATGTCGGGGTCTTACCAGTTTCGTAACCTGACGTGAGACTTCTCTCCGTTATTGTAGAAAGAGATCGAAGTTTAATACAGGAAACTTTGTTACCATATCAGGTTTAATTAGACACCGGTACGTACTACAGCGAAGTCAGTACAGAGAAACGCTGAGGCACCTGACGTCGGACGGTCCGAGGAGACAGGTACCCTAAGAGGTTCGTTCTTATGACCTCACCCAACGGTACGGAGGAGGTCCCTTCGAAGGGTTAGGTCCCTATCTTGGACGTAGAGAATACAGAGGACGTAACCGTCCAACCAAGAAATGGTGATCGTGGTGGGGGTCCTTCGGTGAATGGTAAGATCTCCTACACTTTCTATTAGAGTGATAAGAATGTCAAAATTATCTAAACAAACACAGAGGAACAGACATTTAACAGAGATATACGGGAATCCAGTAATTATCCCACTACCACCACTACTATATTACTGTTTTGGGTGACCACCCTAAACCTCGTCCGTGAGAGTCGACTTCACCTGATTAAGTAAGTCGTACATGACAGAGTTACAGGTGAGATGCGGTTCGATCAATGTCAGAGACCTGCACTCACATTGTTCCATGATATTTGAGATACTCATTTTGTTTGTTTACTTTTGATATACCCCACGAAAACCCCATGTCTCCCACCAATCATCATATAGGTCTCTCCTCCTTCTTCAAAATATTAGGTTCACATATAAATATCAGTTTCATATGTAACGATGTCAAATTCGGTTCAATTCCCGAAACGTCCGTAATAAAGTTAATAGGATCGACTTTAAAACAGACCATCATAATGGAGGAGATACGTTTACTTTTTTCACTTTAAGTAAAAAAATCCTAGTGAACCGAAAATCCACAGTCTCGGTCATGAACTCGAAGATCTGGGTCTTAGAATTGAGAATTTACTACGAACTGGACGAAAAAGATTCTAGACATTTTACTTTTTGTAAGGTAACCGTCAATAGACTGTCGAAGTGTTTAACATGTTTTTGATTAGATACTTGATACTTTTACCTCGTTTGGAGTAGATCGTATCGTCGTTATTGAGATCGACTTTTCTTAACCTCCTAAGAATGTTACATGATACATATACCGTTGAACACGATATCTCCTCTCCCTGACACAGACTTTGAAATGGGATCTCACCCGAACGGATGATTCCTCAGTTTCCTCTATTGGAGTAACTGATATTAAAACTCAAAGGAACTTCTCGTTTTCTCTCATTATCAAATTCCCCGGTTCTTAGTATTGACGATTTCTTCAACACTATTATTAGTTTTACGTGTAAAAGGTTTGTATGGTCTCAGGTCTCCGAATCCTTTTATTCGTTCAGTTTGTAATCATTAGTTGTAATAAGATTTAAGTAAATTACGTTTGCTAAACAGTTTATTTCACTTTTATCAGATCGACACGTATCGAATGTTAGAGAACTCCTTTGGTCTCTCTCTTTCGGTCCTTCTGAAAGGGTCTTTATTTAGTTTCGAAATCGTTACTATAAGTGATGACTTTATACCCTGTCTTCATGCTCCGGTTTCTTCTCTGTCTTGATAATTTACCAAAGACAGTCCTCGGTCTCAATAACATTTATCTAAACTTTGTCTCTTAATTTTCCGATAATGTCTTTGTATACCGAATATTATGGTGTACGATAAGTTCCCTTTATCTTTATTTATTTCGTCAAGTTACGAGACACGTTATGTTTTATAAAGACATCCACCTCATTTTCTTACTCCATACTAATATGATGATTAAGGAAGGTCAAGGTATTCGATGAGGTGGAGATAACGTTTGGTGGTCTGTCTCCGGTGTCATTAATGTTGACGAAAAGTCAATAGATGGATGGGGGGTCTCAGTGACTTTTGGTACTCTACTAATCTTTGTGTTAAAAAATTGTTCACGACTATATACTCTCTTTTGCAATATATACTTTCTACTCGGGTCTAGAAATCTTGTCACCTCGATAAGACATACTTTGATAGTACCCCGTACGTACAGTAATATGTAAACAGTTTTGGGTATATTATATGTCGTGATTCAACAACGAGTCAGTGAGTCGGTACAGGTTCAGAAGCGTTGTGAACCTGGTGTCACGTGTCCGAGGAGACATCCCAAAAAGTCCGTCCGTTCTTATGACCTCTCCCAACGGTAAAGGAGAAGTTCCCCTAGAAGGGCTGGGCCCCTAGTTTGGACTCAGAGGACACAAAGGACGTTACCGTCCCCCTAAGAAATGGACCACTCGGTAGTCTCCCCCTACCCCACTTCGAGTATGTTGAAACGTCCAAGTAGTCAACATTGTTCACTTGGTCAGACCACCTCCTACAGGGATCACCCACTCCAACACGCGTGTTACATCCTCGTCGCCAATATAACTCAACCGGTTTTTCAAGTAAGTCCAAAAAGGTATTCTATACCCTTTTTTGGTTTTCTTGAAGAACCGGTCAAGTTATATACCCTTGAGAGATATGAACGCTGAGTCGAAAAGACGTTACTTAGATTTTGACGATGTTTTTAATCGGAATTTTTTTAAATTCTTCAGATTGAGTGACCAGTGCCTACCTGCGTGTCTCAGGCATCTGTTGTGGAATTTCTTTTTCCTCCTACTTGGTTTAAGACGTCGAGGAGGGACGACGCGACCTCAACAGACAAGACAATACGGTTTTATCACCTTATGAGGTGGACGGACGAGGAAGATGAGGAGTGCGATAAACGTGACGCAATAAACAAAAACTTTTGTATGGTAGTCACACAAAAGTAAAGTTTTCCTTTATAATTGTTCAATCATTTTCGGTAATAACTTTTTCAACATCTACTATCGATACAGTCTACAAGTTTTCCATACCCCAACTCATGTCCACTGCAATTAATTCGGACGGAATTAACAAGATACCTAAGTAGAACGATAACCAAACTGATAACTTTTTCAAATTAATGGTTAAATTTTGAATAGTCATAAATGGGATGGTTTCAGTCAGATATTAATACAGGGAGAACATCACTTCTACTCGTACCGTTCGTCTTTAAAATCGTAAGCATCTTTTGTGAGTTTCGGTACACTACCCCTGTATGTACTTCCTAGTACTATAATAATAGATGAAAACATAGACAGACTTTCAGAGGAATTATATTTCACAAAAACATTTCCAAGTTGATCTTTCAATTTTATATATGGACGAATTACCTGGTTATTGAGATGTATCCCGGTAAACTAACGATAGTCTAACGTAATAATATCAACGTCTTTTTTATAAAATATAATATATCGTAGTTGTAAACCTTTAAATCGGATCACAAATTCCTATACTTAGGTCTTTACTCTAACAGAAGTCCACGTAAGGTGGACAAGACGACGAATCGACAAAGGTATTTCTATTATACCTTTGTATTTTTATATCCATAATTTATCTTTATAATATATCTGTACCCGGGAGTATATGAAAGATATCTTTTTTATATTTGTAATATTTGAAATATATTTTTTCCCGTTTATAATTATTTTATAAACTCTAATCTACTTGTAAAATAAAAGTTATATAAAAAACACTAGGGGTTTTGTTTTACACTTATTACTAGCAATGGTCGATCTGTTAAATCCAGTGAGGGACGATAAATGAAAAACACTATTTTGTTCCATATAAGACTAACACAAAAGACTATTTCGTAATATGTTGTTATTTTGACCTGTTTTACTATTTTTTAGTGGTAAAGCCCCGAGAACTTTAACTGGCTTCCGTATGTTGTTTAACTCTACGTTAAATAAGTACTGTTTTTATGGTATACAGTCGATACTTACCACCCTCAGAGACCGCAAGAACGTACCCCGAAGAGAGCAACTGAGATGGGTGTTCCACTTAGAGTCGTCTTTACTTCTCCCGAGACGTCTTGGTCTTGTGGTCTTCGAAGAAACGGTCTCCCCCGAGTGAACCGAACCTCGACCTCCACCCTTTGGAGTGTATGTCCTCACAACAGTCATTTCAGAATTAAAGCCTCCGTTTCCTTAGCCCCTCTGGTTACCGAGTCCGTCTGATTCCGACATCGTGTCGAACCTTGTTTAACCACCTGACCGCCTGATCGGACCTTAAATTGACCCTCTAGACCCTTTACTCTATCGGTGTCTCCCAGAACTTTTGGAGAGGTACATAGGTGAGTCCTCTCTGACCTCTTCGGGGGATCTAGGTATATAGGGACCGATGTACACTCTGGTATGTGGACACGTCTTCCGGACTCACCCACACTCACTACCAGTTGAGTCAGGGCAGGCTGAGACGCTGGAGTACCCGACATTGGACAGTCTAAGGAGACAAACACCTGAACAGGTCCGTTCTTATGACCTCACGCGACAGTAAAGGAAGAGGTCACGTCTTCCGTACCGCCCTCCATTTTCGGTCCCTCCAGAACTTTTGACTAACTAATTAGGTCACCGTTTTGAAAGAAATCCAATAAATTACTCCCAATTTCCGGTTCTATCCTAATATATTACAGAAGATACAGATATTTAAGACATTAAAGATTTATAAATTGGATCTTTATATGATCTGATCCCTTCTCAAAAAAATTAGACTCAATACTTAGAGACTATAGAGAAAGGGGTGGATGTTTATCTTAAGAATTAATGGAAATCACAAAGACAGTCAAAATCTATAGTAATTATAGTTATCTCTTGAAACCTTACAATTATTATCCATTAACTCGTGGATAATAGTCGAGCTACGACACGGTTGAGCCATGAAAAATTACAGCAAATTAAGACGTTAGTGGGTACCATCATAATAGGGGTAAAGACTTACCCCTCTAACCTTAAATTCATCTTATGTAAGGAAAAGGTTCCAATGTTGTCGATTCGTCGTCTTGTCCACCTTACGTGGACTTCTGTTAGAGTAAAGACCTAAGTATAGGAATTTGTGATCCGATTTAAAGGTTTACAACTACGATATATTATATTTTATAAAAAAGACGTTGATATTATTACGTTAGACTATCGTTAGTTTACCGGGATACATCTCAATAACCAGGTAATTCGTCCATATATAAAATTGAAAGATCAACTTGGAAATGTTTTTGTGAAATATAATTCCTCTGAAAGTCTGTCTATGTTTTCATCTATTATTATAGTACTAGGAAGTACATACAGGGGTAGTGTACCGAAACTCACAAAAGATGCTTACGATTTTAAAGACGAACGGTACGAGTAGAAGTGATGTTCTCCCTGTATTAATATCTGACTGAAACCATCCCATTTATGACTATTCAAAATTTAACCATTAATTTGAAAAAGTTATTACCGAAAATGATTGAACAATTATAAAGGAAAACTTTACTTTTGTGTGACTACCATACAAAAGTTTTTGTTTATTGCGTCACGTTTATCGCACTCCTCATCTTCCTCGTCCGNTGTGGGTATAATAGAAATACTAAGTTATTTTACAATTACAAGTAGATTAGAGTTCATTTTTTAATCGGGAAAGAATATATTATAAATATAAGGGATTATCAATTTAATAAAGTCGAGAAGTTTTTCGTTCCTAAGATTTTCGACCTTTACTTGTTATTAGGTAAAAAGACTTTAAGAGAAAGTAGATTTCTGTTCAGGAAAGATTTCCTACTAATCTTAGACAAAAAATTCCTCCTAAAATCTTTACATGAAATTCACTCTCACCCATTCTACTTTTCAGAGACAATTGTATTACTATAATAATGTAATATTATTGGTCCAACTCTGAGGTTTTTGTCCATATGAACTGATGTCTTGGGTATTTATAGTTTCCATGAACAACAGACGTTCTCTGTGAGAGGATTTGTTCACAATTGACTTGATATCAAACTGGTCAAGAGAATAAAAGACACGGTAATAGGAAGGACTGGTATCAGTTTGGTTATCGTTCTACTTAGGTATCTTGTTAATTCCGTCCGAATTAATTGCAGTGGACATGAGTTGGGGTATGGAAAACTTGTAGACTGTATCGATAGTAGATGTTGAAAAGAAGAGAAAATTAATACCCTTTATTGAAACAATCTTGAACTCGTGTTAATCGACTTTCCGTTGACTTTCTATACACACTATAATATAATACTTGAGAACGGTACGTTAAAAAGAGTAGACACTTATTTCATTTTATTCAACGGACTTACACAAAAGTATTATTAGACGGTTGTTTAACTTACCAGAATTATTTTTGTCATTGTCGGAATTTCTTTTTCGTTTTCTCTCATATGTTAAGAAGTGTCGAACACCTACCTTCACTTCTTTCTACAGTTTTAAAGTTGGAGAAGTGTCCTTGGTTCTTCTTTGTATTACCAAAAGTCCCGAATTTAACATGGGATGTAAGGGTTATATCATTTTAACCATAATTTTTTTAAAAAAAGTGTATTTGTATGACGTTCAAAGTTTTACTCTTGTCTACGTCTCGTTACCTCTCTTTTTAAGAAAGTACTTCTTTCTTTTTAGATCGTGTAACGTTACTCCGGGAGACGACGGTAAAAAAATTATGATGTGATTTTTCGGATTAAAGGTCACCATAGAGTAACAGAAGCGTCCTCGGTCGTGAAGTTGTTTCGAACTTCCTTTTTTACTGAATTTAAGAAGTCGTTTCGAATTAGTAAGGGTTCTAAAAAATTTTACTTTCACTGTTAAGATCCATTACGATAAGACTTGTATCACAGTCGGTGTATTTGGAGTCGATTTAGGGAATCACTGTTGTAATAAATGAATTCTTGGCTAAAATTAATGAAGAAAAGATAAGATAAATTTGTAGAGGTTTTATTTTAATACAAGTACGGTTTACCGAAGGTACTTCTGTCATCAGATTAGTTACGATACCGGTTTTTTTAAAAAAATATTAAAATTTCTTTAGAAACATAAACTTTTCCGATAAGGGGTCATTTTATAAAGGTAAACAACTCTTTTTCATGGTTCTTCAGATTTTTAATTGAGTTTTTGAGTATACTCTGATTTTAGTTAACGTAAACTGACGTCAAAAACTTAACGGTCCTGGTCTTCACCTGAATGCCCTTTGCTTGTTTCGGAGCACACATCCCAGTGGCACTCACAACCCACTCCGGTCCTCGATACTTCGTGGGACCCACTCACCCCTCCTCTTCGGGTCACTAGTCCACCGTTATTCCTTCGTACAACATTCGTAAAGACCATGTGACGGAGTCTATCTAATCTTTTTGTCCTTCAACTTGGAGGTTGTGAGTTCATTTAATAGCACTAAAGAAAAGGATGTGATTTATACAGTACGAATAAAAATACTAATATGAAATTAGAAGTAAAAGAATTTCTTTCGGTTCTTCAAGACATTCGAGTCCTGGGTTTTTGGACTTAGATGGGATCCGTCACGTTAAATAAGTTATGTCAGGTGGGTCTTTTACAATAAAGTGAAAATTACCCTAGTAGAACCTAAGAATACCTGTTTTTTTTTTTTCCAAAATTACTGTTAAAAATTTGATTCTGATTATCCTCAAATTTTTCCGTAACCACTTTGTGAAGTATGTTAAAAAATTCCTTTTCTTTATTTTAATTATCGACACGTTGTCACTTCAGTGGATCGTAAGTCCTTGGAGATCGATAACTATAGGTATATTACTAATTCACATGACCAACATCTCAGTCCGTCAAGACCTAAAGTTGGGACTTAGTCAGCCAGATATATCGGTACAGTGGAAACCGCTCAGTTAACACAGAACGTTACTTTCCGTAACTTATTAATGAACAACTTCTTTGTTCTTGTGTGTAGTTGAGGTATGTGACAAGTCTTCTGAAAGTTAAATCGTTTACATTGTTAAAAATTTTGATAGACAATGTGTAGAAAATCTCCTTTCCATAACCCGTCTTCTCAGTCGAGTCAAGTCAAGTCAAGTCAATAAATCAGCAACTCGCTGACTTGACTTGACTTGACTTGACTGAGAAACGCTTGGGGTACCTGGCGTCTTGTAGTTCTAAAGGACAGGTAGTAGTTGAGGGTCTCGAACGAGTTTGAGTGCAGGTAGCTCAGCCACTACGGTAGGTTGGTAGAGTAGGAGACAGCAGGGGGAAAAGAGGACGGACATTAGAAAGGGTCTTAGTCCCAGAAAAGGTAAGAAACGTAGTCCACCGGTTTCATAACCTTAAAGTCGAAGTCGTAGTCAGGAAGGTTACTTATAAATCCTGACTAAAGGAAATCCTACCTGACCAAACTAGAGGAACGTTAGGTTCCCTAAGAGTTCTCAGAAGAGGTTGTGGTGTCAAGTTTTCGTAGTTAAGATACCACGAATCGAAAGAAATATCAGGTTGAGACTGTAGGTATGTACTGATGACCTTTTTGGTATCTAAATTGATCTGTCTTGAAACAACCGTTTCATTGTAGAGACGAAAAATTATACGACAGATCCAAGCAGTATCAAATCATTCTTCCTTATGACCTCAAATGTGTTTCGTAAAAAACCTAAAAAAATTTGACCCTACACATGAACATAAACTACTCTAGTCCTTTCAGGACGGACCTCGTCTTTCGTAAATTCCTCTCTCGGACTTTTTAATAGTTCTAATCTGGACCCATTACCTCTTCCACCTCGTCCGACCTTCGTAAAGTCCGACTCCCTTGGTATCTGATTCGGTTCTGTGTCTCTGTTCTTTTACGTCTTAGATTCCGAAGACCCTATTCAGTCGTCGGGACTACGGAATTCCAAATCTATTGAGTACCCTCCGACCTTTGTTAAGTCCCAGTATAGTGGTGAAAGTAATTGTTTCGTGGAGTTAGACCTCTACGAATGTTTTAAGGATAAGTGATTTTTAGGTGTGTTGGTAGTGATATTTAATATAAACCGAAATTGACTATGTTACAGAAATTAACTACGTTTCTTTAAACTCTAAATCCTAACGATTTCCTTTTAATTCAATTGGATCAAAGTCACAACTTTTCCCTAAAATAAAAAATTAAATTCGAAAGTAGGTTCTTACCTGACAACCATTGAATGTTTTATGAAGAGAGTGTACCTTATGTAGACGTAAAGTTTCGGTAAAATTTCGGCAAATAACCTCTTAACTTTCCCTTCCTTCGCATTACCCGTGACCCAATTGTTGAAAGGATCCTTCAGTAATTCTCCTTTTGATAAGAGTTTGTCGTTGTTTCTGCCTACTCATTACTTCGACGGTAAAAACAACCACATTATGTTTATTTCATTACCGGAACCCAGTTTTGAACTCATGGTTCAACCGAAGACGGTCAACAGTCACCACACTTGAACCCGTCAAATTGGAGAGATTCGTGACCAAAGGTGGAGACATTTTATTCTTCGTGTTAGTGTTATTATTTTGAAAGGTAACCACACGCCGTAATAATAACATGTGAAAGTTGCGCCCGAAAGGACTATCGAGTCAACCATTTCTTAGACGGACATTACGGTCTGGGACAAAGTTAAGGACCCAGCCTTTCTAGACGACCTCTTCCTTGTCCGGTAGGTGAGGTCATAAGAACCCGAAGGGAACACCGAGTCGACCATTTCTTAGACGGACGTTACACCCTCTGGATCCAAGTTAGGGACCCAACCCTTCTAGGGGACCTCTTCCTTTGTCGGTGGGTGAGGTCATAAGACCGGACCTCTTGTGGTACCTGACACACATCAGACACCCCAGCGTCTCTCAGTCTGTACTGAATTACTGAAAGTGAAAGTGAAAGACAGTGAAAGTTGGGTGACAGAAACCTAAACTAGTATACCACACAGGTGACCTTACACTGCGAACAGGGTAGAGAAACAATAATATTGTCACACGGATATTCCTTCGACGAGAAAGTCGACCTTAAGATTTTACTACTCCTGTACCCTTCGTCTCTACGTCGACTAGATATCGGATACGATTTACATTTACAATTTAGTTGAAACAACGACATTCAGTGAGTCTAAACTCCCATTCGGTTCATTATACGACACGATGGGTGAAGTATGTGCACAATAGTTCTAACTTATTTTATTATATAAAATTTCGTGGAACATTGAAAGATACGGGTGAGTATGGAGTTTGATAGAGGAAGAGAGGCGAGTCCAACAACGTCTAATCTTTGAACAGTACACTGTCTTACTCCTTCTTACCCTGTGGTCGACAGTTTCGACGTGGAGGGAGAGGACGGACAGACGGTGACGGAGGAGTTTAAGTTACGATGACAGGGTAATCGTCATATGAGTTTAGGACAGGGTAGACGAATCGCATGGAGTATTTTGTTTTCTTAGAACCCCCCTAAAAATCAATCAAAACTACACTTAAGGGTACTCTTATTATTTCGTCCCTATAGAAAGTTTACTATATCGGAAAGTACGATCACGAACGGGGTTAAGAAGACTCTTTTACAAGTCTTAGTAACTTCAGACCAAAGGGAAACTTAAAACCACTTTAGAATGAGTAAAGGAACAAATCGGTCTCAAAATAGTCTTGAAGAGATACCTTGGGATAAATTGAACTTCCTAGGGTACCCCCCTCACAGCCCCCGCCCGTCCCCTCCGTAAATTTTCTGTCGAAAAAATTTTTTTTCTGTAAAGTTAAAGTTCAATTGGTCGTAATTTTTTTTTTTTTTGGAAACTCATTTAAGTTATTCCTTATTATTTTCTCTACTGTCTCCTTTTTGGGTTCGCTACCATGGTACTAAGAGTTATTTGGTCCTTTTCGACTCCCGATCCCTTCGTCCACTCAAGTACTGACACGTTCTTTTGTTCTTTTAGAAAAAAAAAAAGGGGTTCGGGGACCCTGAGGGTAAAGACACACTCCTTCAACTTTCTTGTGTTTCAAGTCTCAATGTGTTCGGAACCTCAAAACTTATGGTCGAGTCAGTGTTCGAGACATGTTGGAATCCGAATACGTTAAACTCTGAATGGGAGGAATAGGTCTGGGTCTATTAGTGCTACCACATTAGTGAGTAGATCTCGGTCTGTAGGACCTTACACTTCAGTTCACCCGGAATCTTTCGTAGTGGTGCTTGTTTCGATCACCTCCACTACCTTGAGGTCAACTCGATAAAGTTTAGGACTTTCTACTACGGCACTTTCACGACGTGAGTTATACGGTCGTTTAAACCTTTTGAGTCGTCACCGGTGTCCTGACCTTTTCCAGACAAAAGTAAGGTTAGGGTTTCTTTCCATTACGGTTTCTTACGAGTTTGATGGAGTAAAGTGTACGATCATTTCATTACGAGTTTTAAGAGGTTCGGTCCGAAGTCGTTATGTACTTGGCACTTGAAGGACTACAAGTTCGACTAAAATCTTTTCCGTCTCCTTGGTCTCTAGTTTAACGGTTGTAGGCGACCTAGTACCTTTTTCGTTCTCTCAAGGTCTTTTTTGTAGATAAAGACGAAATAACTGATACGGTTTCGGAAACTTACACACCTAGTGTTCTTTGACCTTTTAAGACTTTCTCTACCCTTATGGTCTGGTGGACTGGACGGAGAACTCTTTAGACATACGTCCAGTCCTTCGTTGTCAATCTTGACCTGTACCTTGTTGTCTGACCAAAGTTTATCCTCTTCCTCATGCAGTTCCGACATATAACAGTGGGACGAATAAATTGAAGATACGTCTCATGTAGTACTCTTTACGACCTGACCTTCTTTGTTCGACCTTAGTTCTAACGGTCCTATTTATAGTTATTGGAGTCTATACGTCTACTGTAGTGGGAATACCGTCTTTCACTTCTCCTTGATTTTTCGGAGAACTACTTTCACTTTCTCCTCTCACTTTTTCAACCGAATTTCGAGTTGTAAGTCTTTTGCTTCTAGTACCGTAGGCCAGGGTAGTGAAGTACCCTTTATATACCCCTTTGTCACCTTTGTCACAGTCTGAAAATAAAACCCCCCGAGGTTTTAGTGACGTCTGCCACTAACGTCGGTACTTTAATTTTCTGCGAATGAGGAACCTTCTTTTCAATACTGGTTGGATCTATCGTATAAGTTTTCGTCTCTGTAATGAAACGGTTAATTTCAGGTAGATCAGTTCCGATACCAAAAAGGTCACCAGTACATACCTACACTCTCAACCTGATACTTCTTCCGACTCGCGGTTTTTTAACTACGAAATCTTGACACCACAACCTCTTCTGAGAACTCTCAGGGAACCTGACGTTCCTCTAGGTTGGTCAGGTAAGACTTCCTCTAGTCGGGACCCTAAAGAAACCTTCCTTACTACGATTTCGACTTTGAGGTCATAAAACCGGTGGAGTACCCTTCTCAACTGAGTAACCTTTTCTGAGACTACGACCCTCCCTAACCCCTGTCCTCCTCTTCCCCTACTGTCTCCTACTCTACCGACCTACCGTAGTGACTGAGATACCTGCACTCAGAACTCACTTAAGGCCCTCAACCACTACCTGTCCCTCCGGCCCGCACGACGCTAAGTACCCCAGCGTTTCTCAACCTGTGCTGACTCGCTGACTTGACTTGACTTGACTTCCCTTTATTCTCAATGGCCTATTCTAACGACAATTCATTATTTACCTAATTCTACTCACCTCGTGATTTTCTCGTAAATTTATCATTGTCGAAGAGTTTTTTAAGGGTAAGAACCGAGAAACTGTAATTGAGAAGAGAGGTATGGGACTTAGTTAGAAGTTGTTAGGTACACGTTCATGAAAGTACGGGTCCAACCCTTAGAGAATATCTCATGATTCGTTTTCAACAAGTCAGCACAGGTTGAGAAACGCTAGGGTACCTGATATATCAGGTACCTTAAGAGGGCCGGTCTTATGACCTCACCCATCGGAAAGGGAAGAGGTTGTCTCATCATTTTTACTGAAATTAGATGGTGTTTTTCTACCTACTATTACTTTGTAAAGCACAAAATTTCAAGTGTCGTAAAAAATTCATACGTGTGTAAATATACATCTATATAAAGAATTGTATAACTATGGAAATGTACCCAGTGGTTTTTTCGTGAATAGGTTTTATGCATCTTTATTTTAATGTGTAAAAGGTTTCCGTATAGTAGTCAACAGACAAATAAACTGAAAGTAGAGACTTTAGGGGTCCTTGATCTTTTCGCTCTCTTCCTCGGGGGTGGGTAGTTCTCCAGTATGACTCACTAAGGTTCCTTGTCGTCTTTTGGATATGACTTAGGTTCAAAAATTGACGGTCCAAAAATTGAGGACCGATATCAAGGGTTCATACTGTATTAAATCTTTGAACCGCATCCGTGTCCTCTTAGTACCTTAAATCTTCACAGGGAGTTGTTCATTTTAAAATTACTTTTTGGGTCTTTTCAGTATTTAATAGTATTTCTTTAAGTCTTTGTTTGTTTTTTAAACGTTTTACGATCCCCCTTGAAAAATTTGATTTTTTTCTCCCCCTTTCCTTCTTATCGACAAAATAAGTACACATTCAACTTACCTCCCGAAGGGTCCACCGAGTCACCATTTCTTGAGTGGACGATTACCTCCTCTGTAATCAAGTTAGGGACCCAACCCTTCTAAGAGACCTCATCCTTTACCGTTGGGTGAGGTTATACGAACGGACTCTTTAGGGTACTTGTTTCCTCTGACCGTCCGATGTCAGGTCCCCTGGCATTTTCTCAACCTGTGCTGAATCACTGATTTGTTGTTCAACTTACCTTAGAAGGATTTGGGAAGTGGGAGAAGGACAAGAACTCCGTAGAAGAAGTGGTCACTAACGGTTCCCGGTAATACGGTGGATGATACTTCTACCTTGTCGGTTCTTACCACGATGTAAAGGTTGGGTTCAACTAGTGTCTTCAAACTTTTATGTGTAAAAAGTGGGGTTAGGATGTCATGTTCGTACTGATGGGTGTTGTCAACATGTGTATTCCTGAACAAGTATATTTGGGACCCCCTTTTTTAGGGTTTCCGAAGGACAACGTAAAGAAACTTGGGTAAACAACTGAGAATCAGACTATAAACTGAACTTTTAACATCTATTTTAATTAAATATGACATTCAGAGTATAAATGGGGAGTTTAGGGAATACCAGTCAGAGTAATTAGGGACAGTGTCTTTCCTCTTACGTGTGTCTTCTTAGATAGTTAAGTCTGTTTTATCAAAAGGAGACGGGGATAATTGTAAATTGGAATCTGTATAAGACTATCTGTTTGTGGATAGACCCGTACTCACAACAAGAGGTACCAGTCCCTTTATCAAGGTCTTAATTTGTCACCTCTCTTCTCCTGTGTCAGTACAAGGTCGTGTCAAGTAAGTGTAGAAGTAAATAAGTAAGTCATAAGTAAATAACTCATAGGTGGTGTCCGGTTTATTACAAGACCAACGACCCCAACATAGTCACTTGTTTTTCTGTTTTAGGGGATGACAGTGTCTTAGACATGAGATCACCGTTTATTTATTTTCTTTGTTCATTTAATGAATATTAACACTGCTTTTTATTGTATCACCTCCCCTATTCCTCATAACATGTGTCAATGTCTGTATTTATCCCGTCAGTACTTATGGAGTCAATCTTTTAAGGTAAACTCGTTTCTGTACCTCGACTTCCTCGTAAAGTTATTCGTGCTTTAAAGACTTCGTTCGTGTCCGATTGTCATAGACGCTTTACCGTCCCGAAGGGTCCACCACAATCACCATTTCTTAGGTGGACGGTTACGTCCCCTGCGTTCTCTGTGTCTAACCTAGGGGTCCAACCCTTCTAGGGGACCTTATCCGTGGCGTGAGGTTATGAGAACAGACCTTTTAAGGTACCCGTCTCCTCGGACCGTCCGATGTCAGGTATCCGGTGTCTCAGTTTGTGTCGTCTCGTTGACTCGTGTTCTTCCGGTGATTCTGGTCTTCCATCTCGTTGTCCCCTACTCCAGTCTCTTGACCTTCATCTCCTCTGCTCCACTTCTTACTCTTCGTCCAACGTCCCAAAATCCGTCTCCTCACCGTACTGGACTACTTCCCAATTACCTTAGTCAAACCACACACCTTTTCTCGAACTTCCTTCCTACTGTTCGAACCTTCGTCTTTAGGGTAAGTCAAAGATGGTGTTTTAGATCCATGAGTCCACTGGTACCAATCCTAGTCGGACTCTTTCTTATTCTTCAATAACCTATGACCTCCATGAACTTTTCATCTCGGTTACCACAAGAAATAGGTATACCCCCTTTTTTTCTGTTTCTACTGAATGACTACAAACCTGACTCATCGTCTTCTGTCAATGACATTTGATCCTATCTCTTCTGGAACGTCCCACATAATCCCAGTCCCGTTCTAGCCCTTAAGTCAAAACACACAACATATACAAACTCTAGTGACACTCTATATCTATGGATTACTTCCGACGGCTGACGATTATGGATGCCCCTATGGATTGTCCGTCGTCAGTTATACCGACTGAGAAGGAGATGTTGCTACATCGAAAAGATGGAGGTCCCCAGGAACTACCAGAGAGATTTATGAAAATGGAAAAGAGTGAATCCCCTAACTCTGTCGTGTCTTAAAAAGTAACGACTAAGGTAGGCACTCAGTTCTAAAGGAAATACGAAACGAATCCGTTATGACACTTTCTATTTTGTGTCATTCCCTGTTCGTCCTTTTAGAACTTCTCTGAGTTAATAGGGCCTTTATTCAGTCTTAAGATATTAGTGTACATTCTTTTTTTTTTTTTTTTTGGATTTTCATATAACTCTTTGTTCGATACCGACTTTGTACCGTTGGTAATTCCGGTGACAAGTCACACTCTATAAACGTATTGACTATGAAATATTCTAGTTTGAAATGGGACGGAAATAATAATTTAATTACGTAAAGTCGACGACACAGGACACCAAATGTTTAGTGGTCCTCGAACCTTTTAAGTACCAACATACTTCTCGGTTTTTTGTACTGTAAAGAGTTTAATTTTTGACTAGAATTATCCTTGTTTGTATTTATACTACTCGTTTCTTCGTTTGGTGTTTGTGTCCAAACGACGTCTAGACATTTGAAAGGTGATCCCGGTTCAAGGTTGTCCCCACTACCAGATTTAATCTACTGTTAAGATTGTAAACTCACCCATTTCTAAACAAGGTTGTGACTCATAAATTTCTGTGTCACACGGTAACAATTGACTGATATAAGGTTATGTTTTAAAAATTTTTAAATTATCTTTTTTTTTTCTATGTGTCACACTTGGGACGGACGATCATCTCATGTAAGATTTAGAATTCTCATTTCTGTATACATTCATATATACAGAATATATTATATATAAAACAACAAGTCAGTGAGTCAACATAGACTGGGAAACGCTGGTGTGTCTGCCGTCGTGTGGTCCGAAGAGACAGGAAGTGTTAGAGGGCCTCAAACGAGTTTGAGTACAGGTAACTTAGCTACTACGGTAGGTTGATAGAGTAGGAGATAGCAGGGGAAGAGGAGGACGGAAGTTAGAAAAGGTCGTAGTCCTAGAAAAGGTTACTCAGTCGAGAAATATAGTCCACCGACTTCATAACCTCGAAGTCGAAATCGTAGTCAGGAAGGTTACTTATGAGTCCCAACTAAAGGAAATCCTAACTATATATTGTACATATAGTGTATATTATATATAGTATACATATTGTGTATATAGTATATATCGTTATATATCTCTCTCTCTTAAGAACTCGTGACAGTAAGACAGAGTTCTATTCGTTTTCAGATGGAAAGGGTATGGATAATTGTGAAGAGTCATTCACTATGTCTCGATGAAGGTAAGTCCAAAGTTCATCTAAGAAAGGTAAGGAAACGAGCAAATAAACTTCTTTGAGGGTAGACTTGTTCTAATGAGTGAGAAAGGTAACACGTCGATATAATGAATTCTGTCTTGATTAATGTTCAATTACATTCGTCAAAAATGTTAATCGGAGTACAGACTTTTCCGTTTAGAACCTCAGACTCGTTAAACAACGTCTAAGGGTCTGCTAATAATAGAGGTCTGTTGGAGTGATGAAAACCAATTACTCAGACAAAATAAGTGAAGTTTTATTTACACCTAGTGTTAACGGTAAAATTATCGAGATGTCTTCGATTCTCAAGTTAGAGACTCCGTCATCGGGGTAAGGTCCGGGTCGAGACTGAGAAGACTCGATCCTCTCAAAACTGTTTGAATGAATTGTAGAGACACAAAGTTCAAAATAACACACATTTGACTCCAGTCGTTATTTCACTTCAGTGAGTCAGCACGGGTTGAGAAACGTTGGGGTACCTATCATCGGACGTGGTTCGAGGAGACAGGTACCCTAAAAGTTCCGTTCTTCATGATCTCACCCAACGGTAAAGGAAGAGGTCTCTTAGAAGGGTTGGGTCCCAATCTTGGGTCCAGAGAGTGTAACATCTGTCTGCGAAATGGTAGACTCGGTGGTCCCTCCAGTCGTTATCCTGGATAGTTAACCGATCATCCACCTAGTATACTATTTGCTGTGAACCGTGACACTGTCCGTTTATTTACGAACCATTTTTCGGGTGGGGATTATAGACACCTACACTCTCAATCTGGTATTTCTTCCGACTCACGATTTCTTAACTACGAAGTTTAACACCACGACCTCTTGTGAGAACTCTTAGGGAACCTAAAGTTCCTCTAGTTTGGTCAGGTAGGATTTCCTTTAGTTGAGACTTATAAGTAACCTTCCTGACTACAACTTCGACTTCGAGGTTATGAAACCGGTGGACTACTTCTCGGCTGAATGACCTTTTCTGAGACTACGACCTTTTCTGTCTTCCGTTTTCCTCTTATCCCTCTGTCTCCTACTCTACCAACCTACCGTAGTGGCTGAAGTTACCTGTACTTGAACTCGTTTGAGACCCTGTATCAGTTCCTGTCCCTTTGGACCGCACGTTTGGACTGACTCGTTGTTGTTCTAGACACCTCAGACCTCTCCTGATATTTACTTCTAAGAATTTTGACAGTTTCTCTGGACTTCGGTTTATGACTAGTTCAACCACTTCATCCTAAAATAAGTCTTTGATAATATTAGCTCCTTTTCCTCTGAAGTCATATCATATTCGTCGTATACGTCATTAAATATCGGTTTCTTGTTCTACTTCTCCAGTCAGTTACTTTCGGTGATACTCCTTTGTTTGTAGTTCTCATCCCCCTAAGAACAATTTAGATATATTGTCCTAAGAACGACTTCCGTTCGGTCCCTCTAGTATATAGTTTCCGATATTTGACTGAATCTTTCCAAGAAGAACAGAAACATACGGATCGAATAAAATGAATTGTATTACGGAAGGTCTAAGTTGACACAACAGGGTTTACCGTCCTAAAGGAAGAAAAAATTCCAGTTTACATATGGTGTAACCTTATATAAAGGTAACACAAATGTATATAGTGTAAAAGAATAAGTAAGTAAGTAGTTACCTGTGAGTCGGACAAATGTGCGGAAACGATAACACTTAGCCTCTTCCGCTACCGTGGGGTGAGGTCATGAGAACGGACCTTTTAGGGTACCTGTCTCCTCGGACCGTCCGACGTCAGGTACCCCAGCGATTCTCAGTCTGTACCGACTCGCTGAAGTAAAAGTGAAAAGTGAAAGTACGAAACCTCTTCCTTTGCCGTTGGGTGAGGTCATGAGAACGGACCTCTTAGGGTTCCTGCCTCCTCGGTCCAACCGAAGGTAGATACCCTGACGTGTCTCAGCCTGTACTGACTTCACTGAATCGTCGATAACACTTATTCCGACGTTACGTGTACCCTTACGTCTTCCTTGCTTTTAAGTCTTAGGAGGATGTAACGGTAGCACCACTACAGAAAAGATTTTACAACCATCAACGGGTTCAATCTTAATTCATCCTAATAAGTAAGGGCGGAGGAGTTGGAATGATGGTCCATCGTACAATGTTACTTTTGTTCAGGGGTCCACTTAAATTGGTAGGAGAGGTCTAAGTTTTAACTAGTTCTTTATATCTTTTTTATATCTTTAGTTTTATATCAGAAATAATAATAACCTTTTTGTTCTAATCCTGGAGTTCGTCATGACACATTCTTACTCCAAACTGTAAAATAAAATTGAGTTGTTGGTCGTCCTTGTTTATAGATCCGTTTCTCAGAGTTTATATCAGGATAGATTTCTCTTAAATGTTTCAAATTTATACCTCTCCCAGTTAAAATAATTCTAGTTACTCCAGTGTCAGTCACCCAATTAATAGTGTTTCGACCACTCGTTTAAGTTAAAGGATCCTGTTTGTATCGAATGTTGAAATCACTCGCTTGTGTTAAAGGATATCGTTTGTAAACTTATTCGAAACTCTAATTGTACCAGAATTGTAATATCTAAGTTGTACTCTAGTTGTTATTTTAAGACAGGAAGGAATTAGTAAGAATAGACTTTACTTTGTCATTTGTAAAATTCACTTAAGAATCTCGTGAATACAGTTGTTACAAATAAGACTACGACAAAGAAGGTATCATTTGTTTCAACTTAAATGGGTGAGTTAAACCTGTTAGAGTCCGAACAGATTATACGAATGAGATTTCTTTTCTTATAGTGTCTTCTGAACCTTTGTCTTCCACTTTTCTTCTCCTTACCCATGCTTCCTTTCTCTGTCTCTTTGTCTTTCTCCCTCTTGAGATCGTTAGGTTTTCGATGCAAATGTGTGTCTCAGGGGAAAAGGGTTACAGTAGTTTTTCATTTCAGTAAAGGTGAAGATCCGTATTTTCATCTAACCTCCATACCTCTTCTACCTTCGAACGAAGGTTTACTCACGAAGATACACACACTTTCACACCCACCTTCAAAGACAAATACTGGGTTTCCTTGAAACCCTTTCCTTTCTTATCAAAAAGACCACTATTATAAAGAGTCCGTCTCATGCCGCTTACCCTTCTCCTTTGGGTACTACCTTAGAGTCCCTTTTATTTCTTATCTCTTCGTCGTTTCAATTCCCCGTCGGTCTTTCTATTTGGCCCTTTACTCTCACCACAGAGTCTTTACATTTAGTCTGTTCATGCCTGATCTTTCAAACCTGTTCCTCTTTTTTTACAGGTTCGATGTTTATTTCTGGTACACAACACTCAGGGATACACAATCCGTGTCACCCTGTACACGTGGAGTCGGTTAGGAGGTTTATTCTCCAGCAGGATGAAGTGTCCCTTCTTTTCATTCCAATTCTGTTGAAGTCATTGAGAATTGTTTCAACCCGAAACTTGAAGAAAGACTGGTACCCCAGATAACCCGGAAGTGGTACAACATTTCGGAGATTCTTACCCCTTGAACCGTTTAAGTAGTAGAAGTAGAATACGTGGAGGAACCCCCCAGGTAACTCCGGCAATGATCTGAGAGATCACGAACGAGGAAGGGTCAATAGGGTGTCGACGAGGAACGTACTGGACCGGATAGTTGAGGTGACCCGAAGGGTAATCAGGGCGACGGACCCCAACTACACAACGAACGGGTCGTATGACCGATAAATAACGGTGTGTCTCTTATCGAAAATTAAAATATCAAAGACTCCCAGTCCTCAGACCCGAAAGAGACCGAAGTCTTGAGAGGTTCCCGACTTTAATTCCACAACTCAAAAAGAATTTAAGGAGACACTAACTACTCGTAAATAACCCACAGGGAGGAGGGGGGTAGAGGGTCTGTGGAAAAAAAAAAAAAACGAAATTACAAAGATAGGATGGTTATTGAAATTCGGGTGGACTCCAACGAAAGTCGGAGAGTAGTAAAGGAGAGTCCTCGGGGTGAAGAAGGTAAGGTACCCTACAGTACCCCGACGATTAGTAGTCTGTAGTGGAGAAAGTGGGGTCCTTGTACCTGTTCTAGGTCTGGACAGTTAGTCTCTGTCAGGACGAGGGATTCTGAGTCACTGATCACATGAATTGAAGTCCCTTCTAGTGAACCCCGGAAGAAATAGAAATTCCCTGACTAAACAACAACAAGTGAGTCAGTACAGGCTGAGACACTGGGGTACCTGACATCGTGTGGTCCGAAGGGACAGGAGTGATAGAGGGTCTTAAAAGAGTACAGGTGACTCAACCACTACGATAGATTGGTAGAGTAGGAGACGGTGGGAGAAGAGGAAACCCGAAGTTAGAAAGGGTCGGACTCCCTTACTCAGCCAAGAAGGTAGTCCACCAGTTTACCTGAGTATGTTTCATCTTATGAGGTCCCATCTCAATATTCCCGATAAAACTAGGTTTATATACACTTTGGTAGAAAGGATAGTAAACTTCCTCTTGGACTTTGTCTTTATGTCGGTTGTCTTTCTTTTATCTCGGTTCTCTACATTTTTTATTTGTCTGCGGACTGTTGTAATAAATTCATTGACCCCTGACAGTACAGACTTCTTCACTTAGGGACTTGAAAAGTTCAATATTCTTGGTTATTTAATAGAAGAAAAGGGATTCTACCAAGTTCAATCTAAAGACAGTGAACATTCTTTTTGTTGACTTGGTTAAATAGAGGTAAAGGTTTCTCGTTGAGGTGTCAGTGAAAATCCCTTCGCTTTTATGAAATAGCGGTAATGCACCGAGTCACCATTTTCTTAGACGGACGATTACATCCTTTGCACCCTGTACGCTCAAACTAGGGATCCAACCCTTCTAGAGGACCTCCTCCTTCACCGTTGGGTGAGGTCAGAGGAACGGACCTTTTAGGGGATCTGTCTCTTCGGACCACCCGACGTCAGGTGTCCCAGTGTTTCTCAGTCTGTGCTGACTCGCGTGTGTGGTGGTACATAAAATGTCACAGTGTCTTTGATACAAGAAAGAAAGACTTGGAGTCTTATTTATTGAGTCGATTTATTGACACTGTTCGAAGGGTTAATCAGTTATAAATTATCCGGATAAAATAAAAATTTGGATGTGACGGAAATTCATAGACACCCCTCCACACCAGTGTCTCCACGTCTCGCTGACCGAACAAGGGTCGTGTCTCCATTCGGGTGGAAGATAGACAGTCGTGCCGGTAAGAGTGAGAAAGTACCAATCCGGCACTGTGCGCGTGTTTTGGACCCATAATCGCCGGACTTTGAATCTCCTTTTGTTGTCCGGTGGTTAGAGTTGATTATTAGTAGGGAAGGGTCAAAGGAGTAAGGACAGTTTCAATGGGAAAGAGGAAACGGTCGATGGATACTAGATGATACCAAACAACGAAGAAAAAAGTACTCCGGAGAGTCCACACTACGATAGAAAAATATAAGTGTTAGTGTAGGAAAATCCCAAACCAATATTCGTGGGAGTCAGTGGGAAGTAGCGTACCCAGGACCCTTACACAATGTTACACAAGGGCTTAGGTGACACAAGGTAGGTCCGAGGAGTGGTGAGTCGTGAGGGAGGAGGAGAGTGGATGAAGGGTTAGAGAGCGGAGGTAAGAGAAAAAACTAGGAGAAGATAAAAATTTTATAGGTAAATATAGTGATGAGCTACACCCCGGAAGGGACAGTTTTAGACACAAAATTAAAAAGTTTTTCTTTTAGCACAAATCTTTTACGTCTACAATATAATTGATGTGTTAAGGATTCTCGTTAAAATGCGACTCACTTTTCCTTTTTTGACACACCAAACTATAAAATTGAACTATTTTTTTACGAAAGATCCAAAGTGACAAGGTTACATAATCAATTTATTATGTGATTCACGAAGGTATACTGTTACTGGAGTAAAGACACTTGTTTATTTGACTGGATTTATGTACGGTTCTCTCGAACGAGTTGATTAGGTACTTACAACCTAGTGTTTTATATTACTTTGAGATCGGTTCTTCTGATCTACGACTCTTATATTTTATGACATATATCAAGTTTATATTTACACCAAATAATAAAGATTTAGGAGAAATTTGTCAATTTTTATCTTTTTTGTCCTCGCACGAGGACTCTCTCAGTTAGTTTACTTTCCACTAAAAGGGTGCAAAACTTCAAGTAACGGGAAGTTCAAGTAAGATAGACTTCTTCATCAACAAAACTTGTCTATAGGAATTTTTGAGAACGGTCTTCAGAGTGGTTTTTTATCAATTCTATGTATTTAATGGAATGTACATACTCGGTGGTTTGAGATTCTTATCAATAAACGACTTATTACTCTAAGACTAAAATGTCAGAAGAATGCTTGAATAAAATTTACCGTAGAGGGGTAACTTTGGTTTTTTCTTATGACTTAATTGACGTTTCCGATTTAAAGTCTGACACTTGTTAAATGTTCCAGTTGTTATACTGAACGTTCCATTAGTGGTTCGTTTATTAAACTAAAGTGTCAGATGTGTCAATTCTAATAACTCCAAGTAAAATAATTGCGTTTGGTCTAGACTTGTACTCCTATAAATGTCAGAAAAACAAAAATAAATGGGTGAATAACACTGTATAATCACCCCTCATGATGGAGTCACTTCTCCTTTCTAAGATTCAAGATTTTGTTAGACCGAGGTTCCCAAGACCTTCTCCTTACCCCTGGATAGGGAAATAAGACTTTATGACCTTTTCAACTAGGACAAAGAGGTAACACACATCTCAAATCTTTGATCTAAATTGTAGTCATAGAAGTTGTCTTTTAAGGAATTCACTACTCTAATCGGTAAAAGAGTGGAGTGAATAATTGGTTTATAATAAATAATGACTGGTCGAAGAGATTTTTCTCGTGACAAGGTCCGTGACTCCATTGTTTCTCCCTTTTCCGTACTAGGGTCTACGAATGTTTGATCAACATTCTCAACACCCTATACGTAAAAAAAAATTAGGTAGTTTAGACATTCATTTAAGAAATCCTAAAGGTTCCTTTTTTACCAGTGAGTTCGGAAATTAGAGGACCCCTGAGATACTTTCTTCACTCTAAGTACGACCTCGACCTTCCTATGTATTCTTAATGAGTTTACCTTTTCTCTTTCACGTAAGGTTTTATTCTTTACCATATTTGTGTTCTTTAACCTTACACGTCCCGGTCAAGACTCTTGTTACTCTACTGGTTAAATCCATCTTACCTTCTCTATCCCCTAAATAAATTATGAAAAGAAAGAAAAAAAAAAAAACGGTCGCGAGTTGATCTTTGAACTGTATGTTGACTATTTATTCTGTCACAGATACGAGATCTTCTCGATATTATATCTTTTTAGATGTATTTTTTAAGTAGGATTTTAAAATATGTAAACAATACTATCACACTGTACTGGTACGTGTCTTTATTTATTAGTTTAGAAACATCTACCGATTCCTTTCCGAAGAATCACTACCATGACTAACTTAACCCAGTATCTTTTATATGATCCTATTGGTGTACACGTTTCAGTCTCCGACAAGATTTTGAAAGAATTGAATTTACCTAGATACAACATTCAAATTTCGAGATTTTTGTGTTTTTAAGACGTTGAAGAAAACTATTGGGTAAGATCGTAAGATATCGGAATGTTATAAGAACGAGTCTTTTAAGAAAAACGAGTGGTACAACTGTGGAGAGGAGACTATGTCGAGTTGGACCTCATAAAATATTGAGGACCAAATACACATAGGGTAAGTGTCATTGGAAAAGATATACCCTGTCAATTCGCCTTTCTATATAACGAATTTCGGGTTCTGTCCGTTGTAATTCAGACACTGAGATTATGTCTTTTTATAAACTAAATCGTAGTTTTACGACCTTTAGATGGAAACAAACCGAAGGTACCCGACGATATGTTTATACCTCTTGTAATGACGAAACCCTTTATCCTAATTGATTTTAAGTCCACGAATGTATGAGGGGTCACGTTTATATTTGTCGGTCTCCTCAACAAATAGGTAGTTAGTAAGGTTCGTGAGAAGTGTCCGATAAAATACAGGATGAAATCAAATGAGAAACATTAGGGAAGACTTGTATGAGTCTGTGGGGTGATTTGTTATTGTTTCTAAAAAGAGAAAGACCATCTACCTTAGAGAGAGAAAGGTAACTATCTGATGTTTGTATGTGTTTAGGGAAATTTAAAATTCTATTAGAATAACGAATTCTCAGTTGGAGGGGGTTGGTAGAAGAATTATCTGAACCACATAAAAAAAAATTATGAACCAGGTACTCGGGGGTTAAAAGAATGTCATTAGTGTGAGGACCAAAAGTACATGAGTCTCTTTCTTGTAAGGGTATAAAAGGTTTCTTTTGTAGAAGAAAAAACAAGTGTAGGGGTATACTTACCTAGGTAAGATGGTATATATAAATCTTAAAATAGTGTCAACTAAGAAGTTTTGTCTTCTAGGGGAAAAGTAATAATACGAATGTCGTGTTGAAGACCATGTATTATCACGACAGATTTATCTTTAATTACTTAAATGTAACAATACACATTGTGATAAAATTTGGATACCACGTTTATAATTTCCGAGTTATAAACTATTTAAAGTTTTAGTAGTTGTTTTATTTGATACAGATCTTAAAACTCGAAAAAAACACTTTTTCAATGAACTTTCTCTTTTATGGTCAAATCAAAATGAAAGACCCTTGATCCTTGGGACGTCTTTACCGACCCCCACCCCCCGCCCCCCTCAGATAAACACGTACAACTCACTAGACCATAGAGGGATGGAAGTCACAAGGTCCTCGACAAAAATAGAATTTTGGTTTGTTGAAAAAACTGTTTAAATATTGATAATCGAGTAGACAGTGATTAGTTTTACACGGTTCCTCCCCGCCAGGATTCTACCGCCTCCTTATCCTGCCCTTCTGGTGAAAGAGGGAGTGTTTAAGGAGTTTTCTTATAAAGTTGCGACTCGTTTGAGGTGTTTTGTTGAAGACATCCGACCGTCTCCTGTAGTCCGTTGGTCTTTTCGTCTGGTAACAGAAGTTTTTGTCCATCCTTTTTTATATTTTCTGCTTTTTCCTCTGTTTCCTCCACCCCTCCCTCGAGGCAGGGCCCTTCCCTTCGGGCAGGGCCCTTCCCTTAAAATTCTTCTCTCCAAAGGTTTGTGGTCCTTTGTGAGAGGGACGACTCAGACACCACTCGGAACCTTTGTGTCTCCCGTTGTATGGTCCTTCCTTTTTATTTATTTATTAATTTTGGTTGTCTAATGTTCGGGTTGTCATTGAGGGGGTCGCCTTTTCGTCGTGTCTGCGGACGTAGGCGGTGACCCTTCCCCCCCGTCCCGTCCCTGCGCGCCCTCCGCGCCCGTCGTCTCGAAACATTCTTAGCCCGTCCTTGCGGGGTGCGCGTTGGTCTTGCTAGATTGAACCCGATCGTTTGGTCTGACGCCCTATCGATGGCGTGCTTTTCGAGCTTGTATTCTGTGGCGGTCCTGGCTCGTGTCTTGTTTCCTGCCTTGCCTTTTTCGGCCGACGTCTGGTAGGGGGCGGCCCCTGTCCGTCGGTCTCGGCATTCCTGACCTTTCCCCGTTAACGTCTGGGTCTCTCTGAAATGAATGGATTGACGTTCGTCCGAGGAAACGATTCTGAAGACCNACGTTTGTCCGAAGAAACGATTCTGAAGACCCCCACGACCTGTCAGTGTCAGACGGAGTGTTCCCCGCGGTCGTCAGGTGGGTCTTTTGACTCGTCGTCTCCGTCTTTTCCGCTGTTCAGCGTCGCTAGCGCGAGCGGTTTGAGAACTCGATGAGCCTGGACCTTTCCCGTGTTTTGCGTCAGGGTTGGCTTGGACACGGAGACTCCCGACGGACTCGCGGCTTGGACTCGCCGAATCTGGCCCCTTCACGTGCGTCGAATCCCGGTCGGAGTCCGTCAAGGACCGACTCGTAGCATCTCGGCCTCGCCAAACACGCGGCGTTCTTCCCTGTCCAGGTCGCCCCGACTCTGTGACACGTGTACTGTCACGATAAACAAACGTCGTAGGGGGACAGGGGTGTCGCGCTGACTTGATCACTCGGATTTTTTGGTCGTTTGTCTTCTTCAATTTGTCTCCCTTAGCGGAATCTTCACTGGGGTGTGACGGGTGTTGTAGTCTCTTCCCGGTCCATATAAAAATGATAAAAATGTTAGTAAGGAAAAAAAAAAGATTGAAAAAAAATTAACAATTCAGAAGATAAAGAGGAGATTAAAAATAAAGATATTGGATGATAATGATAAGGTTTTTTTTTCTGAGAAATAAAATATATATATAAAAAAATTCCGTTTGTGGTATATATCAGAAACCCACCAACCACAACCACAAAAAAAAAATTATTAAGAACACCGAAAAAAGAAGAAAAAAAAGAAAAAAGGAAAAAGGAAGACGAAGAAAAGAAATTATAACATGAAAACTTTTAGGTTGGATATGAGATCTAAAAATTAGGAACGAAAAACAAAAAACAACAGTTAAAACATGTAAATTTTTGGGTTTGAAGTGATGGGTTCAAATGGACTCTCGCTCTAATGACCGAACTGGTGAGAGAGGAGGAAACCTGAGAGGAAAAAAAGGTGGTCCACCGGAGACAGAGAAAGGAGGGGGTAGAGAAGAGATAGGTTGAGACACTTAGAGACACACAAGGTCTGTCACCTCTTGTGGATTCCTTGACCAATGACCGTCCTAAACAGAGAGAGGAAGAGTAAGGAGAGAGAATAGGAGGACCGGTGGAGACAGATGAAGGAGGGAGAGGAGAAGGGACATATTGAGGCATTTATGGAGACTCGCCAGGTCTGATACCTCGTGTGTATTCCTTCACTGATGACCGATCGAACGAGAGAGGAGAAAACTAGAGTGGCGTAGAGTAAGGTCAGTGGAGATTGATGGGGGAAGGAGAAGAGAAGAGGAACATTGAGTCACTTGGCGAGACCGACAGGGAGTTACACCTCTTTGAAAAGTAGAAATTGGATCTACAAAATAGTAGTCACGACATATCTACCTCTTCAGATCTCCGATGACATTTTAATTTTGACTTTTGGTCTTCGTCCTCCGAATTCAGGTTTCGGACTTTTGTAGTCTCTTGAGGACTTAAGTCCCTTGTAATTCGTTATCCTCGAGTAGTTTACGGAGGTATGGATGTGACTTTGGTTCGAGGTGGGTTCCCGGTTGTTCAAGGTCTTGTTTTGTATGGTGCGTTTAAGAGGTCGTTGTGTGCTTGTGTGGGGACTCGAAGTTATATGTCCGTCGAGTTTCAATGAGGTTTTGGAAACTACAGAGTATTGGGTAATGACCAGTGAGGTGACGTGAGGTCTCTCTTCTTTGGGTCGAGGTGGGTGGTCTTGAGGTTGTGTTCGGAGGGATTGGTCCTTTGGAACTGTTCGGTAACTATGTTGGGGTGGGTGTCACTCCTTCGAGGTATTATTTCTCTTGAGGTGTTTAATGGTCTTATATTTTTCCGGTGGGGTTTGCACCGTTATATTGGTTCTACTTCTCTGTCTCCTTATGAGTCGTCCATTTCCTTGTCCTCTCAACGGGTGGTTTGGTTTGTTTTCTCCTTCTCCATCCCTTAGATGGACTCTTTCTTAAGACTTATAACTATCACTTTTACTAGGTTTTAGAACTTTAGTTTTACCTTAGTGTCTATTTATCGGATCTCTGTTCCTAACTCTTCTACGTTCTTTCCAAATTGTTCCTGGATCTTCTTTATTTTTTCTCAGTTATATATTACTTATTGCGTTATTTACTCTAGTCTTTGTGAGTCCTCCGTTGTTTATCATCTTATTGCCTCCGTCTTCTATCCTAATCACTTTATCTTCTATCTTACCATCTTTATTTACTTAGTCTCTCCTTTTTTCTTTGTACTTAAATTTCTTTACTCCTGTTAGAGTCTCAGAGGTCCTGTTATACTTTGCGAGGTTGTAAGCTTAATATCCTCAGGGTCTTCTTCTTCTGTTTTTCTTTCTGGTACTCTTTTAGGAACTCCTCTATTATCAACTTTTGAAGGGATTTTACCCCTTCCTTTATTAGTGGGTTCAGGTTCTTTGTGTCTCTCAAGGTTTATCCTATTTGGGTTCCGCTTTGTGGGGTTCTGTGTATAATTAGTTTAATTGTTTCTAGTTTGTGTTTCTTGTTTATAATTTTCGTCGTTCCCTTTTTGTTGTTTATTGTGTGTTCCCCTAAGGGTATTCCTATTGTCGACTGGAAAGTTATCTTTGAGAAGTCCGGTCCTCCCTTACCGTTCCGTATGAATTTCACTACTTTCTTTTATTGGATGTCGGGTCTAATGACATGGGTCGTTCCTAGAGTAAGTTTATGCTTCCTCTTTAGTTTTCGAAATGTCTGTTCGTTTTCGACTCTCTTAAGTCGTGGTGGTTTGGTCGAGAGGTTGTTTAAGATTTCCTATAAGAGATCTGTCCTTTGTGTTTTTCCCACATATCTGGTCTTGGGTTTTGTTATTTCATTTATCATTGCCCTAGTATGAATAGTTATTAATGGAATTTGCATTTACCCAACTTACGGGGTTGGTTTTCCGTTTCTGCCCGGCTTACCTATGTTTTTGTTCTGGGGAGATATACGACGAATGTTCTCTGGGTGGAGTTTTGTTCCCTGTGTATGTCTGACTTTTACTTCCCGACCTTTTTCTATATGGTGCGTTTATCTCTGGATTTCTTTCGTCCTCACCGTTATGAGTATAGGCTATTTTATCTGAGATTTTGTTTCCGACACTTTTCTCTGTTTCTTCCGGTGATGTATTACTAGTTTCCTTGTTAGGTTCTTCTTCTATATTGTTAATATTTATATATACGTGGGTTATACCCTCGTGGCGTTATACATTCTGTTTACGATTGTTCATACTTTCCCCTTTAATTGTTATTATCACCCTCTGAAATTATGGGGTGAGCGTGGATACCCGTCTAGTTGATTTGTCTTTTAATTGTTTCTTTGCGTTTGAAATTTACTATGTAATCTGGTCAATCTGGATTAACTATAGATATCCTGTAAAGTGGGGTTTTGTTACTTAAAGTGGAAAAAGAGTTCACGAGTACCTTGGAAGAGGTCCTATCTAGTGTAGGACCCGGTATTTAGATTGGAACTATTTAAGTTTTTTTAGCTTTAGTAAGGTTCGTAGAAAAGACTGGTATTACGTAATTATAATCTAGAGTTAAAGTCCTCTTTTTGATAATTTTTAAGGTTGTATACCTCCGACTTGTTGTGTGAAGACTTATCGGTTGTTTAGTGTCTTCTTTAGTTTTTTCTTTAGTTTTATACGTATCTTTGATTACTTTTACTTTTGTGTTGTTGGGTTTTGTGATATTTTCGTCACGATTCTCCTTTCAAGTATCGTTATGTCCGTATGGAGTTCTTTGTTCTTTTTTCAGTTTATTTATTGGATTGAGATGTGGATTTCGTTGATTTTTTCCTTCTTAACCTCTTGGGGTCTCAATCATCTTCCTTTCTTTAGAATTTTTAATCCCGTCTTTATTTACGTTTTCTTTGTTTTCTCTGGTATCGTTTTTAGTTGTTTCGGTTTTCGACCAAGAAACTTTCCTATTTATTTTAACTGTTTGGTAATCGGTCTGAGTAGTTCTTCGTTTCTCTCTTTTTAGTTTAGTTATTTTAATCTTTACTTTTACCTCTCTAGTGTTGTCTGTTGTGTCTTTATGTTTCCTAGTATTTTCTGATAGTCGTTAATATACGGTTATTTTACCTGTTGCACCTTCTTTACCTGTTTAAGAATCTTTTCATGTTAAAAGGTTTTGACTTGGTCCTTCTTTATCTTTTAGAATTGTCTGGGTAGTGTTCGTGCCTTTAACTTTGACATTAGTCTTTAGAAGGTCGTTTGTTTTCGGGTCCAGGTCTGCCGAAGTGGTCGACTTAAGATGCTTTTTAAAGCTCTTCTCGATTGTGGATAGGATGACTTTGAGAAGGTCTTTTAACGTCTCCTTCCATTTGAAGGTTTGAGTAAGATACTCCGGTGGTAGTGGGATTATGGTTTTGGACTGTTTCTATGATGGTTTTTTCTTTTGATGTCCGGTTATAGTGACTACTTGTATCTACGTTTTTAGGAGTTGTTTTAAGATCGTTAGTCTTAGGTTGTTGTGTAATTTTTCTAGTATGTGGTACTGGTTCACCCGAAATAGGGTCCCTACGTTCCTAAGAAGTTATAGGCGTTTAGTTAGTTACATTAAGTGGTGTAATTGTTTAACTTTTTATTTTTGGTATACTAATAGAGTTATCTACGTCTCTTCCGGAAACTGTTTTAAGTTGTAGGTAAATACTATTTTTGAGAGGTCTTTCGTCCTTATCTTCCTTGTATGGAGTTGTATTATTTTCGATATATACTGTTTGGGTGTCGTTTGTAATAGGAGTTACCACTTTTTAACTTTCGTAAAGGGGATTTCAGTCCTTGTTCTGTTCCCACAGGTGAAAGTGGCGATGATAAGTTGTATCAAGACCTTCAAAACCGGTGTCGTTAGTCTCGTCTTTTTCTTTATTTTCCTTAGGTTTAACCTTTTCTTCTTCATTTTGAGAGTGACAAACGTCTACTGTACTAGGAGATGTACCTTTTGGGATTTCTGAGGTGGTCTTTTAATGATCTCGATTAGTTACTTATATCATTTCAACGTCCTATACTTTAGTTGTAAGTCTTTAGGGAACGTAAGGATTTGTGATTATTACTCTTTCATCTTTTTCTTTAATTCCTCTGTTAAGGTAAGTGGTAACGTTGTTTTTCTTATTTTATGAATCCTTATATAGATGGATTTCTTTGATTTCTGGATATATATCTTTTGATATTTTGTGACTACTTTCTTTAGTTTCTCCTGTGATTATCTACCTCTTTATATGGTACAAGTACCTAGTCTTCTTAGTTATATCACTTTTACTCATATGATGGATTTCGTTAAATGTTTAAGTTACGTTAGGGATAGTTCGATGGTCGGTATAAAAAGTGTCTTGATCTTGTTTATTAAAGTTCTAAACATACCTTTATGTTTTTTGGAGCTTATCGGTTTCGTTAGAACTCTTTCTTCTTACCTTGACCTCCTTAGTTGAACGGACTGAAGTCCGAGATGATGTTTCGGTGTCAGTAGTTCTGTCATACCATGACCGTGTTTCTGTCTGTATATCTAGTTACCTTGTTTTATCTTTCGGGTCTCTATTTAGGTGTGTGTATACCTGTGGAATAGAAACTGTTTCCTCCGTTCTTATATGTTACCTCATTTCTGTTAGAGAAATTGTTCACCACGACCCTTTTGACCAGTTGGTGAACATTTTCTTACTTTGATCTAGTGAAAGATTGTGGCGTGTGTTTTTATTTGAGTTTTACCTAATTTCTAGATTTACATTCTGGTCTTTGATATTTTGAGGATCTCCTCTTGTATCCGTTTTGTGAGAGTCTGTATTTAGTGTCGTCCTAGGAGATACTAGGTGGAGGGTCTTAAGACCTTTATTTTCGTTTTTATTTGTTTACCCTAGATTAATTTTAATTTTCGAAGACGTGTTGTTTCCTTTTATATTCGTTCCACTTTTCTGTCGGAAGACTTACCCTCTTTTATTATCGTTTACTTCGTTGACTGTTTGTTGATTAGAGTTTTTATATGTTCGTTGAATACGTCGAGTTAAGGTCTTTTTATTTGCTGGGTTAGTTTTTTACCCGGTTTCTTGATTTATCTGTAAAGAGGTTTCTTCTGTATGCCTACCGATGGTTTGTGTACTTTTCTACGAGTAGTAGTGAGTAATAATCTCTTTACGTTTAGTTTTGGTGTTACTCCATGGTGAAGTGTGGTCAGTCTTACCGACGCTAGGTTTTTAGACGTTCGTTATTTACGACCTCTCCCACACCTCTTTTCCCTTGGGAGGATGTGACAACCACCCTTACGTTTGATCATGTCGGTGATACCTCTTGTCACACCTCTAAGGAATTTTTTAACGTTTATCTTGATGGAATACTGGGTCGTTAGGGTGACGACCCGTATGTGTGGCTCCTTTGGTCTTAACTTTCTCTGTGTACATGGGGTTACAAGTAGCGTCGTGACAAATATTATCGGTCCTGTACCTTTGGTAGATCTACATGTAGTCGTCTACTTACCTATTCTTTCGACACCATGTATATGTGTTACCTCATAATGAGTCGGCAATTTTTCTTATGTCAACTTAGTCAAGACTACTCTACCNCTTATGTCAACTTAGTCAAGACTACTCTACCTACTTTGACCTCGGCTAATATGTGCCACTTCATTCGGTCTTTCTTTTTGTGGTTATATCATATGATTGTGTATATATACCTTAAATCTTTCTACCGTTACTGCTGGGACATACGTTCTGTCCTTTTTTCTGTGTCTACACATATTGCCTGAAAACCTGAGTCTCCCTCTCCCTCTCCCACCCTACTAAACCCTCTTACCGTAACTTTGTACATATGATAGTACATTCTTAACTTAGCGGTCAGATACAGGCTGCGTCCTATGTCGTACGCACCCCGACCACGTACCACTACTGGGTCTCTCTACAATACCTCTCCCTTCACCCTCCTCCCAAGTACAAACCCTTGCGTACATGTGGGCACCACCTAAGCACAGTTACATACCGTTTTGGTTATTTAATATAAATAAATTTTTTTTTTCTTCTTTTTAATTTCGAATTTTTTTTTTACACGATTCCTCATACCTATTCTACAAAACCCCGTCTCGACGAAAGGGTTCTCTGGACCGTTCTTCCTACCATGACTGCTTAGACAGACGTCCCGTTGTTACCTCTACTCTGTATGTCTTGCCCGAACACCGGTGTCATCCCCCTCCTCCCCCACCCTGCTATTCTCTCTCATCGGGCCTTTGTATGTGCAGTAGTACACATTTTACCTATCGGTAATCCTTACACGACACACTGCGTCGCTTGAGCTTAGGACACGAGACACTGTTGGATCTTCCCACCCTACCCACCCTCCACCCTCCCTCAAAGTTCTCCCTCCCCTGTATATATAAGGATACCGACTTAGTACAATTATATACTGTTTTTGGTTGTGTTATGATGTTTCGTTGGTGGGAGGTTGATTTTTACTTATTTAAATTTAATTCTTTTTTAAAAATTTGTCTCCTCGGCGTCCCGTCAAAAGACACGACGATTAGGAAGGATGAAGATCTTCGGTTGAGATCTTTACGATAAAAGAAGGGTCGTAAATGTTGAGGACGTGACCTAGGTGTCAAGGACTGAGTCCAAGTAAAGTAATAAAAGGATCCTCAATCCATGTGAGTCATTGAATCCAAAGACGGTGGGTCTAATAACAGATAAAATCAAGTAATACACGCGAGACGAGTCAGGGAGTCACCACAGATTGAGAAAAGTTGTGGTACCTGACAGACACCAGACGGTCCAAGGAGACAGGTGCCCCTAAGAGGTCCGTTCTTGTGACCTCACCCAACGGTACGGGATGGGGTCCCCGAGAGGGGTTGGGTCCCTAGCTTGGGTTCAGAGGGCGTGACGTCCGTCCCAGAAATGGTAGACTCGGTGGGGGACGAAGATTAGACCACCTCGGTACATGGCACGACACCAACTTTAACGAGATACCCTCATCTTACGTTTAAATCCAATCAATTCTCTTGAGTCATACTAAGGAAGGTCTTGACTGTTATTACATAAAAGACTCTTGAAATGACAATTGTTTCATAAAAGTCTTTGTCTATGGATTAAGTTACGAAAAAGAAATCTCTATACGGAAGTCGTACAGAAAGGTTTCTAGATAAATAAAAAGTCTTTTTATCGAAAAGGATGAGTAATAAAGTACGTAATGTGTTGTGGATTGATTTAATATAGTGACGATAGTGTTTAAGCTTCTGTTTTTTCTGACGAAGTGCCATTCTCGTAGTGAACAGAATCAGTGGAACACTTCACCTCCAACGAGTCAACACATGTCGAGAAACGTTGGGGTACCTGGTATGTCAGGTACCTTAAGAGGTCCGGTCTTATGACCTCACCCATCGGAAAGGGAAGAGGTCCCCTAGCAGGGTTGGGTCCCTAGTTTGGGTCCAGAGGCCGTAACGTCCGCCTAAGAAATGGTCGACTCGGTGTTCCCTTCGTAATCAGTGGAACCCTACGGTATTTTTATGGTGTCTAAATCACCAAATTTGTTATCTTTAATTTTTGTCTGAAAATTTTCCGTTGTCTTCAGATAAAAGAGTGTCAAGACCTACGATCCTTCAGGTTCTATTTCCATGTCGGCTGAGTCGAAGACCAATGTCGAGACGAGACTGAATGTCTACCTGTTGAAGAGGGACCCAGAAGTATCCATTCTCCTTTCTACTTCCCTCTCGAGGCACCACTAACGATAATATTCTTGTATTAAGGATAGTCTAGTCCCGAGGTGGTGTCGGAGTGAATTGGAATTAATGACGGAGTGAGGTTTAGATCCGTGCTACTCCCCCGAAGTTGTATACTTAGACCGTAAGGGATTTCTTAGACGGGTGTTACACCCTCTGGATCCAAACTAAGGACCCACTCCTTCTAGGGAACCTCTTCCCTTACCGTTGGGTGAGGTCATAAGAACGGACCTCTTGAGGTATCTGTCCCCTCGGACCACCCGATGTCAAGGAAGCCAGAACTACTCAGTTGTGCTGACTCACTGATTGTGAATGAGTCAATTTCTCCACTTTATGTCTCAATAGTTTACTGAATTATTAGGATAGTACCCTATTTAAGGGTTTCCCCCCTTTTATTTTTGTACACGTGTTATTTTGAATATGTCTTCACAAATATTGTTGTAAATAGTCTTATTGGTTTTGTACTTTTGTTTGGTTTAATGGGACTTGACCAATTATTTATTTACATTATCTAGGTACTCTACCTTATAAATTGTTATTTTTCTTTGCTCCCTAGAAGGGGCCGTCAGGTCACTAATTCTGAGACGCGAAGGTGACGTCCTTCGTGATTCTAGGGGGTACGCCGCACTGGTGTTTTTTCTTTCTTTATTCCGTTCCCTTTAACTTGTCTTCGTTGGTTACTTTATTCTGCTTTTGGGTCAGGAACGTTGGTGGGTCCGTCGAGATCCAGAGTAGCCAGGACGAAATGTATGTCCATTTGTCTTCGAGGTGCACCACCGCCATGTTCTACTGTATTACTTCTTCTCGGTCTTAGATTTGGGACTCGAGAGGTCCAATCAGGTACGAAAAGATGGGGACATTCTAACGAGTAACCTCTTTTCTACACTAAGATTGTTACATGACGATAATAGTATGAGTAGATAACAAAACCACATTCCAAACCCCGGTCATTAAATAGTATTGTCGAGGTGGCGACTCAATTTAAAGAGGGTGAGCACTTCTTGTGTCTATTACGTCTCGTCGTTGGGGTTTGATTTGAGAATTTTACTAATTTGACTCCTTGAAGAAACCTGGGTGTTCCGATGGGTATCGTCCCGTACAAACTATGTATCACGACCCCTATCGTGACCCTTCGTCGGACAGGGTCTTTCCTTCGTCGGAACCCGACGGTGACGTCGGTGCCTATTGTATTTAAATGAAGAAGGAGAGGAAGTGACGAGTCACGAAAGATAGGGTGCAAACCAAAGTGGTCATAAAAGGGAAGACAGGATATAAAGGACAAAAAGGTAGAATGGGTCTCATGATATAACTCAATTTCGTCGTATATTTCACTGAACTTGAAGATCCCATTTCCTCATAAATTTAGATTCTTTGTTTTAAAATCACATCATTATTACCAATTTGTATCTTTTTAGTATAACGTTTTTTTTACATAAGTTGGAAAGTTTCACTGTAAATATAAAGTCAGTTTTTTTAAATGGGTATTTAAGGATTTCTACTGTGGAATATTTGTATTAAAAAAAGTGAGAAAATATTTTGAATTCAGATCTATGAAGCACTTCGTGAATAAAAATTTTATTTCAGGACTGGAGATCACCGATTTGACTTAATTAAGTTATAGGTTTAGAGGACTTGTTAGAACTGTAATCCTTCTCTCTGTCGGCCTGGGAGAGTAATTACATTACATTATCCGTTTTATGTTTGTGTAGGTACTTTACCACTTTTTTGAGTTTGAACTGAAACTAGATCTGAGTCTAGATTAGATTAACGGTCCGATCCCCTTTATTTGTCTTCTATTTGTCCAATTTGTTATATTAAGATGGAGTGTTTTCCGGGCTAGACAAAAGAAAAAATTTTTTGTTTCTTGTACTTTTTTGTCTCTGTCTTGAAGTATCTAATTTTCATAGAATTCTCTGTATTAACCTTCACCAGTTTGTTCTCTACCGTTCTCACTTGCGACTGTAAGATCCTTAGTCGCTTGATTTTACCTGATCTTACCCACTTAAATTGAGTCTACTGGTAACATAGATGATGACACCCGTCCTTAGGGAGTCTTCTTTACCTCATCGGTAGTACCAGTTGTTTTCTCAGGCTTTGCGTCATGAACCTACGTTAGAGTTTTTACTGTCTTACTAGAGACAAGTAGAGGTTCCGTTTGGTAAGTTATAGTGTCATTATGTTCACATACGGGGTTGGTCATTGCGTCTTCTTCGACTTCAACTTACCAAGATACTTCTGGATGTTCTGGTAAATCTTGATTGTGGGTTTTTTCTAGAGGAAAAGTATTCTCCCCTGACCTTACGTTTTCATCCTTGAGTTCTTTGTGGACCTCATTGTCCGTTTAAACCGGAACCTCATGCCTTACTTCGTCCCGTTTCTAATTATAATCTCAAAACGGTTCTTTTACGTGACCAGTATCGTTTGTGGGAGAAGGTTGTTGTGTTCTGAGATGTGTACCTGTAGTGGTCTACCAGTTATGGTTTTAGTCTGACTAATATAAGAAACGTCGGTTTCTACCTCTTCGAGATATGTCAGTTGTTTTTATTCTGGTCCCCGACTGACACCGAGTCTAGTACTTGAAGAATAATGGTTTAAGTCTGAGTTTAACTTCTTTCATCCCTTTTGGCGATCTGGTAAGTCCATACTGGATTTAGTTTAGGGAATACTAATATGTCACCTTCACTCTTTATCTAAATTCCCGGATCTAGACTATCTATCTCACGGACTACTTGATACCTTACTCCAAACACTGTAACATGTCCTCTGTCCCTAGTTCTGGTAGGGGTACCTTTTCTTTACGTTTTTTCGTTTCACCGACAGACCCTCCGGAATGATTATCGACACTTTTCTTCTCTTCGCTTTTCGTTTCCTCTTTTCCTTTCTATATTCGTAGACTTACGTCTCAAGGTTTCTTATCGTTCTTCTCTATTCTTTCGGAAGAAGTCGCTAGTTCCGTTTCTTTATCTCCTTTTGTTGTCTTACCCTTTCTGATCTCTAGACAAATTCTTTTAATCTCTATGGTTCCCTTGTAAAGTACGTTTCTACCCGAGCTATTTCCTGTCTTTACCCTACCTGGATTGTCTTCGTCTTCTATAATTCTTCTCCACCGTTCTTATGTGTCTTCTTGACATGTTTTTTCTAGAAGTACTGGACCTATTAGTGCTACCACACTAGTGAGTAGATCTCGGTCTGTAGGACCTTACACTTCAGTTCACCCGGAATCCTTCGTAGTGATGTCTGTTTCGATTACCTCCACTACCTTAAGGTCAACTCGATAAAGTTTAGGACTTTCTACTACGACACTTTCACGACGTGAGTTATACGGTCGTGTAAACCTTTTGAGTCGTCACCGGTGTCCTGACCTTTTCCAGTCAAAAGTAAGGTCAGGGTTCCTTTCCGTTACGGTTTCTTACGAGTTTGATGGTGTGTTAACGTGAGTAGAGTGTACGATCATTTCATTACGAGTTTTAAGAGGTTCGGTCCGAAATCGTTATACACTTGGTACTTCAAGGACTACAAGTTCGACCAAAATCTTTTCCGTCTATTTGGTCTCTAGTTTAACGGTTGTAGGCGATCTAGTAGTTTTTTCGTTCTCTCAAGGTCTTTTTGTAGATAAAGACGAAATAACTGATACGGTTTCGGAAACTTACACACCTAGTGTTCTTTGACACCTTCTAAGGCTCTCTCTACCCTTATGGTCTGGTGGACGGGACGGAGAACTCTTTAGACATACGTCCAGTCCTTCGTTGTCAATCTTGACCTGTACCTTGTGTCTGACCAACGTTTATCCTTTTCCTCATGCAGTTCCGACATATAACAGTGGGACGAATAAATTGAAGATACGTCTCATGTAGTACTCTTTACGACCTGACTTTCTTTGTGTTCGACCTTAGTTCTAACGACCCTCTTTATAGTTATTGGAGTCTATACGTCTACTGTGGTGGGAATACCGTCTTTCACTTCTTCTTGAAAATTTTTCGGAGAACTACTTTCACTTTCTCCTCTCACTTTTTCAACCGAATTTCGAGTTGCAAGTCTTTTGTTTCTAGTACCGTAGACCAGGGCAGTGAAGTGCCCTTTATCTACCCCTTTGTCACCTTTGTCACAGTCTGAAAATAAAACCCCCCGAGGTTTTAGTGACGTCTGCCACTAACGTCGGTACTTTAATTTTCTGCGAATGAGGAACCTTCTTTTCAATACTGGTTGGATCTATCGTGTAAGTTTTCGTCTCTGTAATGAAACGGTTGATTCCAGGTAGATCAGTTCCGATACCAAAAAGGTCATCAGTACATACCTACACTCTCAACCTGACACTTCTTCCGAATCGCGGTTTTTTAACTACGAAAACTTGACACCACAACCTCTTCTGAGAACTCTCAGGGAACCTGACGTTCCTCTAGGTTGGTCAGGTAAGACTTCCTCTAGTCGGGACCCTAAAGAAACCTTCCTTACTACGATTTCGACTTTGAGGTCATGAAACCGGTGGAGTACGTTTCTCAACTGAGTAACCTTTTCTGAGACTACGACCCTCCCTAACCCCCGTTCTCCTCTTCCCCTGCTGTCTCCTACTCTACCGACCTACCGTAGTGACTGAGCTACCTGCACTCAGACTCACTTGAGGCCCTCAACCACTACCTGTCCCTCCGGACCGCACAACGCTAAGTACCCCAGCGTCTCAACCTGTGCGGACTCGCTGACTTGACTTGACTTGACTTCTCTGTATAACCCAAAAAGTCCACCACCATCACCATTTCTTAGGTGGACGGTTACGTCCTCTGAATACTCTGTACCCAAACTAGGGACCCATCCCTTGTAGGGGACCTCCTTCCGTACCGTTGGGTGAGGTCATAAGATCGGACCTCTTAAGGTGCCTGACTCCTCGTATCTCTCGACGTCAGTTACCCTAATGTTTCTCAGTCTGTACTGACTTACTGGTCGTGTGTGTGTGTTGTAGCCGTCGACGATCTTGGAACGGACCATCTAATGGTCGAGAGCCATTTATGAAGAACTTACTTACTGGTCATTCGTGAGTCTAAAGTTCTCCGTAATCTCAACGTTCATACTTGGTGTAGTTCAGGAACTCTACAAGTCTCAATCTGACCAAGTTTATACGAACGGACTCCTTTCCTTCTCTCCCCGTCTCTGTCTTTCAGTTTAAGATGTCACCCCTGACGACATATTGAGAAGAAAGGTAAGAACGAAGGGGGGTGGGGGAAACGAAAGAAAGGAATAGTCCCAGTAGGAACCCTCTTTCAGTCTGTGTGAGAAGAGTCACTGTCCATTTTTTTTGATACCGAAAAGGACGCGGTTACTCTTGACTTGTACGATACGTTAGAAGTACGTTTTAGATATTTCACATGAGAAACACCGGAGTGACTCTATTATTAAGTTCTCACTCTCAGTAAGTAACGTTAAATCTTTGGCAAGATTACGAAGAATTCAAAGTACCGTACATACTTAGGTGACTCCTCAATCTTTTCCTCTGATGAAAATTAGTTTTGTTTTAAATGGTTCAAATATTATTTTATTTATGGAACTCAAATTTCCGGATTTTCTAGATTCAACTTATAAGTAATTTTGTAACCGTTGATATTTAGCGAAAAAGTTCGTGTTTTAGAAGGGAGTTCTGTCAATCGTTCGGAACACGGAGACGTCGGTTGTGTGTATGAAGAGAAAAAGGAACCAAAGTTGATAGTGGAAATACAGTCAATAATTATTTAATTAGTAATAATGAATCCCTGAGAATTTTTACACTACTGAAAGGGCTGGACCAACCCCGACACTTTGACAGGATCCATCCGAGGTCGGTACCTTGTTTTCGTAGGAAATCGTTATGGTAATAGGAAAATGGGGTTTACGTGTTACGAATAAACTCCATTTGAAAATTTTTCTATATATTCTAGGTCTAAAAAATTTTCTCTTGTCAAACAAACTCTTTTTATGACTATCTCATAATCGTTAAGGTAAACCACGGTGTTCTACAGTAGACATATGTTCTTTTGAGAGGTACATGTTGTCTTTGTTAAATTTAACATAAGTCTTTTTATAAAACTCCGAGATTAAACATTCCTGTGGTCTTACACGTAAGACCTACTACTTTTATATTTGTGTCGTACCAAGGACTAGAGTTCCCCGAATTTTACGGTGTATCTTTGTCTACACACGAGTTTGTTGATATGTATTACGTACCTTGTATGTTCCGTTACGGTCTTGATGTTTGACAGTTTCGTTTTTGACGGGCGTTGTTTCAAATCTTCCAATCCTTCTGAAATGAGTTCCGACAGATTTATCAATGTTCTCTAGTCTTGTGTCAGACTTGAGTAGAGATGACATTGTTTCTTAGCCTCAATAAAACCACCAAAAATTTGTAAAAAGCAATATCATTTTATGTGTATTGTAAATGATGACATTGGATAAAATTTATGTATTAAGTCACCGTGACTCATGTAAGTGTCAATAACGCGTAGTCTTAATAGATAAAGATCTTGTAAAAGTAGGAGGTCTTACTTTGAGTTATGGGTAATTTGTTATTAAAAAGTAAGGAAGGTAGGGTGTCAGGGATTATTTGACAAAATAAAAGACAGAGATATGTATCAATTTATCTTAAATTGATGAAATCCATAGAGTAATCTTCCTTAGTATGTTAATAACAGTAAAACACAAACCGAATAAAGTGAAGTATATTACAATAGTTTCAAGTAGGTGGAATATCACACACAGTTTTAAAATAAGGAAAGGTTTCGACTTTTTATAAGACAACTTATATATGTGGTGCCAAATACTTAAATAGACAACTACCTGTAACCCAACAAAAGTGGAAAACTTACGACACTTATTATAATGATATTTGTGAACACATGTTCATAGAGAAGGTCCGAGACGAAAGTCAAGAAACCCCTTATATGGATCTTCACTTTAACGACCTAGTGTACTAAGATACAACTTGAGAAAATCCTTGGTGTTATGACAAAAAACCCGAAGGGACTACCAAGTCGTCATTTCTTAGTTGGACGTCACCTCCTCTACGTCCTCTGTGTCCAAGTTAGGGACCCAGCCCTTCTAGGGGACCTCCTTCTTTACCGTTGAGTGAGGTCATAAGAACGGACCTTTAAGGTTACCTGTCTCCTCGGACCTCCCGATGTCAGGTATCCCAACGTTTATCAGTCTGCGTTGACTCGAACGTTATAACAAAAGGTCGTGTAGACGTGGTAAAGTGTACGGGTGAGAGTTTCAGGTCCCGAAGACTAAAGAAATGTAGGAATGGTCATGAATATTATTAAAACTAAACCCCTCCCCCTCCACTATCGGTAGGGTTCCTTACACTTCCACCATAAAGGGATTACTAATCACTACAACTTGTAGACGACTTATAGAAACCTCTTTATAGATAAGTTCAGGAAACGGGTAAAAAAAAGTTCAAAGAATAACGTTAAACTCAGTATCTTGTCTTTAACTTCACCGATAGATTAACGAAACTTATGTTTATAGTATAATAAAGTGACCTAACCATAAATGTATTCTACTAACTAGGAGAATTGTCAACTTTCTTCGATAGTTGTGATTTCTTTGTTAATTGTTATATAAAGACTAGGAGACTCCGTGTGCGATCATTTTGATGAGGGAGAACCCTCCTTTCATGAACAGGTATAATCCATTTGACAAATTTCCTCGGTTTATTACTAAAGTTTTCCAGTTCATTATTAAGTTACTATTTATTTTAAAAAGGTATCGTTCATACTCAAACCTCACAAATATTTAAGGGAGATATATATATATATATATATATATATATATATATATAAACATATCGTTTACCGGTTATTAAACGATAAAAGATTTGGATTTACTTAAATGGATTGTACATCGACCAATAATCTCGAGTGTCGTCATAAATGCTGTACTCACAACCGAGACATCCCCATATATGGTTATATCAGAAATACTGTAGTAACTTTTGAAATTTTACATCATATAGTCCTATACTTGATAACTCATTGTATGTGTAAGTCTCATTGTCGACTTATTAATGTCCAATGTGTGTAGATAAGGGAGAATTCCTATATCGATTTTTAGTCAGTCTTTACAACGGTGAACAGTATTTTACAAAAGGAAACAAAAGCTAGTACCTTGATCGGTGTCATCTACGACTCCAGTCACTATTGTCTTCATATAAACAAAAGTCACAAAGGAGGTCAAAGAAGAAATAGTAATCGTCCAGAAAGTCTATTTACATGTCTAGAGATATCCCAACTGTCTGTTAATGCAGGTACCCGTCGTCCATGGAGTGTACCACCCTCCGTCATACTAAAGAGACGGTTCTACACGAATCAAGGTCATGTCAGTTATTTTCTCATTTGTACCGACTCAGAAGTTATGTTGTATTCTGCCCGAAGGAAGTTATAATGTGACTACCTTCATGTTTCCACGTTCCGGTTTTATCGATTTGTATGTCCCCTTTTGTTATCACGTACAAGAATTCATTACTTTTTTATAAAGTTAGTGTACTAAAAAAGACGTAAACTGAAAGTCAAAAATATTTTTGTCTTTATTTCACGTCTATAGAAATTTCCGTTAAATTCTTTGATAACGTTTGAGTAGAATCCGTGATCAGGACGGTAGCGGAAGGAAAATAAAAGAGTAAGAGAGGTTTGTCGTAAGAGAACATAAAGGGGGTGTGTGTCTGTTTTTTTTTTTTTTTTTTTTTAGGGAATGTATCAAATATTCGAGAGTATTAAGGTTTACGGGAAACTTTGTTAGAGAATGAACAATTTTACTGTGTTTACTGCTAGGTCTTCTTGTTCTCATATCCCTAGTTCTCTTTCTAGGAAATGGGCAAATGACACTTCCTATAACATTTCCTATGTCTTATCGGTCTACTTCTCCATGTGTCCTACCTCCCGTCTTCCCAAAATCCGGGTCCTCGAAGACAGGGGTTCCTTAGTTCCACCGGTGTGGGAGGACCTTGCACCTACGCAAGTGGTTTTGGTCTTCGAGGAGGAAACCGGTAAAACGTTAATTTAACAAACCCCCAAAAACAACAATTCAACATCCTCAAGCATTGTACAAGGTCTATAATTGTGGCGTAGTCTATACACTAGACGTTATCAAAGAAGGTCAGGTACTAGCGGAAAAGTGAGATAACTGACAACTAAGAAAAGTCACGAAACTTTATACCTTCAAATATCGTCCTTTCCAAAGTTCTCACCCCACTCCTGAAACAACTAGTGAACACAATTGACCGGAATGGGTTTCCTTCTCTTGTAGAAGAAAATAGAATAAAATGTTGGACCTCGATCCGTCGGAACGATCGAGAGGGTCGTCGGTGGTAGGATGAGAGGGTCGATTGTTACGCTCTACCCTAGCATAGAAGGAACTACTGACATAAAGTTTACCTACCGACTCCCTCACTCCTCCAATTTCGGAAAAAATTTTACACATAGAAACGTCCAAGGAATATTTTATCTCAGTGGTATACTAGGTCGTTAGGGTGAAGACTCGTATATAAGTCTTTTCTACTTTTGAGATTAAGTTTTTCTATGTACGTGGGGTTATTAGAATTGTACCACTTTTAGACTAGGATGGGCTAGAAGACGTAAATAATCGGAAGTATGAAGAAATTTTCCTTTACAGGCGAGTATTTAATTAGTCTAGGGAACTCCATGTTGCTTAATATTTTTATCCTATTTACGAATTAAGATAAATAAATGGTCAAAAGTAATCATAATCATTGTCCTCTATATTCGTAAAGAGATATAAATAATGAAAAAAAAACTACATCTGTTAAAAATTTCAGAAATAACTCAAACAATGTTATAAGGAAGACACCATACAAAAAAACCCAAAAAAACCAGTGTTCCGTACACCCTAGAGTCGAGACACTGGTCCCTAGCTTTCGTGTGGGAGATGTGACCTTTCACTTCAGAGTTGGTGACGTGGCGGTCCCTTCAGGGGATATAGATAATATAACATATACAATTTATGGTCTTAATTCGTTTTTTGATTTTGTATTACCAATGGTTAACTCCCTTCCTGTTTGTTTTGCTTTTTGACCTTACCTTTGACTTTAAAGACTGAAATTAAAATAAAACATCTAAACTAAACTTTGATATACTAATAAAATTTATGAATATTTTTTATTTGAGATTTTATTAAGGACTCTTGGTTTTTCGAAAGTTAAAGACTTTCGTTTTTATTTATGGAGACACATAGTTCAACGACTATCTCTGTTGGTCTCTCTTTAATAAAATTTGTTGAAATTTTTATGTAGTAAACATATATATAAGGATCATCATATGTTAGATTCCAGTTTTTGGGAAGTTATTTTTAGAAATTTACAGGGTCTCTAGTATGACAACTACCATTCGTAAAGACAACAGTAAGACTCTACCGTCGTTTACAACGTACCCTATTTTGTTAGTACTAAAACTACGTCAACCCCTGGTTATAAAAGTCACACTCTTTTTCCGATAGTCTAGATCCTCGATCTCCAATTTATTTTTAGAATATCATGGTTTAAAAAATACACTGTTTAGAACAAAATAATGAAGGGATGGAATAATTACAAAAATAAATTAATTCGGATTTTCTAATTATTATTAGAATTCCGTGACAAGATCTGTTGGTAAATAGATGGTTCGAATTTGAGACTTTATGTAAAAAACCTGTATAATTTGTAAATCATATCCAAACTTCAACGGAGGAAAAAAAAGTTCTTTATATTTTATATGTCTATTAACCCAAACACATATTTGTCTAATATGAACCGAATAATTACGTTTTTCCTAAATTTTAAGGTTGTCTTGAAATAAAAGAGGAAAAGAAAATAAATGAATGAATGAACATTTACGATGTAAAACATAGAGATTATTTATTTTAGGTAAAAAAGAATAAGAGTATTGCTTTTTTGGGGACAAAGTGGATTACGGTGACACAATCAAACGGTGTCGACGGTGTTGTTGTATGACGTCCGATCCTCTAAATTTGTTGTCCTCAATTAAAAAAGTCGTAAACCTCCGACTTTAGGTTCTAGTTCCCCTCTCGTCCAGACCGAAGGAGAGACCGGAGAGACTAACCGAACGTTTATCGGGGAATAACTACATGGGGAGTCTTCCAGATAAGAGACACACGACCGTCAGTATGACCTGACCCCTGGCGGGATTGTTGGAGTAAATTAAATTTCCGGGATAGAAGTGTTACACTAACACTCCATGGTCCGTAATCTCGAAGCTATATAATTAAACCCCCTACCGTATTAAGTCGGACATTGTCAATTGTCATTAGGGAATCATAATTATAATGTATCGGTTAAGTGTAGGTTAAAAGGATGTCAAATGATGTACTACGTAACCCGTCTAACATAATAGTACGACAGTGAAATTCGACAATGGGACACTGGGAAAAAAGATCATATGACTATTAATCTGGATCCCCTAACTAAGTCAAGTCAAAGTTAACGAGAAAAACATTTCTGTGAAGTATTTGTCATTATCATACTTCATGGGATGCAGTTCTCCGTATATTATGAACTGGTAGAGTGAAAAACATAACGTTTCTAACTAGTTCACAACGGTCGGACTAGGTAAGGAATATTTCAAGGGAAAGTGTGAAGGTGATTACCTTTGGTAATCAATAATAAAGGAACCAGTATAGGTCAGATAATTATGTAGGTAGTTTCCTTACGAAGTAGAGACAACGTAAAACAAAAATAGAGATGGTAAAGAAAAATCAAGAAAGAATCCTAAAAGTAGAGAGACGTGTGTAACGGATAGTCTAGAACGTACAACAGATAGGGAATGTCAAGAATCGTATATTTAGTATTAAAATAAATACTTCATATCAAATACACAACAGGTAATATAATCAGTGTCCACATGTTATCTCACTAAGTGATAAAAATTTCCAATATGAAGTAAATATCAATAATATTTTATAACCGATGTAAGGGTCACAACATGTTTTACAAGAACATCGAATAAAACAGGTATTGTCAAACATGGAGTAATTAGTATCAAAATGTAACGGTCAGACTATTAGGGTTGTAGGTACGGTGTAGACCAACACTATGAACAAGATAAAGAAATTTGACATCAAAACCGGAAAGTCATACGGAACATTAAAAAGAACTATCGGTCTTTACTACATCACCTATTTTCCTTGATGACATTTATTCGGCAATCAATACACCACTACCCTGAAGGGACCACCGAGTCTGCCATTTCGTAGACGGATGTTACGCCCTCTGGGCCCAAGTTAGGAACCCAACCCTTCCAGAGGACCTCTTCCTTTACCGTTGGGTGAACTCATAAGAGTGGACCTTTTAGGGTATCTGCCTCCTCGGACCATCCGGTGTCAGGTACCCCAGTGTTTCTCAGCCTGCACTGACTCTCTGAAGTGAATCGTGAATACACCACCACTCCACACCCCTCCCCTTCGTCAGATGTCGGGAAACTAATCCAGGGTCAGCAAATCACTCAGACACAGGGACTTCACAAAAAGTCTGAAGGGTTCACAAAGAGTCTGAGGGGACGGGCATCCACTCTCTTCTGTCGATGGTATCTAACCTAAGTCCATAAAGGAAAGAGAGTCCAGTCGAAGAACAAATCAGTGATTCAGTACAGACTTAGAAAAAACTGGGGTACTGACGTCGGGCGGTCCGAGGAGACAGGTACCCTAAAAGGTCCGTTCTTATGACCTCACCCAACGGTAAGGGAAGAGGTCCCCTATTTTGAGGTCGTCTAGTCCGAGAGCAATTGATCAAAGGGGACTCCCGTCGAGAACAATTTTGTTGTTTCTCTAGACTATAAAAGTAGGATGGTCGAACGGAATATCTAAAGTGTGGACGTCGGAGATGTTAACGTGTTTGGTTAAGAAATTTTACTTCCCTACTGATCGGTCTCGTTAATCCGTTCCGTTCCTTTATTTTCCGTGGGGTTAACATTCCTTATTCATTTTGAACGAGTTAAAAATTGTCTACTGTACTAAGGTATATAATCTTGATAATTTCTTGTGTATGTGTGTGTGGCGTATGTTGATAATCGTGATTATTTTTTTACACCGTTCAAAAGTCTCACGTTCTAGTTATAAGTTTTTAGGTAAGAAAAAATTATGTAGTTGTTACTTATTAGACTTTTCTTTTAAGTTATTACTAAAATAAATATTGACTTAAATGATATCAAACCACTGGACTATGCTTCTCGGTTGAGTGACCTTTTATAACTCCCGTCCTCTTCCCCCGTTGTCTCCTACTCTACCAACCTACCGTAGTAGTTGAGTTACCTGTACTCAAACTCGTTTGAGACCCTCTACTACTGCCTCTCCCTTCGGACCGCACGACGTCGGGTACCCTAGTGCTTGCCAGTCTGTACTGACTCACGGTTTTGTTGTTGATATCTGATTCGACACAGGGGGTTTCAAGTCTACAACTTCGGGATAAGACGTCACCCTAACAAAAACCTCTCTCCCGGATCATAGGAATGTTCTTCTCAATGGTTCCTAGGGAACGAGAGGAAGTGGTAATGAACTCTTTTCTGTCGAAAGGTGTTCGGTCCTTCTCCTGAGAGTGGTCTTTGGTTCAGACAGTCGTAGAACTATACACCGGAAGGGTTCGTCTTGGCACTCTTTCTTTAAAGACAACAAATTCCGTGGGTCAGACACCGTAAAACGATATCGCTGGGACTCGTCTGATTCTATCGTAAGTTTTTACTTTTCTTTATAGATCCTTATTTAATAGATTTCTCTACTTTCTGAACATGGGACCTTTGATATTTTGACATTTTTCTTTTAATTTTTCCTAGATTTATTTACCTTTCTGTAGTACAAGTGTCTAAACTCCTGAATTACAAAATTCTATTGTTGTGAACAGTTCCTCTGGATGATGAAACTACGGATTAAGTTAGGGATAGTTTTAGGGTCAACGAAAAAAAAAAAAAAACGTGTTTACTTTTTCGACTAGAGTTTGAGTATATTTTAACGTTTTCCGGACTTATCGGTTTTGTTATAACCTTTTCTTGTTTTGACCTCGTGAATGTGAAGGGTTAAAGTTTTGAATCATGTTTCGATGTCACACCATGACCGTATCCTGTCGGTATATCTTGCTACCTCATCTTAATTGTCAGGTCTTTGTTTGTGTATGTAGATACCGTTTGACCAAAAACTGTTCCTACAGTTCAAGTAAGTAACTCCTATTCTTGTAAGAGAAGTTGTTTACCAAGTCCCTGTTGTACGTTTTCTTACTTTACCTTACGGATGGTGTCTTGTCTATGTCTTTATTTGAGTTTTACCTAATTATTGAATTATATTCTCCATTTTGATATTTTGAGAACCTTTTTTTATCCCCATTTAGGACGTCTTCGCTTTGACTTCACTACAGTGAATATGACCCCTGTTTTACCTCCTGTTGTTTCCACGTAATTTCTTTTTGTTTTGTAATAGATTACATTAAACGTTCTTAAATGTGGGAAGAGTCTTTAGTCGTCTCGTACGGTCAGTAAGAGTTTCTGGTTCAGGCAAGTACGATAGAAATCTGAAGGAACAAGGGGACTGTTTTGATGGGACTAGGTTTATTTCTAGTCGACTTTTTCAGTTTAATGAAGACGTATATGGGATATATGTGGTAAATCAGACACTTGAGAGTATCGGACCTCAAAGAACCGAACGTCCAACTTTAGGAACCCTATTTGAGTGAAAGACGAAACACTTTTGTTTTATGTCTGTACCAAAAGTTGTTAGGAATACTGGAACCTAAACCATTATCTAAGAATTTTTACTGTGGTTTTAGTGTTAAGTGTTGTCTTTTTTTTTTTTGTGTATTTAACCTGAAGTAGTTTTTAAATTCAAACATATAGTTTTTTTTAGTCTTTTCATTTTTCTGTCAGATGTCTTGATCTCTTTTATGAACATTTAGTATATAGACTATTCCCAGATCATAGATCTTATATATTCCTTGAGTATTAAATCTGTTGTTTTTCTGTTTGTTGGGTCAAATTATTACCCGTTTACTGAACTTATCTGTAAAGACGTTTCTTATATCTGTTTACCGGTTAATCTTGTACTTTTCTGAGAGTTAGTTATAATGACCGGTAGTCTCTTGACGTTTAGTTCTGGTGTCAAGTCAAGTTAAGTCAGAGAGTCAGCACAAGTTGAGAAACACTGGGGTACCTGACGTCGTGTGGTCCGAAGGGACAGGTAGTGGTTGAGGGTCTCAAATGAGTTTGAGTACAGGTGGCTCAGTCACTACGGTAGGTGGTAGAGTATGAGACAGTAGGGGAAGAGGAGGGTGGAAGTTAGAAAGGGTCGTAGTCCCGGAAAAGGTTACTCAGTCAAGAAACGTAGTCCACCGGTTTCATAATCTCAAAGTCGAAGTCGTAGTCAGGAAGGTTACTTATAAGTCCTGACTAAAGGAAATCCTACCTGACCAACCTAGAGGAACGTCAGGTTCCCTCGGAGTTCTCAGAAGAGGTTATGGTGTCAAGTTTTCGTAGTTAAGAAGGTGTAAGTCGAAAGAAATATCAGGTTGAGAGTGTAAGTATGTACTGATGACCTGTTTACTATCGAAACTGATCTACCTGGAAACAACTGTTTCATTAGAGAGACGAAAAATTATACGACAGATCCAACCAGTATTGAAAAGAAGGTTCCTCGTTCACAGAAAATTAAAGTACCGACGTCAGTGGTAGACGTCACTAAAACCTCGGGTTCTTTTATTTCAGACAGTGTGAAAGGTAACAAAGGGATAGATAAACGGCACTTCACTACCCTGGTCTACGGTACTAGAAACAAAAGACTTACGACTCAAAATTCGGTTGAAAAAGTGAGAGGAGAAAGTGAAAGTAGTTCTCAGAGAAATCAAGAAGCGAAAGACGGTATTCCCACCACAACAGACGTATAAACTCCAATAACTGTAAAGAGGACCGTTAGAACTAAGGTCGAACACGAAGTAGGTCGGGTCGGAAAGAGGGCTACACGAGACGTATCTTCAATTTATTCGTGTCATTGGTATATGTCGGAACTACATGAGGAAAGGGATAAACCTTGGTCAGACAACAAGGTACAGGTCAAGATTGACAACGAAGAACTGGACGTATGTCCAAAGAGTCCTCTGTCCAGTCCATTAGACCATAAGAGTAGAGAAAGTCTTAAAAGGTGTCAAAGAACACTAGGTGTGTTAGTTACCGAAACCGTATCAGTTATTTCGTCTTTAACTACAGAAAGACCTTGAGAGAACGAAAAAGTCACTAAGTTGTAGTTTTTTAACTACCGTTAAACTAGAGAACAGGGAGGTGGAAAAGATTTAGGTCGAACTTGTAGACCTCCAAGTACCAAGTGTATGACGACTTCGGACCGAACCTCTTAAAACTCATAGTGAAACGATCGCACACTCTACTCACGTTAACACGCCATCAAACTCGTAAGAAACCGTAACGGAAAGAAACCCTAACCTTACTTTTGCCTGGAAAAGGTCAGGACACCGGTGACGACTCAAAAGGTTTAAACGACCGTATAACCGTCGTGAAAGTGTTGTAGTAGAAAATCCTAAACTTTCTCGAGTTGACTTTAAGGTAGTGGAGGTGATCGAAACAAGCATCACTACGAAGGATTCCGGGTGAACTGAAACGTAAGTTCATACAGACCAAGATCCACTCACTAGGGTGGTAACACTAATAGACCACACTATTAGTTTTGGAAGACTTAGATACGGGACTGGTCATTACGACTTCTTCGACTTCAACTTGTCAAGATACTTCTGGATGTTCTTGAAGATCTGGGTTTCTCTACAGGAAAAGTAATATTCCCCGACCCTACGTTCTCATCCTTTAGTTCTCTATGGACCTCATTGTCCGTTTAAACCGGAACCTCATGTCTTACTTCGTCCCGTTTCCGGTTATCTCAAAACGGTTCTCTTGCGTGACCAGTATCGTTTGTGGGAGAAGGTCTTTGTGTTCTCTTCTGAGATGTGTACCTGTAGTGGTCTACCAGTTGTAGTTTTAGTCTAACTAATATAAGAAACGTCGGTTTCTATCTCTTCGAGATATGTCAGTCGTTTTTGTTCTGACCCTCAACTGACACTGAGTCTAGTACTTGACTTGGAGCACGTGTGGTCCTGGGTCCGATATCCTCGTCACTGGGGTGTGCTCTGACTGGGTCTGAACGGGTACTCACAGGTCCTCAGAGGCCGTCTCCGCACCCAGCCGCGCCGGACGACGTCCCAACCCCCGTGACTCACATCGTACACACGTACCCTGGAAAACTTCCTCCAACGGTAATAGAAGTAATGGAGGTGGTATCAAACCGGACTCCAGTTCATTGTTCCTCCCTTGTGTCGGGACGGGTAGTTGTCTTTTGACCTAATTTCTAAATGACTTGTACCGGGGTGGGTAGTCTTGTTCTGAGTCAAAGGAGGAGTTAGTCAGAGAGGGTAGTCCTTCGAAGGTAAGTCATAAGAACGGAACTCTTGGGGTACTTGTCATACTTTTCCATTTTTCTATCCTGTGACTTTCTACTTGAGGGGTCCTATCCACGGGTTATACGATAACCTCTAGTCACCTCTTTATTGAGGTCTTTTTTACTTCTCTACTTCGGTTTCGTTTTTGTGGTCGGTCAACACCTACACTGACCACTACCTCCATTTCAGGTTACGATACTTCTCGTTATAACTTATCCTTGGACCTTACAATCCAGGTACTTAGTTCCGTTTAACCTTCACCAGTTTGTCCTCTACCGTTCTCACTTGTAGTCGTAAAATCCTCAGTCGCTTGATTTTAGCTGACCTTACCCACTTAAATTGAGTCTACTGGTAATATAGATAGTGACACCCGTTCTTAGGGAATCTTCTTTACCTCATCGGTAGTGTCAGTTGCTTTCTCAGGTTTCACGTCATGAGCCTACGTTAGAGTTTTTGCTGTCTTACGAGAGACAAGTAAAGGTTCCGTTTGGTAAGTTCTGGTGTTACTCTGGTGTTAAAGTATGGGTGATCCGACCAACCAATAAGTACACACGAGTCACCACAGGTTGAGAAACGTTGACGTATCTGATGTCGGCCAGTCCGAGAAGACAGGTACCTTTAAGGTCCGTTAGGACCTCAACCAACAGTAAAGGAGGAGGTCCCTGGAAGGACTGGGTCCCTAGGTTGTTGGGTTCAGAGGACGTAGAGGACGTAACCGTCCGTCTCAGAAATTGTGACTCGGTGGACCCTTCTGGGTTCCTACCGATAGTTTTTGTTTTGTTCTGTTTTGACAATCACTCCTACACTTCTTTAACTTTGACAGTATGAAACGATAGTCATATATTTTGTAGAGAAGGTGACGCCTTTTGTCAAATAACTAAGACGTTTATAAATGCGTACCTTAATGGTGTACTGGGTCGTCAAGGTAAGGACCTGTAACTGTTCCTCACAAAGGAACTGAAATCAGTCCCAGGAGATTCGGGAGAGTCGGAGATAAAATCATGACCAGAACACCCCGGACGTAGTTGATCAACAGTATTCTTAGGTCAGTACAGTCAAATCTCTCTTGGGGGTAACCCTATAGAATAGTAGGAGTTATAGAGTAGTTTAAGAAGTAGGGGATGGAAGTTATAATGTAGTTGGACGAGACGGAAGTTAATTCTTTGGACAATTTTAATAAACCGGTCTTAAATCGGGAATATATGCCACAAAGTAAAATCCTTTAAAGGTGGGCGACCGATGTCCCAGAGTGAACAAATACTACATAAACAAATTGACTGAGGTCAAGATATGATTCCAGAGCAAAGAGATAACGTTATTAAGGATTTGTTTTAGACGAAACAAAACAAAACTTTACCATACCTGGATTGTCTTCGTCTTCTATAAATTCTTCTCCACCGTTCTTATGTGTCTTCTTGACATGTTTTTTCTAGAAGTGCTGGTTCTATTAGTGTTAGCACACTAGTGAGTAGATCTCGGTCTGTAGGACCTTACACTTCAGTTCACCCGGAATCCTTCGTAGTGATGTTTCGATCACCTCCACTACCTTAAGGTCAACTCGATAAAGTTTAGGACTTTCTACTACGACACTTTCACGACGTGAGTTATACGGTCGTGTAAACCTTTTGAGTCGTCACCGGTGTCCTGACCTTTTCCAGTCAAAAGTAAGGTTAGGGTTTCTTTCCATTACGGTTTCTTACGAGTTTGATGGGGTGTAAACACGAGTAGAGTGTGCGATCGTTTCACTATGAGTTTTAAGAGGTTCGGTCCGAAGTCGTTATACACTTGGCACTTGAAGGTCTACAAGTTCGATCTAAATCTCTTCCGTCTCCTTGGTCTCTAGTCTAACACTTGTAAGCGACCTAGTACCTTTTTCGTTCTCTCAAGGTCTTTTTGTAGATAAAGACGAAATAACTGATACGGTTTCGGAAACTTACACACCTAGTGTTAGTTGACACCTTGTAAGAGTTTCTCTACCCTTATGGTCTGGTGGACTGGACGGAGAACTCTTTGGATATACGTCCAGTCCTTCGTTGTCAATCTTGACCTGTACCTTGTTGTCTGACCAAGGTTTATCCTTTTCCTCATGCAGTTCCGACATATAACAGTGGGACGAATAAATTGAAGATACGTCTCATGTAGTACTCTTTACGACCCGATCTTCTTTGTGTTCGACCTTAGTTCTAACGGTCCTCTTTATAGTCATTGGAGTCTATACGTCTACTGTGGTGGGAATACCGTCTTTCACTTTTCCTTGATTTTTCGGAGAATTACTTTCACTTTCTCCTCTCACTTTTTCAACTGAATTTCGAGTTGTAAGTCTTTTGTTTCTAGTACCGTAGACCAGGGTAGTGAAGTGCCGTTTATCTACCCCTTTGTCACAGTCTGAAATATAAAACCCCGAGGTTTTAGTGACGTCTACCACTAACGTCGGTACTTTAATTTTCTGCGAATGAGGAACCTTCCTTTCAATACCGGTTTGATCTATCGTATAAGTTTTCGTCTCTGTAATGAAACGGTTGATTCCAGGTAGATCAGTTCCGATACCAAAAAGGACACCAGTGCATACCTACACTCCCAACCTGACACTTCTTTCGACTCGCGGCTTCTTAACTACGAAAACTTGATACCACGACCTTTTCTGAGAACTCTCAGGGAACCTGACGTTCCTCTAGGTTGGTCAGGTAAGACTTCCTCTAGTCGGGACCGTAAAGAAACCTCCCTTACTACGATTTCGACTTTGAGGTCATGAAACCGGTGGAGTACGCTTCTCGACTCAGTAACCTTTTCTGAGACTACGACCCTCCATAACCCCCGTCCTCTTCTTCCCCTGCTGTCTCCTACTCTACCGACCTACCATAGTGATTGAGCTACCTGTACTCAGACTCACTTCAGGTCCTCCACCACTACCTGTCCCTCCAGACCGTACGACGCTAAGTACCCCAGCGTTTCTCGGTCTGTGCTGACTTGCTCACTTGACTTGACTTGACAAAGCAAAAATAAGCGACTAACTTAATGACAGTCTAAGACTAAAAGTTGTCATATATGGGGTTTCGCAACTTTGGTCCCAATTTTGTTTATGCAGGTGTGTGTATAAGTATCGTCGTGGTAAGTGTTATCGAGTTTCCACATTTCTTGGGTTTGCAGGTAGCGACCTACCTACCCATTTAACACCATATATGTACGTTTATTCTACCTCATAATTGATATTTTTTATTACTTTATGATTATAAACGACTATATTCCACCTACTTGGACCTTTAGTGGAAATACACTTTCGTCTGTCGTGTTTTACTAGTATATTTAGGTAAATGCACTTTATGAGCCTAATCCATTTGGGAATCTCAGACCCGAAGTCAGGTGCCTCGGAGTTTCTCAGACCGTGCTGACTCGTTGAAGTGAAAGAAAGAAATCTCAGACTTTCATCAACAAGGACGGTCCTCGCTCTTCTTATCTTACATTAAGAATTATCCTCACTTCTTTTACCAAACGTTGATCTGTAACAATCACCAAAGTGTCGTAACGCTAATATGATGTATGTGGCTTAACACATAAATTTCTACAAAGTAAAATGCAACTCAAAGTGAAGTTATTAAAAAATTCAAATATTGGGTTGTCGACTTCAACAAGCTTTCACGTCTTAATGTTAGTCTGTGACGTTATACGCGACTAATAAGGCGAAGACTTCAAAATCTTGAGAAGTCACGACACGAAACAAAAAATTGTAATGTAAGAAACCGTGAACTGACCATGTGGTAGTATCTGACGTTCCGGCCGGTGGTCATATCCGTCGTTACCACACCAAGGGATCCTACCTGACTCGTTGTTCCTTTTCAAGCAATGTTCGAAGAAAGTGACATCATAAAGTTGGCCCGAAGGGTGGAGTGTTTATCAGTGTCCGATGTAGCGGAAAATGCCTGGACCTGCGGCCCAGCCGCTTCTGCGGGCACCTGGATCGGACCAGTGGCCCGAGCTCAGTGATGCCCCGAGCGCCCCCGCCTGGGTCCGCCCTCGTAGGGTCGCAGCCCGGGCGACCGGCGCCGGGTCGGAAGGGTTGGAGGTGGTGAAGGCGGGCGCCGGCCGGCGGGCGTGGCGGGTCGCGCGGTCAGCCTTCACACGCGCGGCCTTGTCCGCCAGCCGCCCCGACGGCTCGGCGCGCCCGGTCTTGCCCCCGCCCCGCACGCCTCTATCGCGCGTCGTCGATCGCACCCGGCTCCAGCCGCGCAGCGCGAGCTCGGCTCGCCTCCCGCGGCAGCTCTCAGCCGGCGGACGTGTCCACCCGGCGCCGGCCTCCCGTCCCCGCGCGGGCGCTGACCAACCGATCCGCGCGCTCTGATCCCCGCCCCAGTCTCCCCTTGCTTGCCGAAGGGCTCATCGAAAAGCGGCGAAGGCCCCGGGCCGCGGGCGCGCTCCATCTGCCACAAGAACCTCTGCGCCGCCCGGCCCGACGCGGTCGTCGGGGGACCCGCCAGCGGAAGAAGAGGAGAGGGCAGAAAATAGAATCGCAACTGTAAACCAAACGTCAATGTCCATAAAGGCCTTTAAGCGATCTTAAATCGCATCGCGAAAAACACCCCTCCCACCGCCCCCGCCCCAAAAACCACAGGTATAACTTATTCCGACAGTCGACCCGACACCTCAACCCCGCAAAAAGTCCGTCAGATTCAACAATTGTTTCGAGCTCGTCTACGTCCTCTGAGTTGCAGGTAGTCCCTTCAGTCACCCTAAATACCGCCATAAATCTTAACCTAACTAGTGGCTAGGGGCGGCACCCAGGACCCTCAAGTCTTTATTTGAACCGCTTACCGGCGGGGACCTTCGGTAGAGGCTATTGGCGGTGGCCCCTCCCCGGCGCGCATAGCATTTATCAGAGACAATCCTGAGCCCCATCTTTCACTAATCGCGCCAAAAGGCTCAATCTAACTCATGTCACTTTTTACCAACTATTGGTACTACATCTTTATCTAGTTTTAATTCTGTTTCATAATCAGACTCGTCTTAGTTCAGGAATAAAATTTACGAAAATTCTTAAGTTTTTGCTCACGATCCAACTCACCAGACTTCCAACAATTCTAAATTATCATTTTTAGAGTCCTAATTTTTCTCTTCAGACTTAAGGCCAGATCAACACACTAGGACTCTTTTAGTGATCAAGACTCTCGGAATAAGATATTTTACCGATGCTACTATTAATGTCACCATAAGAGTGTCAAGATCATCTAAGACATAATGCCAGTCTTACAAACCTAAACATTCACCAATACCCCAAAACACTCAGGGAACCTGACGTTCCTCTAGGTTGGTCAGGTAAGACTTCCTCTAGTCGGGACCGTAAAGAAACCTTCTTTACTACGATTTCGACTTTGAGGTCATGAAACCGGTGGAGTACGCTTCTCAACTAAGTAACCTTTTCTGAGACTACGACCCTCCCTAACCCCCGTCCTCCTCTTCCCTTGCTGTTTCCTACTCTACCGACCTACCATAGTGACTGAGCTACCTGCACTCAGACTCACTTGAGGCCCTCAACCACTACCCGTCCCTCAGGACCGTGTGACGCTAAGTACCCCAGCGTTTCTCAGCCTGTGCTGACTCGCTAACGTGACTTGACTACCGCAAAACATCATGAATTTATAAATTTCAGTGATTCGGGTGGAAAGGAGGTAGGGGGTCAAATCACTGTTCTCTAGACTAAAATTTCAGTAGTGTAAACCGACACCGCATAGAAGGACTCTTCCGCTACCGTGGGGTGAGGTCATGAGAACGGACCTTCTAGGGTACCTGCCTCCTCGGACCGTCCGACGTCAGGTGCCCCAGCGATTCTCAGCCTGTGCTGACTCCCTGAAGTGAAAGTGAAAAGTGAAAGGACGTAACCTCTTCCTTTACCGTTGGGTGAGGTCACAAGAACGGACCTCTTAGGGTCCCTGCCCCCTCGGACCACCCGACGGCAGATACCCCAGCGTGTCTCAGCCTGTGCTGACTTCGCTGAATCGTCGTCGTCGTCACATAGAAGTAGAAATCTAAGTCACCAGTCTTTTTAAGGTGGAATTCAAGTACAATTTAGAGCGTACTTGAAAACATCTTATCCTAATTGCAGAATAAGTAAACACTTTACTATAAGGACCTTGGACATACCACGAACAGTAAAAACCACCCAAACACTTAAAAAAGGACAGAAGATGGAAGATGAAAAAGTTCTGGCTTGGCTGTTTTGAATTCGAAACCCAAGTGACTTTTGTTTGGTTTTGTTAAAATGTACCTTTTATGACAAAAGCCAACGAATTTCCACACGAGTCAACACATATCTGTGTGGCCCACTAATGTTCCTCAATTCATTTCTTAATCTAATGTGTATTCGAAATAAATCGCAGTGAAAGTCTCGTTTGTAGACACTCTCTGTAGAGACACTCTCCGTCTCTTCTAGATCGTCATCTGAATTTGTAACCGTCGTGAAAACTTAACGAATCCCTCTCAGTTTTTACGACTGGGGACCCGGGATTAGGTCTGGTTAATTACTCTTAAAGACCTCCTCGTACCCATAGGGTGAACAATTTTCAAAGGTCCCAATGAGACAACACGTCGGTCCTACTCTCGAACACATAATCTCCTTACTCCAAGAAGATCTCACACAGAACAAACGAACTCCTCCCCTGTCCGACCTTCCTGACCTCGATGTAACCTGTCACATCGGATCCCGTAAACCCTCTTACAATTTCTCCTGAAAATAGACGTCCACACTACTTTACAAAACTAAACATTTTACTTGACACGTCACTGTTTCCGATTTCGCGTCCGACAATTTTAGGACTCATTGTCTCGTCACTGACACTTCTATCCTCTTTAATTTGTTTGTAAGAGAGGACCTACAATTTATAAAAATTCTTTAACTCATTACTAAAATTGAACGTTGGAAAAAAAACGAGATGGATCAATTTTGACATAAAAAGTCTTACTCTCTTATCTGACAGTCACACACTTAAACACTGACCAATTTCACAGAATGTTTATATATATGAAATCAAAAGGAACAATTAATGATTCATTAGAGTATATACAACTAAATACAATTAAATCCCCAAAAGAGTAAAAACAAAAAGTCATGAGAATTCTAACTAAAGATTCCTATACCAAAAGTAGGTCGAAGTAGTTGCGTGTATTTAAAAGAGGAAAAACCTGAGGACAAAATATAGTGTTACCACTCGATGTTTAGTCATACAATTATAAGAATCTTTTAAGAGAAGGGAGTTTTTTTTAGTTATACTTTGTTTATAAGAATAATCGATGGGAACAATGAGATTGACCCTTTAATGAATCGTTAACGTACGTTTTAGAATTTTATACTTCGAGTAGAGAGTTAAGTCATAATATTAGTATAGGTCCAACGTGTCTATTAGATAGACAGAAATAAAAACACTTCATCATTTTTTTTTTTAAAGAAGGTATCGTAAAAGGTCCGTTCTTATTACCTCACCCATCAGTAAGCGAAGAGGTCCCCTAGAATGGTTGGATGTCTAGCTTAGGACCAGAGGACGTAACGTCCGTCTAAGAAATGTTAGACTCGGTGGTCCCTTCAGGAGATCAATGCAATGGTATCAGGTTTAGTGACCGTTCTTGGAACCCATATTCATATTTATCAAAACCCCCATGTCCAAAGAGTATAAAACTTCAAGAACAATCATGTCTAAAAAATTTTTTTAATTCTTCATATTGGACGAATGACGTTAATTGTAAATTCGTCGTAATCCTAATCGGAAGATTACCGTATAAAGACGAATGGTGAATGTCAGTGATTTGCATGCATCCCGACCCGTAAATTGAAATTTGTAATTTTTTAATTTTTGTCTTCTTTTTCTACTGAAAGATTACAATATTTGTCGTAAACTGTCTTATTTGAAGTCTTTTGTACACAGAAGAACACAACCCTAGAAGGGATACATGAGAACGGAAAAATCTCTTTTCACCTCGATAGTGTTACTCCAAGAATGGAATATAAAACGAAACCATAACAGAATTCATAAACTTACGTCATCACTTATTTACTATGATCGTAAATATATACGTCCATATAGAGTGATCTTGGAAATATCAAAACTATAGTCTTCTAATTTATAAACTCTTATCACCGACAAACTTTACCAGAACCTTATATGTAAACTAACACAAAATATTAAAAAACCATTCAATATTTGAATGAGATATTCCAAAATACCGGTTTTATTTTCTTGGAACACAAAAACAGTTCTCATATATAACCTTTTATCAAATACGAGTTCTGAAATTAAAACTCAGGGACCCTTTGTCAAAGTGACTTAAGACGGGTACTTTAAAAAATTTATTTAATTTAAACTATATATATTTAAATTGTTGGAAAACTTCATACTGTATAAAGTCTGAAAGAAAATGGACGAGGTAAATCTACGAACTATTACATGTCCAAGATAACGAGAAGATTTTCCGACCGACAGAAACATTATAATTAAGAGGTAGGAATATTGATCCTACTGTCCCAGTGAAGTTGGAAGTACTAAAGACTTTGGACCATTATATATAAGAATGAGGACGGGAGAACCCTAAAACTACCCATGATCCTCAAAAATGGCCTCTTCCGTTACCGTGGGGTGAGGTCATGAGAACGGACCTTTTAGGGTACCTGCCTCCTCGAACCGTCCGACGTCAGGTACCCCAGTGATTCTCAGCCTGTGCTGACTCGCTGAAGGGAAAGTGAAAAATGAAAATACGTAACCTCTTCCTTTACCGTTGAGTGAGGTCACAAGAACAGACCTCTTAGGGTCCCTGCCCCCTCGGACCACCCGACGGCAGATACCCCAGCGTGTCTCAGCCTGTGTTGACTTCGGTGAATCGTCGTCGTCGTCGTCCTCAAAAATGAGGTACCTTGAACCATCTAACTTAACAACCTCTCAGGTTTTATTGCCTTTTTATATCCAAGAATTTTTTACTTTTAAAAGAAACGGAGAGTCACTTTAATTTTCACTAACAGTAACACTCACTTTTTACCATATAGAGACACACCATGGGTTTGGTGTTTTGATCTTTCTTTAATAACCACCATATAACCGAATTTAAAAAAATTTAGATCATATAAAATAAAAACCTATAGTAATGTTTTCTATGATATGTTTATTTCTTCTGTCTCAAATGGGAAGAATAATTAGAGAGAACGGGATATTCTGTCCAGAGATTCTTTAGTTTCTTCCTACCCCTAAATGATCATCTAGAGTTTGATGTACATTATTATTATGACATAAAAGTAGTCAAGATTCCATGTAGACTAAAAACGAAAATGTAAAATTAATGACTTAACTATTACATAGATACTATGTCAGTCACTGTAGAATTTGAATAATAACCGTCGTATGAGAAGAAGGGACTTCACTTCACTTCAGCGAGTCAGCACAGGGTGAGAAACGCTGGGGTACCTGATATCAGGTGGTGTGAAGAAGCAGGTACCCTAAGAGGTCCGTCCTCATGACCTCACCCAACGGTAAAGGAAGAGGTCTCCTAGAAGGGCTGGGTCCCTAGTTTGGGTCCAGAGGGCGTAACATTCGTTCTGTGAAATGGTAGACTCGGTGGTCCCTTCAATTAAGTCCGTACATTGACTACCATAGAATTTAAGTAATCCCGAAAGGAACACCGAGTCTGTCATTTTTTTTTTTTTTTTCGCAGACGGATGTTACGCCCTCTGTGTCCAAGCTAGAGACCCAACCCTTCAAGGGGACCTCTTCCTTTACTGTTGGGTGAGGTCACAAGAAAAGACCTTTTAGGGTACCTACCTCCTCGGACCATCCGATGTCAGGTACCCCAGCGTTTGTCAACCTGTAAGTAAAATTTAAGTAATTTTTAACCATTCCCATTGGTAGTAAATAAGACAAAGATGATCCGTGACCGGATCAAAGACAAGTATTACAATTCTTACAGATTCAACTATAATCCGTGGTTGTATTATCGGGGGAGTCAAAAATCCTAAGGATCGTCGAATTCCCTAAAGTCAAAAACGAAGTGAAATTAACGTATGGACTACCGGTCATATAAAAGGATTTACTACGAGAATTTTACGACTTCAAATATTTTACCATTATCAATCAATGGTATAGATTGGAAGTCGGGATATAGTCGACATGTCCGTACTGGTCTCTTTTAGTAACATTGTAAAGAATTGATTAAACACCAGTCTTAGTCCACAGACTCTACTGGTATAAAAAAGGACGTACAGAACTCGTACGTCACCCCACCCACCTCCTCCCTTTCTTTCCTTTTACAATCTGGATAAAATTTTTTATTTTGTGTAAATTTGTGAATTAATCTTTTACAATATACATATAATTCAATAAAAATACACTTTTATTGATTATATTATTTTATGTGGTAAATGAAAAATGTCGTTGTTCGAAATCTTGATCGAAACCTAGCACGTCTCCACTCCGTACTGATTCAATGTATAACTTTATCACAACAGAAATTAACTGTTTTGAGTCAAAATTCTCTAAAAACATACACTGACAGGTCCCGTATGTAATTATAATCCTACTCATATGACAGACATTTATATATATATTCTTATGGTCTACTACAAACTTAGTAGACAATGAACCTGACGAGTCTATCATTACGACACTTCATTTTTGACTTGTCATAACACTGAATTTATAAACTTGTTCCTGCATCTCAAAGACTTTGACAAAAGACAAAATTGTTTAAAAGACAAACGAATTAATTTCCCCTTCATCGAGTCTATATATCTCAGAAACATTAACCCATACGATATATATAAGACTTGTTGATATTTGTAACTTTTATAATAACTGACACTTTAGTGTCACCACTTTACCATACTAAAACGAATATTTACGTTCATTTATAGCTCGATTTAAAATGACGTCAAATTTAAAGCGAACAAATAATGCATATAAATCTTCAAATCATCCAAAGGGATTTTCCATACTAAATTATACGTACGTTCTGAGTTTACTGACTTATAAGAAATCGGAATGTGTACTAAATTTATATGAATTACGTCAACAAGTACGTCATTCGTTTTCCGGTCGACAAAAGAATTTGAAAAGAAAAAATCATACAGTAACTTTCACGGGCCGTCTCTGGAGGATTTTCCTTTATGGATAGATCACCTTCCATACTTATGAATTAACTACCATAGTATCTATACGACTTTACACTACTATCGGAGGTAAATCAAGAATGATCTGTGACTCGATCTTTACAACATAGAACCCATGAAACGTCTAAGTCAACTGGGCATTTGTCACACCCAAACTTGACACGTCCAGGTAAATAAACGTCTACAAATGTCATTTGTGATGACATGAAGTACCAACTTAGACACCTACGTCTCCTTGGTGTCTATGTCTCCCGGTCGATATTCAATGTACTCCTAATTGGAGGTACAACACGTCCCCAGTTGATATAATCATTAAAGATTTAACTACAATCAACGGTCCAAGTCGGAGAGAAGTGGTGGGTCAAAAACCCTTTAACACCCCCTTTACTGTCCTTTTAAGTTTTAGAAATAAAATACTCATAACATAAGTGTCATGAAACACACAACAGAAATAAAATAAAATCTTTTAGATATAAAGTTTTTGAAATACTGAATATATAACTTCTTACACTTTTTCTCGGACTCCAATTCCATTCATATTAAAAAAAATATAATAATACCGAAAACTTTACTTCACCTTCTTCCCTTCAAACTTCCTTAATCTAAACTTCGTCCATCGCCAAACATAAAAACAATCACTTGTTTATATGATGAAAGATTGGTCTGATGGACCAAGACGTCGATTTGGTCTCGAGACCGATTAGACCATGGTCCGTCTATCGGACGAACCCACCTCTCCACTCGTTTGAGTTGTACAAATGACTCATCGTCTGACAGAGTAATCCTTCAATCTTCTTCGTTTTGGTGGTACATATAACAGAAAACGAAGAAAAAGAAGGACTCTTCAATAGACACCTGGTTTCTAGTCCTCTTTTCATTGGATAGAGGAGTACCATTAAACGTGACCTTTCAATTTTGATAACGTCCTGTACATCCTTTAAATCTATCTGCTATTATTTTCCACTTAAACCAGTGTTTTTAATCAAGTACCGGTTCATTTTAAATAAAAATAACTCGTACTTGTATACCCGTCATCTTTATATTATCTTTAACTAAAGAACTATGAAAAACCTGGGAACCCAACATTCCCGGAATTTCCGAGATCACTCGAAGACAACACACAGAAATTAAATTTTTATTTATGGAGAATCCGTTTTTTAATCACCTTAAGATTATTATAGACAAAATTTTATAAATCCTTTTTGTACTAACACTTTGGTGTTCCAAATACCGTACAAAAGGTATGTAAAATAACCCCTTATTAACTGGATGTTATTAAACACATACAAACTTCATACATTGTGTAAAACATTCAAAACTGTACGTAACAAAATTTTTTTTGACTCATTTAAACTTCTAGCTTAACCGGAATAATTTGCTGAGTACTTAACTTGTCATAGAGTAGTCTGTCTCTATGAGACTCCTCAAGGTGTTGTACCTTCTCCATATAACAATTCCTCCCGTCCTGTTCCTTTCTTTCAGTAGTCGTTCCTTTTGGACTCAAGTGACCTCCTTTCATTTTGAACTCCTCTACGACCGAAAAACAACCGACTCGATGTCCACAAAAGGTAACCGACCCGACTTCAGGAAAGGGTGAGTGTCTCGGACAACGACCCATTCTTCTTTCAGAAGGGGGTCAACCCCTTCCTCTTATCAACGTAAAGGACAACTCCTCACGTTCCATTAAGAGAAGGACCACCCCATTACCTACTACTCACCTCCTCGTCCTCTCAAGGGAGACGTCCGGAAGGGGTGAGGTCAAAATCAACTCCAAAGGAAAATAATTAAAAGTGTAATATGGGGGTAGTCGATAGTGGTGTCAGACATGTCACTCGTATGTATCTTGATTCCATCCTCTCCATGCACTTTCCAAGGTCTAACCACAACTGTCGGTGACAGATGGTCGGCCTAGGCCGAGTGCCGTACAAAAACATTTACTTGAAAATGACCTTAGGTCGTTGTGGGGAAAAAAATACAGAACAGTTACCGACTAAAACTCTATCATCGTATCAACTTATCAACGTTACGTCTGGAATACCGGGTGTCCGATTTCACGATACACCAGGAAATTCTTATTTCTATAAAAGGTCGAAAGGTAGTGTCACCAATTTTCGACGAAACGAAAAATTTATAAATAAATAAAAGTTTTATGTCAAAAAACAAAGATACAACTGATATCTAATTCTTAAGCATTAAAAACGTATACTGATATATATGTACAACTTTTATTCCATGAGATTTGTCCGAATAAAAAACTCCAGTACTTTTTATAAGATAATTGACTATGGAAAGTGTTTATTCTAAACTACTTTCTTTAATAATATAGGTATTCACCCAAAGTGAAATTTAACATACTTAAAGATTTCTTACCTAAAACTACATATATACAAAGGACTATCAAAAGACAAAAAACCAAAAAAACAAAAAAAAAATCGTTTCACCAAAGATCCTTCGACAAGTTAAGTTAAATGTCTTTTAATGAATTTAGTGAAAGTAGGAGAATTGGTCAACCTATAGAAAATTAAATTGTAAAGTCGATTAATCTCGACAACTCGAATAAACCTAGATTAAATCCGGTATTTTACAAATTCTTCACACGAGACATTGTCATGTTGGTTTCTCTTACGGAGTATAACAAATACTTGTAAATTTGAATTATCTTTGATTGATATGTAATATCGGAGAAATTTTCTTTAAATGTAAATTACCAAAAGGAAAGATTTATAAAAATTATAAACGATGAACACATAAGTCCATGTATATAAACATAAATCCACCAAAATAAAATACCTAGTGAAAAAGAACCACTATAAGTAAACGTAATTTGTCATTATCTAGTTGTAATTACAATATATCTACACCTTCTTCGTAGTTTCTAATTGATTGAGTCCAGATCAAAGTAATTCACTAACGTAATAAACTTTAATACGACCTAATAAAAGTACTCGAGACGGAGAAAGATTTCGTCTTTAATTCTTCTTTACACTTGAATAATCTCTTCGAACAATACGTTCTCTGTAACAGTACAAATCACCAGTTGGATATGGGCCCTTTACTCCCTATAAGAGACTACGAGTCCCCTTTTTTACCTAGTCCATTCTGGGAGGTCTCCCGTCGTCGGTGCTTTGACGCAGACAACCCGTCGTACACAACAGAAAATCCTCGAAGAGTAGGACGACTTACTAGACAGGAAATGTAGTCACTACGGAACTGTTGTCTTTTGAAACTAAAGTTTAAAAGAAGAAATACTACAAAACAATGTTATACTCTCCAATTGAGAGGACACTAATCGGAACGACTTAAACTCTTTATAAGACTAACTCTTTCCAGAAACTTTAATTTGGTATTTTCTACATCAAAATTTTACATAGTTTTAAATGAAGGTAAGACAACGACAATTACATAAATTCTATCACATTCTACAAAATTAGACAAAAAGAAGATACGAAACTTATATAAAACTCACACTTTGAAAGTTTCAATTCGTCTGAGTGATGAAAAACTTATCAGAAGTTGTAGAATAAGACTAATTACACTTACAGTCTTATCTTAAAATTTCATAATTGTGAGACTCTAAAGTGGTTTCTTCGTAAATTTAAAACTAAGTCACTACTATCATATTCAAGACATTCCTTGAATAGGTCAATTTCTAAAAATTCCTAAAAAAAGAACATAACCAGCAATTAACATTTTGCATTGTAGTTCTCTTCAAACCGGACATTTATCAGTAAAAAGTCTTCGATATGGTCTAATAGTCAGACTGAAGGTCTAATCTAATTCCTTAGACGTTCCTTCAAAATCAATTGTCAGTCTTAAAATAGTGTGAGACTAATAACATGACGACCGACCCTAAACAAAACACTAACAACACGGTCTACAAAGAGGTATCCTACAATCCATAAAAAGAGAGAAGGTCAGATTTTGACAAATATATGTCAAATAGTTCTAAAAATACTCCACTAAATAAAAAATCTGAATTCCTGAAGTCCTCTCGAAAATCAAAATAAGAGAAATAAAAATACTTTTCAATAAATTTAATAATGGATTCGAAAAACCACTCGGACTAGTGAAAGTCTTTGAAAATACAAAATTTTAATTCTAAGACTCTGGTAAGCTGACGGAATACTTCTCCCTCTTAACGAACTTATGAACCTACGTCTTCTTAATGGAGGTTAAAACCAACTAGAGGATCTTTTTAGAGTCCATGTTTTAAAAAGAGGTATTTTACAGGAATCTGAACGGTCTATGTACAACAAAACACTATTTCTTATAAAACAAAATAAGAGTAATCAAGAACCTTTCCCTTCACTCTGGATTATGTATATACGGACATACTTTTAACCATATAACACCCTATAAATAGGAAATCCGATGTATGACTTTACATATCCACATCAACTAATTCGAAGGTTTTGTTTTTGTCTTTTGTTGTTGTTTCAAGGGACGAATCTCAAGAGGTCACAGGAGAGTGACATGTTTTAGGGACAGAAACATAGTGGAGGACCAAGAGTAGGGGTGAGTGATGAGAGGTCGGTAGGTACGGTAAAAAGATCTAATTTTGTGTGGTTCGAATAAGGACAGAATAAGTAGACGAGAAGACAGACCTCACTAGAGAGGGTCCACAGACCGGGAAACGACACTAAGTTCAGAGTCGACTTTTAATGAGGTGGTCTCTCAAGATGGACTCGTGTGTCAGATTTAATCAGTGAGGGATAAAATAAAGGAGACATCGTAAGTGAGAGAGTTCAATAGAGCAAAAACAAATGTACAAATAACGGACAGAAAGGTGTGACTCTCGTTCAATAGAGTGGTGAAATATACACTTCGAAGAACCTATAAACCTATCACACATTGTCAAGTGTAACATCATCGAGTCATTTATAACCAATTTTTCGTACTCGTCTTTTTACTGACTATTGTACCTTCAGTGTCATGAGTGAGCTCAAGACTTACTACTTTCTTTGTGTTTTCTGGTATTCGTTGACATCGTTCACTATTAAACGTTCTGAACTCACTAGGTCAAGGAATAGAAACCTGAATCTTGATCTTTTATTATAGTAATCGTCCTCTAATGATAAACTTAATTACAATCGAAAGAAGGAGAATAATCACTTTGGACAGAGGACCTTCAAAATCGTCTCGTCTATGTCGTCAACATAGACATTCAACGTTAAGACCGTACCAAATAATTGTTTAACTATCGTCACTGTCACAATCGCCTCATGTCGTCACTGGGTCACTCATTCTTGTCGTCAAGGTCACTAGACATTGTAATTATCATTTATTTACGGTTTACAGTCAGACACTGATCCTTTGTCACAATCTGACGAAGGACTCAGTGTCACTACTTGTATTTTGTCAAGGAAAAGTTTCTCAAATACATCACCAATTAAGTGGTTCCTTAAAACTCATACACTTATCAGTCTTTGTAACGTACTCTTACGATTCTTGGACTTTGTGAATTATATTTGGATGTATGAATCCGAAAACTTTTTTACCGCAAATGAATTTATAAAAGTGAGTTTTGTCCAATTATAGAAAGTAACACCTACACAGTATCGTCTTTATGCACTGATATCCGTCAGGTCATTGTACTTTAGAGGACCAATGGTTTCATCCGTGTAAGACAATGCAGGTTGTTACGTCCATTCCTTACAAATTAATTCTTTGCAAAGTCTAAAGTAAAACTCAAAATGGATAAGCTACAAAAGTACACAAACATACGGACATATAATTATAAAAAGTTAACAAAGAAAATCTGAAATTAGACACTACATGTAAGTTATTGTTCACTATTGGTATTCACCTGGGTCCAATCAACAAGACAACAAAAAAATTAGGTTTTGTCCATTATATATCCTACTTCGTCACGAATGATTCGATTCGTTTTCTATAACGGACGAGTATTAAACTAAATACTCATTTCATATACCAAGTCATACTCGAGATGTTTCTACATAATTAGGACGTTCTTTGATTTGGTCAAGTCAAGGTCAACGAGATCCTGTACCATTTGATCCCACTCCAACTGGATTAGATGGGTCACACTTTGAATCAAAAAATAGGAGAGAGTTCATCTTAGTCTTTTCCGTCACCGTGGGGTGAGGTCATGAAAACGGACCTTTTAGGGTACCTACCTCCTCGGACTATCCGACGTCAGGTACCCCAGCGATTCTCAGCCTGTACTGACTCACTGAAGTGAAAGTGAAAAGTGAAAGTACGTAACATCTTCCTTTACCGTTGGGTGAGGTCACAAGAACGGACCTCTTAGGGTCCCTGTCCCCTCGGACCACCCGACGGTAGATACCCCAGCGTGTCTCAGCCTGTGCTGACTTCGCTGATTCGTCGTCCTTTATCTTACAAAACAAACGAGTCACCTATGTTTATCTACGACTATGAGACACTAGAACCCAAGATTTCGTGTGAATTGGACAGAAAAACAGTAGACGTGACCCATCTTGGGATCCCTGGCTGGAGAGAATGAGTCTCTTATCGGTCAATCAGGAGGTCACGACTAAGTCACTCCACGGGTAAGTGTTCCCATAAGTGAATAAAGAGACAATGACATTTCTCTTTATCAATGATTTCTTTTACAGTCATCACTTTTAGTATCATCGACACTTTATCCTAATATTTTATTCTAAGTCAAGTAGTCATTGACAGTTCGTAACACAACATCAAACCCGACATTAGAAAAGTAAATATTCCAATTTTCGAGAATTTTCTTATAAGTTTTTGCTTTAGTAACCAGTAGACCTCCAAGGTTCCTATAACTAAAGATTGAGACCGTTAACCATTTATTTTCCTCTCCGAGATAGGAAATAACATGGAAAAGTTCCTTTTAAGAAGTCTTTTTATAGAAAAAGTAAACTTTTACAGTAGTTGGACTTTTATAATTACTTAGATCTGTCGACATAAAGAATCTACACTTTTTGGATATCAGATTTGTTTTTGAGGGACAGTAGATCTTGTCACGGAGTGTATAATATCCGCGAATCATTTATAAACAACCCGATTGTCTATCCGTAAGACTGTCGAACTGGTGAAACAGGTTTAATGACTTTAAGGTAATCACCACAGTACGACAAGTCAAACATTACAAATGTGTGAATTCAACCATGAACTTTATGATATAAAATGAGATAAGGAATCGTCTTTATGAGAGTCCTTATAAAGATCTAATTCACTATACATACTAAACTTTTAGAATTTCGATCATAACTATAAATGAGAATGGATAAAGTCCTTCTGTTTGAAAACGAACTCTCGGTTAACTAAGACCGATGTCGCCTCGGTGACACAGAACTAGGAAGGCATCGACAGTGGACGTGACGTTTGTCTGACGAGATATTGTCCGTTTTCTACTTGTGTGCGGGTTACTTTGCCATTAGTGGAAACACCTTCCTATTTGGTTCTCTCTCGATCTCTCTCTCGAGACTTAAAACTGTAAATACCATAGAAAAGGGAGACATCTCATTTTTACACTCTTAATCCTAAAAAAAATTATGAGACGAAATAAAACTTCACTACGTAAGACACGTAAGAAAACTTCTTGTTTGACGGATATTTAAGTCTCAGACAAGTGGTTTTTCTTTAAGACTCGTCTCTACTCGTACTCTTATTTCTTATTAAATCGGGAAGGATTATGGTCACATTAAAAACAATTACAATGGAAATTTTTTTAGTTAAATATTAAAGAAAATGTCTAGACCCCTTTTCACTATTATCAAAGTCTTCAGTTAAATATTGATTTACGGAAAAATATTGTACCATTGAACAGAAACTTATAAAATCGGTAGAGTTATTTCATCTTCTTACGTATAATTAAATCTAACGTTAATATTAACCGAGTAGTAATTCAAGAGAAACTCATTAACAAAGTCAACAGGTGAAACCTAGAAGAAGTTCAAAGTTCCCCGACTTTTTTGGATGGGTAAAAGATTTAAGACAAAATGACAACTTCATTATATACGACTCCTTTTCCATGTCGAAACCTTTATCACTTGATTCATGTATCTCTTAGACAGTCGTAAGGGTATTTCACAGGATCTTGGAGAAAGGTGTAGAGAGGTGTGGGTGACGGTCATGGAATTTGGTTCGGTGACAGTAGAAGTAGAACTGAAGACACTATTTATGGAAGGATGGACCAGACTGACGAAGTGGAAACGAGGGAAAACCAGACAAACGGTACGTCCGTTTGGTTTCATTACAAAATTTTTGGAGTTTCGTCTAGTACGGTGGTGAACGAATTTAAGGAGATTTTGGTAGGGTAACATGAAATACAATAGTAAGTAGATGTTCCGGGAACGGAACGAGAAACTGGAGTAAAGGACGACCACGAGATCAGGGTGGACATAAAAAGCAAAAACTTTTGTTCGGTCGAAACAAGGACGGAGTCTTTGAAAATTTTAAGAGACGAAGTTTATAAATTTTAAGAGACGAAGTAAGGGACTAGAGAGGTGTCAAACAAAGAAGAACAGTACAGAACCGAGTGTGCAAAAGGAGTCTCAGGAAGGACGGGAGGGGATCACAACGGGAGGCATAGTGAATAAGGAGGGTCCTGGGACCAAAAATGAGCATGAGACGACAACAATAGACCTCACTAGACTGGACAAGGAAACACTTACATATACACAGAAGGGAAGAACTGACAGTCGAGGTACCCTCGTCCTTAACACAAGCAGCACAAGTAAAAATAAAGTGGTCACGGACCTTGTAACGAACCGTTCACTGTCACAAGATGTTTATAAAAACTAAATTAATGTGTAAAAATTTTGGCATAAATAAGGTTCAAAGAAAATAATCAAACTACACAGTTATGAAGATTAGAGAATTACAAAGTCTACAAAGTTCTCTATAAGGTCCAGGAGAGACTTAGCCGTTGTCCTATACAGAGTACCAGGTGGAGGAGGAGTCGATTTTAATGAACTAAAGAATGTTTTTTCTTTCCTTTCTTTTCGTCCAGTCGTAATACTGGAGTTTTAAAGATTTCGTCCTTTACATTCATATACAAAAATTTACTTCGAATATGGTTTACGGAATAAAACGTAAAATTCATATGAATAAATATGACAAAAATTAAAAAAAATCACACATCTATACACCTTTGCCTCAGGGACATTAAACCGACATGGAAGACTCCACCTACATTCAGTCAAGTATTTAACGTGAATAAAAGTATATATTCTAAGGATTTAGAGTGAGAATATGAACCCCTTTTACTTCTAAGAATAATGACGATGAAAAGAGAAAATTAAAATAACTTACTTTCTAAGAAATTTAATATATCACGAAATATTCAAAAGTTGTAAAAGTGTGTGTACTAAAATATATTAGGGTATTATTGAGGGGGGAAAAGGGATCAAAATTGATGATCAAGTAAGAGGTACAAATACGTTTTTGTGAAGAATTCAGTTGACGAGTAGAAGTCTTCGACAAGAAAGTATAATGAACAGATTCATACATTGAAGAATTATGTCTAAACATAAATCTCGTCCTTTTTATTCGTTCCATAAAGGTTTACACATTCTTTTACCATGTATAATGTATTATACGTATTTTACGGAGACTAAAAAAAAAGATATTATAAAGTAGTATTAAAGGACCATTATGAAGAGTAACCAATTTAAATTTTTAATTGTTATAACCTCGTCACCGGTTCCAAGAGTAGGAACTCATCATCAGAAACGACCAGGCATTACATGTACTTGATATTTACTCGTTTCTATCCTTTCTCTAGAAAACTATCCTCCCGGGTATAAAGAAAATAAAAGGATAAAGAGGACAAAAATAATAAGTAATTTGAGATCTTCACCAACCAATAAAATTGTCTACAAACAAGACACGTATGAAAGATCCGATCGTGTACACATTTAGAATGATAGACACTAAATTTTTTTTCAAAGTTTTCGTGTTTCGGTTTTCGTAATCTTCATCTGACATATATGTTGAGTTCTTTGATTCGGTGTAATAGAAAGTCACACATAGACAGATAAGTGGGGAGTTCTTTGTACCGGACTCTTCTCTAAAAACCACGTTTATGGTTTCCCTCCTTAACTGAAGTCTCCCGTTAGACCCATATATTTCGTCGTGAAGGGTTTGGAAATACATGTATTCATAGTGTACCCGACGAATAATTTTACGTCTAAGGTTAAGTCGTTCAGACCCGGTTCCGGACTAGAGGACGTAATGAACTGTTCGAAAATCCAACGTACCATGACCCAAGGTGTCTGTAACGAAACTCATCTTTTCGGGATTATGTTTCAAAGAGTCAGACTGACTAGTCAACTTTGTAGATCCTATGGTCAATTTCGGGGTGAAGTCAGGTTGAATGACTCAGTCCAGAGGTCCCCTCCCTGCACCCTTAGACTTAAAAATGGTCTACGGGTTCACTCAGATAATGAGAATTTTTAGCATCAATGGTCTTTCTACTCTTGAAAGTCAAGTGCCTCAGACCATCTTTTATGTACCTGTTATACCAAACTCAAACTGCTCTTTTACCTCTAAATGTTTTTAAAATGGTTAAAATTATATTGAAGGGATAAGAGAAAGACCAAAACAGGTGTGACAATGCACTGTCAAGGTCATTTCTGGGTCGGTTTTCTTTTCTAGGACCAGGATTAGTGGAGACTGTAGGGTCAAAAGGATTTTCTGTTTATCCTATGGATTAATGTCTCATTTTCCTTCTCCGTAAACACAAGTAATGTAAACAAATTACCGTCTTCTCTAGGATTAAAACAAAATAACATTTTGATCAACCAGATTAACTTAGATATAGTCCTCTTAAAATTTGCTGAATTCGTATTTATCAACCACAATAATCACTAAGTTCTTAAGAACACGATTTTTCGCATAACATAATTCAATGAATCCAAAAACAGATACCGGTATTATGACCAAAGTAATATAGACTACAGAGAACCAAACCAACGAATCCACCTTTTTATACGGTTTCATCTTTTTAGATAGTTCAGACTACTGAGTGTTGGTTGTCAGACCGGTCGGGTACATTCATTCGTGACGTCCGAGGTAAAGAAAACTACGGCAAAGATTAGACCCTAGACTTAAATAATTTGCATTTCATGTTATCGGAAATGAAACCCTAGAGGAAGACAAAAATTTCTTACCGTCCACCTAAAAATCGGTGACTCGGTGGTCCCTCCGGGAGAATCTGTCAAAATGTATCCAGATGTCTGACACACAGAATTAACGATCTATATTCAATCACACAGTAAAAAAGGACCAAAAACAATTAAGACTAATACATAAAAGCCTTCTCTTATAAATAAACCCTACGAAAAAAAGTCCTACATTTTCTACTAATATATAAACTTACACTTCGACCATTAGTCATAGTCTTTTGTTTCGACTGGTAAAACGTCAGTGAACCACTAGGTGAAATGATACCATTTTAGGTCGGTACATTTCTTCTACTCCTCTCACTGTCAGGCTACAGTGGCAGGGTCACTCAAGACAATTTATGTACATAAACTGGTTTATTTGGTAGTTCTCAAATAAGTCACTGATGACTGCTCGAAAACTACTTATTTTCAAAAGGAAAAAACAATCAATTGAAGTCAGTCTAAACCGTCGTCTGGAGTCATTTGAATTTAACATCAATGGTATAACAGGGTTCTCAAGAAATTTTATCATTAAATAAGAAATTTTTGATACGAATTAATAAAAATATAAACGATATTTTAGATACGGACACGACAAGAAAACCATATAAATATACGACGGTGAATACTGAAACCCCCTGAAGGGACCATTGAGTCTGTCATTTCTTGGGTGGACGTTACGTCCTCTGGACCCAAGTTGGACTCATCCCTTCTAAGGGACCTCTTCCCTTATCGTTGGGTACGGTCAAAAGGACGGATCTCTTAAGGTACCTGTCTCCTCGGACCCCCCGATGTCACGTACCCCAACGTTTCTCTGTGCTACCTCACTGATTGTGAAAGTGAAAGTGAATACTGAAATTGGAAACACTCGTATTTCACGAAGACCGTTATTTAGCAAATTCACCCTTCGTTCCAATGACATTGACATTTTCGACAAATGTTACGAACTATAAGATCGTAACGGACATTCCTGTGTCTGAGTCACGAAGTACATCAATGACCGAGATCTTTATATAAATGTACCCTGAAGGGACGTCAGGTCACCTATCCTGATGTGCGATGGTGACGTCCCAGTCTCTAAACTAGGGACCACTACCTTGGACCTAGGACGTACGACACGCCACACCGGTTTTTGTTATCTTTCGTTATTCATATTTCAACAAGGAGTAATAGACGTCCCGTGACCAGGGAACTGGGGAACCCATGGTTTTAGACGTCTACCAGTACAGAGAATGCAGCTTTATCATGTATAAACGTTGAATACGTGTAGGAGGGTATATGAGATCCAATGTCATGGATTATGTAACATTTACGGTACATTTATTCATCATTTATGTTGAATTTACAACATATTTATCAACGGTCGGGTATCGTTGAAGTTCAAAAAGAAAAGTCTTGAAAGACCTTATAAAGGGAGGATGGGGGTGGGGGGGGTTTATAAAAGTGAGGTACCACCAACTTAGACTCTTATGTCTTAGGCGTCTATATTTCCCGGTCGACATCAACTTGAAGGATTTGAATACCCAGTGTATACAAATGATGTTCCATGGGTCATAAATCAAAACAAAATTACAAAATAATAATCAAGAGAAGAAAATCAGTTCAACTACGACAAAACTTTTCTTCCTTTTTCTCTTGGACTCGTCTTTTTTTTCGTTCTCGGTCGAGATACAATTTAGTATTGTTTTATGCTCAACTTTAATATCGTCTTTCTACCTAAAATTTCTTATTGAAGTGGTTATGGATTCATTTTCAGTGATCCTCTTTTGTCATCGTCAGTCCCCTAGGAGTCGATGATAAAAAGAATATGAATCATCTTTCTGGTCTATAAAACTAATCGGTATAAAAAAATCAGAAGGGAAATCTTTGTGTACGACCAGTAAAATTAATCAATGATTTAAAAGACTTTGTCACCTTACTGTATACTAGAGACTAAATTTTTTTTAACCAAGTCTTTCGGTTGACTAATATAAACAAACTGTTAATCTCTTAACTTAAAAAACGGAAAATGAAGTCCTGTAACGACGTCTTTACGAGGTACCGAATAATGGAAGGTCAGTAAGAGGGCATAAGTATTTAATGAACTATATTATCGATACTTCAATTTCAAACTCGACGTAATTGTTCAAAAAAGAAAAAAAAAAAAAATGTAAAATATAAAGTCGAAGAGGTGTCTACTAGTAAGTTTAACCATTAATTTTTTATTTGTTTGAGTGATAAAATTAGACAATTCTTTAGTATATTTACAGTTTAGGAAAATTTTCTCAACCATTTCTGAAATAAACTTAACCACTATTTGCGAAGAAACAGTTTTACATGAGATTCCAGGACGATACATTTGTAATTATTACTGAAGGTTTTAGTTTTCAAATTTCGTTCTCCTTCCGGTGTCCGGAACGTGTTCCATCAAGTCACTTAAAACGATATCCTGTCTGCGAACATTCCCACACATCGTGAACCGTTGAAAGTCGGGGTTTATTTAGAGGGAATTTAATTTAGTCGGTTAAATAAGTGTCTTAATAAAACATTACGTACGTTCTGAACCAGTAGTAAATTATAAAAAATTACACAAAAGTCATAAAAAAAAGTATAGAACTATCTAAAATTAAGATATAAATTTTAATGATTTTCTGAAGTTTTCATTAGCGCCCCGAGGAATTTTGTTCAGATAAATTATGAAAAGAGAAAAGAATTTTTTGTTAAATCCAAGCAATAACCTAGTTTCTGACTACGACTCTCCATTTTTATAAACGTAGAAATAAAAACTAACCTACCCATACTATTTGAAATGAGAACATCCTATCTCTTATGAGACAATCCTCAGTTTCGAAACTAAAATTAATATAGAATCCATGAGGATCCTAAAAATTTATCTTAATTCTTTCATTGTTTTCCTATTACAAATTTTATGTCGAAATAAAATTTATTTTGAATCTACATAGATATCATCAATTCCTTTTACTCAAAAGCCATCACGCAATTAGTCTTATATTCAGTCTCAGTCACATTAAGAAAACCGACGAATAACCACCTAAAATAAAATCTCTGTTCTATGACTTTCCTAGAAATTTAGCAATTAATCGTTTTACAAAAGTCGAAATCGAACAATGACTTTTATAATTTTCTGACACGAAAATAGTTTCTATTTAACAGATTTAAAAGTAAAAACACCATAAAAAGTATCTTGAAAAAAGTAATTCAATAAGTAAAGGATACATTATTTAAATACAAATTTTATCTCAATCGATTAGTAATGAATAAAAGGGCGATTATAAAGTCTCATCAGTTAGTCATGGTCCTTAACCAGGTCTTACTTCGGTTTACAGGTCACTTCTACAGTGTATCGAGGTCACCGAGTCGGTCGAACTCAGTCGAAAGAGGTCCCTTTCTTTGTCTTCACACAAACCAATTGAAAAAACACGATAATGAAAAAGGACGGACTAACAAGAGTTCCTAGACTCTTTATAATTCCTGATCAAAAACTCCCTAACAACGGTAGATCAGCGATTCAGTACAGATAGATGTTGGGTGGGGTACCTGACGTTGTGTGGTCCGAAGGGACAGGAAATGGTAGAGGACCTTACACAAGTTTGAGTACAGGTATCAAAACATAAATGAAAATTGAAATTACAAGAAAAGTAATAAATTGAAATATATTACCTTTAAAAGTTTGTATGTGTCTCCATATTTTGTTTTTCACATTACTTGTAGATACATATGACTGGTGGACGTACATACACATACAGAATTGTCGACATCTTCATACACGAGGGAGATGTCGATAGTAAAAAGACCCCTTCTAAATTCCCACTTCGAAACGAGAGTAGAATGAGACGAGAAGAGGAAGTTTGAGAAAGAAATGGAAAAATGAGCCTTTATCAAGAGGGAAACACTTCAACGTCAGAAAACTTTACACATTATGGATTAGAAACATTTGAGACAAAACTAGGTCTTCAATGTCACAACACTTAAACACTTAAAGACTAAACTGAAGTAAAATAACTCATACGAATTATAGTAACAGAGAGTCGTCGGACTCTGGCACAGTCAAGTCAGAAGTCATGACCCCTTCCCTCACTTTGTAGCTGGAGGTGGGTAGTTTGAAGGGAGTTGGAGTCCTTTATCAAGGAGTCCATAACGTAAGGAATTAAAAGATATTAGATCTCATTCTTTGTCTACTAGTATTAGGTAAATTAGTATAAAACTAAACGAGTCTTAAAAATTAACATTTAGATTCTTTATCGTCTTAAGTAGTTTAGAATTTAACATTTGGATCGTTTATTGCAGATATAAAAAAAGGGATCCATTGATAAAATGTGGTGTTGTCCGGTCGTCGAAAGAATTTAGAGGTTGAGGAGGAGGACGAAGATTCGGTGGTTCAGAAAGAGCCTTCAGTAGGTACCTAGAATTAGTTCAATCGTACGAAAGAGGTCGACGGGACAGTGGACGGTCAAGTAGTGTTTCATTCAACATTGAATTTTTAAGAAGTATTCGAAAACGTAATCACAAAGAATTCTATCAAGAAGGTCACTTTATCACTTTAGACTTACATGACAGATGGGTTTTACATGTTCAAAATTCTTCGAAGTCCGTCTAGAGAACAACCGACATACATAATACACAAATAACATTAACATAAACAAAAAGACATAAATACATACGTCGAACACATATGGAAAGAATATCTAAACGTTGGATGTGTAGAGGACTTTTTTTATTAGACTATCGATTTACATCGTCATTCTAAGGTTTAATAAAAAATATGGTCACATGGAATCCTGTAAAATGTAAAATACATTTGATACGTCGACTATACCTTTTTTTTACAGTACACTCAACAACGACGTCAGGATGGAAACATTTACATTCTTCATTTGACTTTCCATCAAAAAATTATTATGGGCATGTGAGAGGAATTAACGACAGTCAATGCTTTTACACCCTACTAGTATTTCGTAAGACTTCTATTACATTAAAAATGATGACTTATGAAAAAAAATTTGTAGTTCTTATTAACGAGTTCTTAAATCCGTAATCAAACTTAAAGAAGTTTAATTGTTTATAGACTCTATAAATCCATGGTTGAACGTTTATTTTTTTCGTAAGGTCAAAAAATCTAAAAAAATTATTTACTGATTACACGACTTTCAAAATCATGTGACGTGTCACTGTCCCACCAGAAACGTAATCTACATTTGTAGAAGTAGAACTATCGAGTTTTCCACATTAAAAAGACGGAAGAACAAAACGTGTTTCTTTTTTAAATATTTAAAGGACTTTCAGAATAAGTGTGAAGAATACAACACCCATAACTAATAATACAATTAGATGACGTGTGTCAACAATGAAATTCATTCCCAACTCACTGTCGAAGACCTGTAAGTGTAAAGAAAGGAAAGAAAGACGTCCTGTACTTTCGATTTTTTCTTTTGTGGAGTTCTCGAAAACCAAAATAAAAAGACCAAAAACAAAAAAATAAAAAACAAAAAAAAAAATTTCAACTATTTGACACGTATGAAGTAAGTGTTGTCTAAAAGATATGTAAGATGTAAATTTGGCTTCATGTGTCAATGACAATTTCTACGTCATAATAGATAGTTTATGAACGAAATAATGACACAAAACATTTTAAACAGACAGTCCCATTTGAACGACACAATCCTTAATTTATACATATAAATCCACGGTTTATGCTACCAATTGACATACATTAAATAATTTATACAAGTCTCAAAATAGAGTCTGACAATTGTCTTTTATTCGTTATAAAGATTCACTACAGGATTTAATCACTTTAGCATTTATTGTTTTTAATTAAACTTAAGGAAAATTTCAAAAATCCGGTTTCTATCGTACCATCCTTTGATTGAAAATTTACCCAAAGCACTATCTTATGTTTACATATAAAAATGACAATGACATTATCGTAGAGACTACCGTAAACATCCACTATATGACGTAGGAATTAACATTAACTCACATCGTTGTGAGTACATAGTACACATCTTTAATTGTGAACGTCAATTGACGAAATTTTTTTTTTTTGACCTTGTCTGACAGTCACGATTTATTCTAAGGTAATTGGAATAAACTTTTTCCTGACCGGTAAATATTGTTTGATCGTTAAAAATAAAAAGAGTTACTCGTCCTAGACCTTGAGGATTCGGTAGATGAGGATGTGGTTGGGGAAGTAGCTGGGGTGTGGGAGGACTACGAGTCTCGAGTTGAGGATAATGGGGAAGTCGATGGGGATGAGGGGTTCTAAGTCCGAAGTGGGGAGTCGGGTGAAACAATTGAGTCAAACGAGTCGTCGTTTTCAGAGACTCGGTCCGTTACGGACATTGCTGGTAAGGAGAAAGGTGGTACCATTGTAGATATTGATGTCCTTGGTGTCGGTGGGTCCAGTACCGTTTGAGACGACCTGAATTGAAGTAGTTACATCACCCGAGACAAACCATTCAAACGTAGTTTCGGGACTAAAAAAAAAAAAAATTCTATTAGAGTTAGATTTTAATAAACACTTTAATTTTTGTTTAACATATAACAACTTTGACTTTTTTTTACCAAAGACGCACTGATCTTAAATAGAGTCGTTCATACAAACTTAAAATCTATCATTATGTAGATAATATCCGTGATTCCACCATGATGAATGACTAAAGTGTAACTGTCGTCGAATCTAAAAAGGACAAATAGGAAACAATGGTAGAAAATTAGGTAACTACTCAAGCAATGAGATGGTCTAATATAAAATTCGGAACCATCTATGTATCATGAATTAAAAACGGTTGGAGGGACAACTATAAATTCTGTCTTTATAGACACAAACACTTCGTCAAACAAAAAATTAGGTTCCTAAATACATCGACTAAAAAGAAAATGTCGTGATCGGACGGATTACGAAACAGAATAAGAGGACGTCACCTCGAGTTCGAAACTACTCACCAAGTTTGGGATACGACCCGACATTGTGACCACGGTATTGAGGACGTCCTTATTTGGACTCACCGGAAGATGGGAGTCCCCCAGACGATGGTTTACGTAACGGCCCACGTTACGTCTGTCGGAGAGTTCGTCCAGTCTTATAACCTTTATTATTAGAGATTGTTTTAATGTGAGGTACGAATACAATTTTACAGTCAATTCACTATTTGTAAATTGTAGGAAAAAATTACTTTATAATACAACTTTTATAAAGGAAAGTTTTCGAAAATTTTAAGACTATAAACTTAATTTTTGGTAGACCGATAGTTTAGGAGACTTCTTTAAACCATTCGGACATTCAGAGACGTCTAAAATAGAAACTGAAGGTTTGTAATATTTTCATTGAAACTACCAATGGTCACATCAGGACGAGGTCCATTTTCTTGGTATAAAACTTTTGTATACATTCGTTCTTTTCGTTATATCGTACTGTAAATTTTCGGAGTCAAGACTTCGACTTGACGGACCTAACTTAGGAAGAACAAGTTGAATGGTATTGACGTATTAGTATCGTTTCAATGGAAACCCGGAGTAAAAGGAGTATTTATTTTATTCCTATTATTGTTATGAAATGGAGTGTCAACACTTCTAATTTACTTATTTATGTCTACTCCACAAATACGGACTCTGCACTATTTGTGAGTTTTTATTGACGACAGGGTAGTAATCTTCATCAAATAACACCATCAACATCATTACATTAATGTACATGACCCTTTTACAAAATTGTTGCACACGATGAAAATTTCAAGAAATTCTCTTACATAGCATCTTGTCACAGTAAAGAATGACTCTTTTTTTTCTAATTGTCTTTTTGTTTGAGTCGTATCATTCTTTTTGAATGATACTCAATCCTCTTTGAACGATACTCATCCCCTTTCTCTTAGGTTTCTTATATTAAATATACACAAATTATATAACGACATCAAAAGATTAAGATCGACTATAAGAATAAAATGACACATATTCATACGAAATCACCATCCTCGGGACCTTTTACCTTCGTCACAATTTAAAACCTATAATATAAATGTACATTAGGAAGATTAGTGACCATCGAGGTTTACGAATGACATCCCGGACCTTCTTCAGTGAATTAACAAGGGGGAGTTGGAGTCAAAGTAGACAAGATTTCGGCCTCATTTTCATCGATTGAATTCAACGATAAATGTTCTTTTATTTACTTCACTATACCTTCACGGTAATCATTCGATATTTCGTAATGGGTCTACAATAGGTGGGAATTTCCCTCAATAGAGAGAAAAAAAAAAAATTACTCTTAAGGACCTCCCCGATAGGTATAACAGTGTAAAAACAGACTAATGCGAAAAAGGTAAAAAGTCTGTTCGGAAAGTATAACAGAAAACTCGTAATAGATGGGAAATAGAAAAAATTTATGTTAATGGACGAATCTCCTGATCAATGGAAAATTTGATCTCAAGTTTAACCATATAAATGACTCCTTCTATATATGTATGAACTTCTGACGGTAGTCGTTTGACATTGTGTGTCAAGTTCGATTCTTATCAAAATGTAAAAAATTCCAAACAAAAAAACTTTTTTTTCTATGTTCCTTGTTATTCCCTGTCTCAGACACCGGGAGTTTCGGATGACCTTTTCCAACGGTTGCGGACGAAATCCTAAACGAGACATAACCAAGTGTTTAAACCCCCTTATTCAAGTCTTAATTGTTTCATAACAAAGTACTGAAAGTCGAACTAGGAATGTGTGTTTTAAGCCACAAGCAGTCGTAATAATTATAATCGTAAACGTGAAATTCTTTATCGTGTTTGGTGTGACCAAGAGTCTCTACCCTAACAATAGTGTATGACAAATCGTGACTCTTTATATTCATCTATGGTTATACACTTTACATAAACGTGTCATCACTACCAAAATAGTATGGACATAACAGACGTACGACGATCTAATGAAAAGGTCGGTCATCAAAGTCATCAATATTTCTTCAGAGTCAAAGACTTTACGTCTTATATTCCATGTAGAACACGAAGTGTACAAACTTATTCTAGAGTAATAGTTGTTTATCACTACTTTAACCCCCCGGCCAAAATTCTTTTAAAATTTCATATCCTTTATTCGTGTAGACACGTCTCTCATGAATTTTACAACATAAAAATATACGACTTCATATTTCATGGAGGTTCGTATTATTTCAAAATTAAAGGACAAAATTGATACTCAAAATAAATTATCCACAAGGTAAACCAAATTTTTTATGAAGTTCAGAGTCCGGGAATTTAGATGAGGTCCATTTGGACTTTGTGACGAAAACTATCAAACAACAAACAAAAAAAATTCAAAAAATATCACGAAAAACAAAAAATTGGTACATACAAACGTGTAAAATCGTAAACTTCAAGACTCCAACAACTCTTAGTAGATTTTCATACTAATTCACCTATTCGCCCTCTTTTAACCATGGGTACATGGTGTGAAGGTAACCGAGACTGTCGGGACGGTTTAATTCTTGATCAAGGTCTCCCCTCTCAAGTGTCGACGGTTCTTATTGAACGGATGTCATCACCGTCGTTTATATGAATCTTTAATTAACAAGACATTGTCTGAAAAATACATATATGTATTCATAACGACAAACGAATGTTATCTAAAATATATACTTATCTTCGAAAAATCTAATCTATACACACAAGAAAAGGACTCCTCTTATACTGAGTTATCGTGTCACGGTCCGTCCACTGATAAGTTAGTGATAATTTATCAGTACGTCATTTACAGGTAATCCAATGTCAAACACAGCTCACTACTCTGAAAAGAATAAGCAAAAGAGTCATAATTGTATATATTTCTCTTTTTCATCCATCTCTTAAAAATCATGGACAACACTTGAATGTCATAAGACCCGACACGAACCAGGAAATTCCTAATGTAAGTCACAATTCGGATCATCCAACCTTTACCTACTCTAACAGATGTCTCTTAACAATCTTTTCCATCTGTACTTTTATTTCTAAACCTCTGTGTCTTACCGTCTCGATCCCTAATGACCTTTTATTATTAGTGTAGGTAGGTTGGACTATAAGTCTTTATTATTTAATCCTTTGTGTAAATCTTGATTTTGAATGAAGGATATGTCATACGTCTGTCACAGTCATAAATGTATACGTAACGTCTTATTAGGTTAATATTATACCTGTGTAACCCAATCGAACAAATCGGGTGAAAGGACGTAAAACGACATCCTTAAAGACATCCCTAGTTCGAGTCACAATTCTCATCACCGTAAGGAATTATCGTGACTACTATTCCCGTCTTTGGTGGAATGTTTAATGTAAGACGATGTAAAAATAACAGATTGATTAACTCTTCCTTTGTGAACTGGACACGAAACAGGTCTAAATGGATTGTTACTTGATACGACTCACATCTCGAAAACTGGGATCTGTGGAGAAAAAACTGACATGTCTAGAGTCTCAAAGAGTGAACCATAAACGAACCTGAAACGGGGTTTTGAAGTTTCACAAAAATTGAATTTGGGGATATCTTATTTTACCTTTTTGTGAACAAAAGACTACGTAAACCTTACGTATCAAAATCACAAATTACACCTTAAAAGACCTACGAAGAACATTTTTACGAAAAAATAATAATTAAGTCTAAGTATTACTGTCTCGAACATTACAGAGGTTTGATTTATGCGTGTAGATTACGTAAAAGAAAAGTCGAAACCTGAAGGACCGACACAATATATTTTTGGAGACCTAAACCCGTTTCGATCTGGTCTAAATCCCTTTACTCGAAAAAATTGTATATAGGGAGTAATAGTGATCGAAAAAAAAATATGAACGTGTACGTAAATGACGACAAAACACAACTACATATTTGTCAATTCGTTTTCGTCATACAAATAAATCTGTCGATTCATAATTGAACTTCGTCTTTCTAAATACAACCTCTGATGATTGCATAAACTCTCGGTCTCATTATCGTGATCTTTTGACACAAATTTCTCTAACAGGGGGGGGGGGGGGGGNTCTAACAGGGGGGGGGGCGGGGGAAAAAAAAAAATTTCTCGTCCCTCAAACAAAACAAAAGTCAAAACAACTGAAGCAAAAGGAGTAGGGACCTTCTTATGGACTACGTATCCCTTACGGGGTCTTTGTAAACATCTTATTCCTTTAAATTTATTAGACTTTAACGGATTAATAAAGAACGAGTTTAAGAATTATCGAAGGTCCACCGAGCGAGTAAAAATTGTGAGACGTCGTTGTCGTCGTCGTCGTCGAGAGGGTCAAATGTGGTGTCGTCGGAGTCGGGGTCGTTGGGTGTTGAAGATCAGGAGTTGTCGGACCCCTCGTCCATACAGGAAAGATGGAAGGTATACTACGGTATCTTAACATAGAAAAAAACCATATAAGGTCCGGATAAAGTTCACAAAAATCTGACAAACTTGTTTGAAAAGTATACGACAGGAAAGAAATAATTGTCATCATCGATAGTCATTAGTTCCGGATAAAGAGTAAGAGTGTTGTCGGTATGACTTGTCCACTACAGTGAAGGTAGAACGTATCAGTATTTATCTAAGTTCACTGGTTGAACGAGTGTTGGTATGTCTCTCACCGTCTCGTCCCTAAGTCCAGGTCCAGAAAGACGGAGACATCCGGTACATGAAAGATGGAGTAGTAGAAAGACAAAAATCATAAAACAAAGGTAAACTTATCTCTTTATGAAAAATAACACTTCGAATTTTGTCTTTTATCTGTTTTTGTTTATGAGACATATAACGGTTTCTGTTTAACTTATTCTTGACGTCAATTCATCATTTTCCTTGAAATGAAAATTTTACAAGTCCCAAAAGACTTGTAAACGACGTGAAACCTTAGTAGACCCTTCGATTTTTTTATGACTAAGGACTCAGGGTGGAGGTTGTAAAGGAAAGTCAAGTCAAGTCAACGAGTCAGTACAGACGGAGAAACGTTGGGGTACTTGACGTCGTGCGGTCCGGAGGGACAGATAGTGGTTGACGATCTCAGGTGGGTTTGGGTACAGGTAACACAGCCACTACGGTAGGTCGGTAGAGTAGGAGACAGCAGGGGAAGAGACCGGGAGTTAGAAAGGGTCGTAGTCCCAGAAAAGTTTACTCAGTCGAGAGACGTAGTCCACCGGTTTCCTAACCTCGAAGTCGAAGTTGTACTCAGGGAGGTCACTTGTGGGTCCTAACTAGAGGAAATCCTACCTGACCAACCTAGAGGAACGTCAGGTTCCCTGAGAGTTCTCAGAAGAGGTTGTGGTGTCAAGTTTTCGTAGTTAATAAGTCGCGAGTCGAAAGAAATATCAGGTTGAGAGTGTAGGTATGTACTGGTGACCTTTTTGGCATCGGAACTGATCTGCCTGGAAACAACCATTTCATTACAGAGACGAAAACTTATACGACAGAGCCAACCAGTATTGAAAGGAAGGTTCCTCATTCGCAGAAAATTAAAGTACCGACGTCAGTGGTAGACGTCACTAAAACCTCGGGTCTTCTTATTTCAGTTGGTGACAAAGGTGACAAAGGGGTAGATAAAGGGTACTTCACTACCCTGGCCTACGGTACTTGAAGTAAAAGACTTACAACTCGAAATTCGGTTGAAGAAGTGAGAGCAGAAGGTGAAAGTAGTTCTCTGAAAAATCAAGAAGTCAAAGACGGTATTCCCACCACAGTAGACGTATAGACTCCAATAACTATAAAGAGGGCCGTTAGAACTAAGGTCTAACACGAAGAAGGTCGGGTCACAAAGAGTACTACATGACACGTATATTCAACTTATTCGTCCTACTGTTATATGTCGGAACTACATGAGGAAAAGGATAAACCTTGGTCAGACAACAAGGTACAGGTCAAGATTGACAACGAAGGACTGGACGTGTGTCCAAAGAGTTCTCCGTCCAGTCTAATCGAGTGATAATTTATATACTTTACAAGTGGTAGTCAGGAAGACGGTTTCTAACGGGTCAGTTCAGAACCAACCTATTACGAGTAGGAGATAATCTAAAGAGTTCTTACCACATGAATTTTGATAAAAAACCTGTGTACATATACATACCGACTCAGGGTAAGGACAAGTGAACTTTCATAGTGTCGTAACAAGTAACCGACATGGGGTTATGTTTTATTTTTCAAGAAATTTTTTTTTTTTTCTCTTGATTCAGTTTTCTTCTTTTTTTTGACCAAAATAATTGTGTACTTCCTAATGAATCGAACTATTTTTTAAGCACTAAACATGAAAAGAAATGTTTTAACACCATTTTATGTACATTATGTTTTAAGTGGTAAGATGGGTAAAGATTCACACGTGAAACGATCACAATCTATATAAGAATAACAACACGTTGATTAGAGGTCTTGAGAGAGTAGAACGTTTTGATTTTGACATATGGGTAATTCCTTAAGGGACAAACGGGGAGGAGGATCACATGAAAAACAAGGACACCCAAACTGATGAGGTCCGTGGAGTATATCCACTTTAAAATGCTGACTGGATAAAGTAAATCGTATTATAGGTTTTCCAAGTAGGTACAATATCACACACAGACTACAAGGAAAGATTCTGACTTATCATAAACGAACTAAATATATAGTGTAACAAATAGGTAAGTAGGTAACTACCTGTAAACCCAACGAAGGTGAAAACCACCTTCAGACTCAATGAAAAGAAAAAATCACTTAAAACGAAATCCCTACTTCACAATTCTTGAGGAGAGGTCGAAGAGACGGGTTTTCTTAAAAAATATGAAAGGTAAAATTTAGATACTAGGTAAAAGTCAATTGAAACATCTTCCATACTCTGCAACCAGGTCCAAGCAAATACTCCCCTTTGACAACCGGTAAACGAGGTCACGGTAAACAATATTTTCGGTAGGAAGAGTCAACTTAATGAAAACCTGGAAACAGATCTCCAGTATCATTTAGAATAAATAAAAAAAAAAAGTATCATTCAGAATTTTAGTTTCCCTTTTAGGAGAACACAAGAAGAAAAAGTTTTAACAAATCGATAAGATCTAGGAAACGAAAAGGAACATTTAAAATCTTAGTGGAACAGATATAGATGTTTTTTTTGGAACGACCCTAAAAATTTCCTTAACTCAAACTTGGATATCCAGTAAAACCTTTTCCAAATGGTACAAATACACTCAAAAGATCAGGTACTTATACTATACAGAGATCCGATTTTAGTCGATCAAAAGTCGTACGTTCAGGACAAACACATAATGTCTGAATGTGGATTCAAAACAAAAACAGGAAATAGGTAAACCCCCCACCCCACCCTTAACAATTACCATGACAAAAAGTAAAAGATGGACAAATAGTAATCATACGTGTTAACCACAACTAGAACACAAGACACTAGAATGACTGGAGTGAGAAAAAAACATCTAAGGAATCCCTAAAAAGAAAAAAAAGGACATTATCAGGACGGTAAACGTTTATTCTTACCCAAAAAAAGGAAATATTAGATACAGACAGACAAAGGAAAAGAACTAGATTACACGAGTGATCTTTGACATTATAACACGACGTTTCACAAAACTCGAAAAATTTTTTACAAAACTACTTCGAAATATCTTCGTTATAGTTTTTTGTTCGTTGGGATAGTTTTTTACCCGTCTGGATTTATCTGTATAGATGTTACTACTGGTTATCCGTGTACTTTTCTACGAGAGTTGTAACGATTACTAATCTCTTTACGTTTAGTTTTGGTGTTACTCCATAGTGAAATGTAACCAGTCTTACAAGTGGTAGTTTTTCAGATGTCTATTATTTACGACCTCTCCCATACCTCTTTTCCCTCGGAAACACGTGACAACCACCCTTACATTTAACCACGTCGGTGATTCCTCAATGAAACGACGTGTGGACTTCGATTGTGTCATAACGTTTAGTAGTTATGGAGTTTTTTCTATCAAGACTACGAAAGATCTACGGAATCATTAATAATTATGTCGTAGTTTATTGTTTGGTTATGTCTTAGTTAAGACTTTTAATCCAAAGAACGAAAACTTTATGACCAATAAGAACAATTAAGATTTATGGAAACTTCCGAAAGGAACAATGAGAAAAATATTCTGGATCAGATTACAACTAAAAATTATGTCCTTTTTTATGGTTAGGAAGGGTGGTTGGGTTTTAACAAAAAAGAAACATATGTACAGTAAAAAAAAAAAAAAAAAATTAAGTCCCAAGACTTGTTTCAAACTGGTCAGTTCTTGTTCGGAATAGACGAGTCGTACGACGTCAATAATTGGAACGGCCTCATCCTTCGAAATACGTAAGTGTCCGTCGACCAACCATAGAAGTATTGATTTATTACAACTTAAACTTAAATAATTTTCATAGAGAACCCTAGAGTGGTGACTTTGAAAAAGGAAAAACGTTCGTTTTTGTTCTCTTTTAAAGTCAATATAAATTACACACTTGACAAACTAACTCTGTGACTCTATAAAGAGTAATAAAACTATTTCACGAAACTGGATTTATATAATTGTCGTCAACAAATGGAGTACGATTTAAAACAATCGTTCTAAAACATGTTAATGGGTCGAATCATCCTACGAAGATTCGTCGACTGACATCAAATAGTACCAATAGATCTGACGTGAAAAGATCTAACGTCCAAAAACAGAGTAAGATCATCGAATATCACGCACTTAATCCTGAATTATCAGTTCATCGTTTCGAATTCTGTTAACATTTTTTTTTTTCTATATGATTTACTGACGAGTGGTAAAGATCATTATTTACCACTTGGTTTCTAAATAGAAATCACTTCTAAAGTAGTTAAATTCTGCCGTCAAGATTCAAGTATAAATTAATTTTAGTCATTCAGTGTACAGACACCTTTGACTCTATTACACAGTTCTGACTACTCACTTGAACACTTATGAAACTTAATAGTGACCCGAATGATACTTAAGTCATGTTAAAGGTCACAGACCTTATCGATGTATTCCAAGATTAAATCTCGATCACTTAAAGGTTTACCTTTAAATAATAATTATTCGGAAATGGGATGTTTGACATTTATAGGATTTTATCGTCATCATATTAAAATTACCTTTCTTGAAATCGAGGTCTGAACGGTGATTTAATAGAACATCACTCAGGGAGTCTGGTAACTCCGGACGTCAAAGGAGTAGACATGTCTCCATTTGAATTGGGGACTAGGGTGAGTCGAGATTTTCCAAGTGGTGGAAACAACGATTATCACACCAGACTATCAGTAACGTGGCAGAAAACCGTAAACAGATGGTCAAAACAGGAATGCCATCAAACCCAAAGAGGGCGAGGTAAAGGATGACCAACAGAAAATTTGTACCGTATCAGTCGTAAAACGATCTTTCGGAAGAGTCCCTTTGCCGTGGCTCTACGTCCTTCTCTCTCCCGTGTCACGAGACCGGTGTACGAGAGGGGAGAAGTACAGGTCCTTCAGGACGTCCGTCACCAAGGGGAGTTGATTGTCCTATGACATGATTTAAATAAGACTTTACAGACACTAAACTATGAATTCTAATTAGTATGACTATGAAAAGACAAAGTAAAAGACACAACAGGAAAAGATTGGGACCATCGGAAGTTTGAAAGACTGACCGGACGAAAGGGGAAGAGGAGAGACATCACAACAGAGTCGAACCGAGACGGCTCTTGTCTGGACTCGTTTCGGAAGGAGTCGTCTCTGAGGTCGAGAGGAGACGGAAAGTTGTCGTCGTCGTTGTCTAGGTTCATTAGGTCGTTGAAGTGAGACGAATGTAAAAATTTCTATGAAACGAGGTTTTCATGAAGTTTTATGGAATGAAGTCAAAATACAATGACAGAAAACTCTAATATGTCATTAACCATTTATTAAATCGTTTAAATAAATTTTTAGACTGTTGAAATCACTCAGTTGAACCTCGTGACGTATATAAAACATGTAAATTCAGTATAAGAGACGGATTTTAGAAAGTACTTCACGACTACCGTGTAATTATATGTAAAAATCTAATGAAATATAAAACTTTATCAACATTCACGGTTACCAATTGAAGAATTATGATATGACGTCTTTTTCCGTTCATATGGTCACAAGGATAAACATTTAACAGGACAAAATCTTTTCACAATAAGGTAAGAATCCTTCAGTCTTATCATATGAACTGATAGAAATTAAACGTCCCACCAAAATATGACGATATTTAATAGTATGTTGTGTTACCATTGACTTCAACGACTCAATGACGTTATATCTGACCGGTCCGTTTCATTGTCTCGAAGAAGATTTCAAATTTTTCGGGACAGAAATTTCGGGAGTCGTCCGAAGACATGGTGACCACGACAAACTGACACGTAACAGAGCTACACCATATCAGGGAAAAACAATAGAACCACGAGAGAGGGAAAATCAAAACAACAAGAGTAGTGAGAGTCCTTTTAGTAGAAAGGTACGGATGGATGCAAATTGGATTGATCTAAAAAAAAAGGGAGACAAACGTCGTCAATGCTAAGAACGTCGTAGTTTACCGATACCGTCGTCGTCGTCGTGTTTGTCGAGTCGATGTAGCAGTAGCCGTATGTCCGTCGGTCAGTTTTTCATTTTACTTCTCTCCGTGCGGTTGGTGAGGTTTTAAGACTCAGAACTTATCAAAAAGAGAGAAAAATTTTTCAATGCTCGTAACTTAGTTTTCCTAAGCCTCAAAGATGAAGTAAACAAAAAATTTTAAACAGTCATAAAATGTAATGATCTGTATGTCTGAAATATGTCTTCAAACTAAAAATTTATTTTTGTTTATTAAAAATTTATTTTTGTCCCTCTACCAAATTGTTTGGTAATCCCAACCAAACGGATTCAGTGACAAAGAATTTTTACCAAAGTGACATGTATTATGTCTTCACTGGACTCTTTATGATCTTTGTAGAAAGTTTTCTTACATCAAACCATAAATAAATCATATTTTCCAAACACGTGTCATATTGTTTATGTCAAAAATGTTTAGACAAAACTTTTACACCAACGAATAAACCCAAAGTATGAGAATTTATGAAGTAGGTAGTCAAAAAAATGAAGAAACACAGAACATTGACGAGCCGAGTATGTCAGAACTTCAAATCGAGGTCAGTCAGGTGAAGGTGGACTTTTTAACACGGTTGTGAATGATAATGTACTGGATGTAGTACAGTTCAATATTTTGTTTTAAACTTATTATATTTGGTCACTATACCAGAGTTCTAAACATCCATACACAATTGTTCTGGAGGACTTCAAATTCTTGGTGACTGTATATTCTACGTTCCGTAGAATTCATTTATTTTGGAGGGTGTAAGGTAAACCAGGAGGGATTACATTTCTTCGAGACGCAAAAGTAGATGTACAAGTCATGACTCTGCCTTCCTTTCACGCACGGACCAAACACTTCTGTTGTCTCGAACGGAAGGAGCAGGTAATGTTGACAATCCCAAGGGCAACGGTCTACAAGGAGGAGAAGTCACCCTAGTTGATATTCGTCTCACGATAAACTTTTTATTTTTCCATATGTAATAGTTGGGTACTCTGTGTAAAATAAAATCTTTTCATTTAATTTGAATGATGGACGTAAAATCGAATCCACCCGCGATCTGTCTTGGTCATCTTTGGTCTTTTCGATTATCGTTTGACTTTTAAGATGAACATTCTTAGAAACGAGAAGTCAATTTATGTGTTGGAAAACTAATTGAATGAGTAGTTTGTGTCGTTTCCTTCAACGTTGACCTACTCAAGATTATAAGTTTATTGAAAAGAAGAAATTTAATTGAAGACGATTTCGTCAAAGAAGTAAATATCATTGAAGTCCGTTGACATGATGTTTTTCCGTTTATACATTTCAGTCAAAGAGTGAGGTCAATTTGTCCCGTAAGATACGAACCAATTAAATGAAAAGGGAGACAAATTTGAACAGGTCTTCATAAAAAAACAAAATTTGAAATAAAACATAACCCCATATCCTCCCGTACCGTTGGGAGAAGTCATAAGAACGGACCTCTTCGGGTCTTTTCGGACCACCCGACGTGTCTCAGTCTGTGTTGACTTCTCTGAATCGTGAGTACGTGTGTATCGGTCAATTGTTACAACCGTGTCAAAGTCCACTTTCCCTTCCCTGAACCGGTATGTATGTGTACATAGGTAAGAGGGGGTTCAGGGGGAGGGTCGGTCCGAAGGTGTAATTGTGATTCGTCTCAAGGTATACGACATGTCATCGTCTTCATAATGAATTTTTTTGTCTTGTTAATTTCGTTTATACCACCTATATTTGTAACAAGAAGAAATTAAATCTTTGCACCTATCCATTTAGAAGTGTTTTTGGAAATCTTGTAAAATGGTTTTGGTTGTGATCGTACAATCATCCTTATAAGGGAAAATAATTTCAACGAATGGTAAAAAATTTCGACGATTGTCTCGTTTCCATGTTCGTAGGTTTTACAAAGGTAGCACCAACTCCGTTTACTCTAGTGTCATGTTTTGGGTTCGTTCGATTTTGTCTCAACTGTTTCTTTACTTTCGAAAGACTACCCATATTTCACCATAAACAAAGATGAGTGTTTGGTGTAGGAACCAATTTGTTAGTTGAAAACTCCGTTTTTGAATTCTTTTTTAAGTGGAAATATCTCATTTTTTGACTCGCTCAACCCATTTTCGACCGAAGATTTTCAACCCATTTTCGACTGTTCATTTGTAGAGGTAAAGGGGAGTTCCCTCGATGTCTACATCCTCCTTAAAGGTAAGAATGACGATTCAATCGTCTACTCCCTTAACGAAGACTTTTCGGGTTTACTCTGAGTTTTACATAAAATGGTGTCTTTGGAATTATGTACTTTAAAAATCCAGAATATGACGAATTATTTAGTTATATTAGTTTGTACTTTTCGGAGATCCATGAATAGTTACATCAAGTTTCAAAAGTTTGTCTGAACTTTAAATATTACACCTAAGTGGAATTTGTGTACAATCGACTAGTCTATAATTGAAAGACGACCTTTTTTTAAAATTTACTGACGTAATAATCAACGTTTTTCTAATGTAGTCGAATTTTTTCTACATTAGTTTTAAATGACCCAAAAAAACCACTTGATCAAATAGATCTATCAATGTCTCATCCTCACTAAAAAAAAAGGTTGAGGTAGATCTTTGTTCTATAGACATAAATTCCGATCACACAAAAAATTTAAAAGGGGTGGGGTTTTTTGTGAAATCTTAATTATTTTTGAGTGTCAAAGAAATGAGGGAGAATGGAAAGGACTTCTCTACGTATTCAGAAGAAAGACTTAATAGACACTTGAACTAAATTTCTGTTTCTCGTGTCATTTGTTTACAAGTTTTTGAGATTTTACTTACTGTCAGTCTGAAGTAGTACTATTAGAATGAAAAGTTACTGTAGACGTTACTTGACCGACCGGTGAACCCGGAGAAGAGGTCCTCCCGGTCTGGCTTTAGAGGTGCTTGTGTCTCCACTATCCAGGTGTAATCCTTGACTTTCTTTGTGACGTCGACACTTGGTTTAAAGTGGAGACCAAATCAAAATTTCCGTAATAGGTGATGTTTCCGTTCACCTTTCGTAATATATTGTGTAGTTAATGTAAGAAAAGGTAAAAAGCACTTTTAGAATCCGAATCTATTTTAAACATAAAAGACTGAAAGAGACGTGTTTTTTATGTCGTGATGTGTCGTGGGGTTCGTAAATTCTGAAGGAAGTTAATATAAGTGCTTTCAAAAATCCAAAGAAAGTTTCATGGGGTCAGACATTGTCATATATCGGAGTGATTAGTATGGTCGACAAGACGTAAAAATTTTACAATCAAGGGTGACATTTCTTTCCTACCAGGTTTAATTCTTGTTCTTTTAGTCACCATATTTCCTTCACAAATACCTTTATCTTCAAACGTTAATGTCGGGAAACGGATTCTCAGTTTCCAACTACCAACTACTGTGGACATATTTGACCAGTTTGTTCAAACTATTTCCATAAAATTTTTAAGACATGGAACGACAATATGATAGAAGAAAATTGTTAAAGTTATAAATTGTCCTAATAAATTGAATTAAATGTGATAGAAGATTGTATGTAGTTTGAAGAGTCCTGACAGACTTCGAAGACTTATTAAAAGTTAAGTGGGTGATTCTAAATTGATATTATAATAATTTTTTAATGTTTTGGCAAATTGAATGGTTGTATAGGAAATAGTCCCCGTAGACAACCACCACGAGGTTTAAGGATCTTCTTATGTTTGCAAAGGGTACTTTCTTCGATGATCTCTTAACACTTCCGTCGTTAGTCAGTTCCTTCCGAGATGGTTTCTGGTAGAATCGATCAATCGTTGTAGTACTCGTAGGTGACACGGACCCTTCCACCCAGTCCCCGAGACCTCTGTAGTCGTGGTGAGCGTGATCGAGACGTTCCGTTCTTCCGTCATACCGTTTCGACTGATCACGTGGAGTCGTTTTACTGGCCTCCAAGAATTTTCAAGACGGGGTGGAGAGAAGAGGAATGAGTCATCGGTTCTTAGACTTAAATTTGGGGTTGGAGTTTACTCTGTTATAATTCGGGGATTTGACCGTTCAGAATGTTTTACAGTGGGCGGAAATAACTCCTTCTTAGAGTTGAGTCTGATTGAGTCTCGAGTCGCATCAGTTTCGTCTCTGAAACCTCAGTCGAATATGAGTTCATAAACCTCTTTTTAAAGGTCACTGAGAGGTCTCCTAAGTCACGTCAATCAACGAGTCAGCACAGACTGAGACGCTGGGGTGCTTGACGTCGTCGGTCCGGAGGGACAGGTAGTGGTTGAGGGTCTCAAATGGGTTTGATTACAGGTAGTTCAGCCACTACGGTAGGTCGGTAGAGTAGGGGACAGCAGGGGAAGAGGAGGACGGGGGTTAGGGAGGGTCGTAGTCCCAGAAAAGGTTCTTCAGTCGAGAAGCGAACTCCACCGGTTTCATAACCCTCAAAGTCGAAGTCGTAGTCAGGAAGGTTACTTATGGGTCCTGATTAGAGGAAATCCTACCTGACCCACCTAGAGGAACGTCAGGATCCCTGAGAGTTCTCAGAAGAGGTTGTGGTGTCAAGTTTTCGTAGTTAAGAAGTCGCGAGTCGAAAGAAGTGTCAGGTTGAGTGTAGGTATGCACTGGTGACCTTTTTGGTATCGAAACTGATCTACCTGGAAACAACCGTTTCATTACAGAGACGAAAAAATTATACGATAAATCCAAACAGTATTGAAAGGAAGGTTCCTCATTCACAGAAAATTAAAGTACCGACGTTAGTGGTAGACGTCACTAAAACCTCTGGGTTTTTTATTTCAGACTGTGACAAAGGGGTAGATAAAGGGTACTTCACTACCCCGGTCTACGGTACTAGAAACAAAAGACTTACAACTCGAAATTCGGTTGAAAAAGTGAGAGGAGAAAGTGAAAGTAGTTCTCCGAAAAGTCAAGGAGAGGTGAAAGACGGTATTCCCACCACAGTAGACGTATAGACTCCAATAACTATGAAGACCGTTAGAACTAAGGTCGAACACGAAGAAGGTCGGGTCGCAAAGAGTACTAATTTGACCCGTTAAGACTTTCATGGGTTGTATTCAACGATCTTTGTCGTTCATGAGTCATTTACCATCGATAATGAGGGAGTTTGAAAACTCGTCAAAAGATGTGTAAACGTGTCTAATTTACGGTAGTGACCTATTTTTATACAGTGGTTTTTATAGAATTTTAAAGAGTTTAATGTCGGTTTAAGAAATTTTTAATTTCCGTCACTCCTAAAAAATTTTTTAACAAAGTCGTCTAAACGTTTACAAGTGTTTAATATTAATTCAGTAATTTGAACCCAACATAATAGGTTTTGAGTTTCCAATTTTGAACCTTTTACTTTTGTTTATGATTTTGTGGACTGACGGGTTCGTTGTCATCTTAATATCTACATATAATATTAGATTATTCATATACTTCGATTGAATCATTGAGTTTAGAATCATTATTCATATAATTTGGATGGCGAAATTAAGGTGTTTAATGACATCATAAAGGGTCGAAGTGATTTCTTCTTGGTAGACGCCATGGTTAGCTTGGACTTTTCATAAAAAATTTTTACTTTTTCAAAAGAAGAAAATACATACTAAAAATAGAGATTTATAGATTCTACAGACACTTTTAAATGAACTCAGAAACATTTTAATGTCGACTGGGAATTTGTTGTACCCGAACTTGATATGGCCAGGTGAATATGTTTCTAATAAAAGTTATGTATGAAGGTGTCATGATGTACTAGGTGTCAACCAACTTAGATTCCTACGACTTGGAACCTATACCTCACGGTTAGGTATTGCCATTCTAATATGAACCTAAAAGTTGAGACACTTCCAGTCACGAGGATTGGGGGAGTGACAAGTTTCCAGTTGGTTTAACAAAATCCTTAATAAGTAAAAGAACTAAAACTCACTTAGTAAACAGTAAATTAGTGTCCCGACAATATTTTTAATTTTAGAGAACTGTTTTTAGTGACATTAGGGAATCTGGACTATCTTAAACAGACTTTGTGTCAAATTTACCGAGTCTCCGATTTTGGACCCTTACAGTATACCCATAACCTTTTAAGGTACAAACGTTGTCTTCTAAATTATTACATTCTATATCTTCCTTTGGTTTGGAATGTTGAAAACTTCCCCCTTTTGTGAAGTCTCAATGAAATTTTAAATTATACTTGTATTTTTGACTTTCCTACACGAATCGACGAGTCAGCATACACTGAGAAAACACTGGGGTACTTGACATCGGACGGTCCAAGGAGACAGATACCCTAAAAGGTCCGTTCTTATGACCTCACCCAACGATAAAGGAAGGGGACCCCTAGAAGGGGTGGGTTCCTAGTTTGGACAGAGGACGTAACGTCCATCTAAGAAATACGTGACTCTGTAAACCCTTCGGGTGATCACTCTCCTCTCACTCAATTTTTTTTGAGATGTTTATTTTTCAACGATAATTCTTTTTTTTAAGATAAAAGTCTTGACTTCGTTGAAGTTGTAAGAAAATCTTGAGTTTCATGAGAGTGGATGCAACTGTCAACACCAAGACTTAAGTGGTTCAAGAGAAGGTAGTCCTGCCGTTAAGAGAAAGATTCATTTATATACTTTCATCTAATGTCGATGTACATATAGAATGTGTCTGGTCCCTTTTGTGTGACTTGGAGTAATTAAGTTTTATTAGACATAATGAAATTTTAACAGAAAATTTTTGACTTCATATGAATCTTGTAATCCACTTATTGTACTAATTATGAACATAAATACTTTTTTCGTATACTATGGTAATAGTTTTCCGTAGTGTATTAGTGGAAATGAATGGTCTTTAGAGGACATTATGAGGTCTCCAAGGTGTCAAGACTTTCTGTACTCTTTTTACTCTATTTAATATTTAGTTATATTTAGGTCTTTGTATTGTTAGAATTATCACCCCACTACCTCGTCTTTAGAGGTTTTAAACATTGATTCAAAGACAATACTTAAGATCAAATACAACGGTGTACAACGATTAATATTTTTCATCGATGAAAACGTTATTGTTAGTGTGAGCTTCTGACTGAAATTAAGACGAAATTTGTTCATATTTCTAGCTCTGGTTTTGGGATCCGGAGAAATTTTTGTCTTCCTTAGGTCCACACGTAGTGAGTATGAAACTTCGTCCTTATGAAGCAATCATCTTTTTTTTTTTTATGCGTAAATAAAAGTGATGCGGCTGAATTTAAATCGTATAAGAAGCTAATGTTCGTATCCGTTATTTGGTGATATTATAATCGGCATGGACTCTGAAATTGTTGGTGTCTAATTCTACAAAAACAAAAATGAAATATCAACGGATTCCAGCCATTTCGCATAGGGGCGTTACGCCCTCTGGGTCCAAGCTAAGGACCCAGCCCTTCTAGGGGACTTCTTCCTTTACCGTTAGGTGAGGTCGCGAGAACGGACCTTTTAGGGTACCTACCTCCTCGGACTATCCGATGTCAGGTACCCTGGGCGTCTCAGCCTGTGCTGACTCGCTGGACTGAAATACCATTCACATTCTGCATAGCAATGAAGCTTAAAGTCCTCAATGAAATCTGAAGGGTGATCCGGAATAGATTCTTTCAATTAAAGTTTTGTATATAAAGTGACACAGTTTTTGGGCCTCAAATATGTTTATGTGCCAGCAAAGTTTATATTGACCAAAGGAAACCTTAGGATAAATAACGTAGGTAAATTTTGACCTGAGTCTTGCTTTTCGATATCGGAAGGGGTCTCTCGTCGTGGCTTTTGCGAATTCCTTTTGGAAAGATTGCTCCGTCTTACGAAAATGTGTATTTGATGACCCGTCTCTTTTGCCGCGGGACTCCAAAACTTCGTTGCGAAAAATGTTCTAATGTTCACAGAGAGGACCCGTCGTTTCAGGTGATGTGTGTTTCGGATCGCGAGCGCCGCCCATGGCCGAGTTGTGTCATGAAGGATAGTGACCCCTCTTCTACGTGGGAAAGGGAAGTGATGCTAGTGGAAGTCAAGAGGGCGGGTTGCAGAGGAAGACGCCACCTTTGTTTACCCTTGGTCCACCCCACCGGAGGGCTACTCTTTTAGGGTTCCCATCTCATCGACGGCTGGCGGTCCGATGTTTGAGCGCGGGCGGTCGGATGGCGTGAGTGAACTTGGGTCGGCGGTAGAAGGCGGGCGCCTAGACGCGGACGCGGGCGCGGACGCGGACGCATAGTGGCGGGGAGGCCGGGCGCGACGACAAAGCAAAGTCGTGAAAGTTGTGACTAACACGATGGACTATACATCTTCCGTCCCAACATACCTGGTCTCATCTCCATCTTCTCCACTCCCACCAAAGGGCGTACCGAAGCGAAGCTGGTGGGGATCGGTCAGCGGGGAAATCCAAAAGAACTGGAACTGCAAAAACCGCTTAGCCGAAAATGCTTTCAATACTCACAAACAAATCTTTGTCAAACTATCAAGTTCGCACGCACGAATCAGAGAAGACATCTTAGTCTGAAAAGCGCTGGGCTACCTGATATTGGGTGGCCGGAGAAGACAGGAACCTTAAGAGGTCCGTTCTTATGATTTGACGCTTCTAGAAGGGTTTGGTCCTTACCTTGGGTACAGAGGACGCAGAAGACGTAACTTCCGCCTAAGAAATAGCGACTTGGTGGTCCCTTCGGGTGGTAAGTTTTCAAAGTCTCTATTGGCTGCCATATCGTTTTTTAGTTCACAACTCGCACCTCGTAATAAGGTTACAAAGGCGCAAGAAAGGGGGAGGAGGAATCCGACTCGGGACCCGAACGGAAGAAGGTCCATTTTCGGAGGACGATCTCGTGGCTTTTAAATTTTTAAGACACGCGACCAATAGGTGTAGTCCAATGTAATGCGTCGACGGTTCTCACCCGAGGTTTCTTTGTTGCAAGCAACATCTGACACAGCACCGAGTTTTGGAGGTGAGGTGGAGGAAGGATCTTTCCCAACGACTATTTTGCGTCCCGTAGGCTAAGTTAAACTTACAGCCCACTTGTTTCTCATGTGCGTTTTAACAAGTACAATAATCAACAATGGTCTTCGACCCCCTCTTGACCCTTCCAAAATCTTTATCTGCCATCCCTACCAACGTCCTTCGACACTCACGTCAGTCACAGGGACATCATCTGTGTATTTGACCAATTTTACCCTTTAAAATAGTCAAAAAGTTTCAATTATATTGTTTTTCGAGAATTTACCCGCTTGAAACTCACACACAATATAAAATTATCACGACAACTTTTGGCTAGACAACGATAGACTTTAAGTTAAATTCACCTGTAGGCAAATAAAGAGGAACGACTAAAACTGTTGGGATGACGCAAACTTGTCTCGGCGAGCGTGTGTTGTATCAGAAGCAGAGCAGTGCGCCACCGCGACACCCGTCGCGCCCAGGGGCCCGCACTGGCCCAGACCGGCGCTCCACCGCGACACCCGCCGCCCGCGGGTCGACCGCACCGGAGAGACGCCCGTCCTCCGCCCCGACGCGCCGGCGTAAAGGCGCACACACATTTGCGCCCTATCCCGCCGACCGCCGGGCCGTACCTCCTACCGAGGCGAGAACGACGTCGACCGCCACGAGCCGCACCGCGACCGGCGGCGCCGGGATTAAGACCACTCCTCTCCCCAACCCCTGTCTGCGCCTGGACCCGAGTGAGGCGAGGACCTCCGCGCCGGGGGGTCCGTACGAGAGGAGGATCGACAGGCGAGAAACTGTACAGGAAGGTGGTGCGAAGGGGTTCGGATCTGGGGTCTTAAAGTGTGGGGGAAAGGTAGTCAAGGAATAAAAATAAAACCTCGAGGAAGGGGGACGCACGGGTCTTGGATCGTGAACGCAAGTGGCCCTGTACGGGTGGGGCAGAAGAAAATCAGGGGACCAAAGGCCTGGAAGACGGGTAGGCGGGAGAGTCGGGACTGGAGAGGTTCTGAAGGAGGGCCCAGACGTCAAGACCAGGATGGGTCCCTCTAGGACTCGTGGAGGGGTCTTTCACACACGAAAGATCTGTGAGACAAAGGACCATATCAATTCGTTTACCTTTCACCACTGGCGTGACTGGTTTCGGTCGATAATCGTCTCGTCTATTTAGTCGCCTGGTCCTTCTGGTTCGACCAGGTCCGGACCACAATGGCATACCAACCCCCAGCAATACACGGTCTTAAGTCGTGGGATTCAAGTGACGTAGACGTGCTTTGACATAAGTCGCCATAAGTTTGAGTCTAAAAGAAACGGTGAAGACACCTTTGTGTCTTTGTCACATTGTGAAGAACTAGGTATTCATCATCTTTTGATCGGCTCACTTGAAAGAGGGTATATTAAACCCTACCCGGGCGGTAGATCAATCATTTCTCCCTCTAAAGGCGAAGGAACTCCAACTCCAATTGTCGGATTCATCGGAACGGTCCCTCCGGTGACCCGGTCGAAGAGTCTTAAATGTCGAATCTCCATCAAATCTATCTCTTGTTCGTTACATAGGACTGTACAAATCACAAACACAGACGCACTCACTCCTCCAGACAAAAAGAGAATCATCCTATACCTCTAAACAAACAAACAAAAAAGTCCCAAAACCACCCCGTCTCAAACTGTCTTAGGATTCAACTTAGACAGAACACATCTGAGACAATTTACACGTGAAGTACTCCAACATGATTTTCAAAAACTAGGATCATCGAGTTTCACCAATATTCTCGAAGGCAAATAACTTATGAAGGTAATACAACCTATCACATAAGTCGAAAGTTGGTCCTAAGAGAGAAAATTAGAAATTTTGTCGTTGACTGTCTTTACAATAGTAAGCAAAAGGAACTGACCACTCCTTCGACTACAACCTTTGTACCTAAGTACCTCCGTTTACAGTGGGTTGATCACCTTGAACCCAAAAAAATCTACGGTCTCGTCCTCGTGTCTTGTGTAGTCAGAACAAAGTATATATTAGAGGCGTGACAGAGAAATGGTGAAGAAAAGACTTAATTAAAACTTCGTTTAGGTTCTGTAGTGTAAATTAGACATTTACAATTCGTAAAAAGAGACTTCAATCCTGGGGGAAGATTTTTGTATTAGTGTTATTCCAATAGCGTCAAAATTCAAATTGCAACAATTCACTAAATTTTATGTGACAACCAAGTTTACGGAAACATAATCACATTGACCAAACAAAGTAAGTCATAGGTGTGTGTGAATCGTGATCTAGTCAAACAGAGTTCACAGAATTTGTTAAAGAGGAGGAAAAAAAAAAAAGAACACAAAGAATTCGTCAGTAAACAAGACATCTTAAAGAGTGTTAGACCTAAAATGATTGACGTAGGGAATCCATTGAAAATTGTAAAACGAGACAGGGGACTTAAAGGACACTTGACGACCAATGTCGACGTTAAAATACTTTAGGTACAAACTCAAAATTAGTTCTCTTCACACACCTACCACGACTAATGAGGAAAACACAGCATAGTTCTTCGTACACTACTGACTAAAAGACACCACAGATCACCCTAAGTGTCGAAGTCCTCAATGATCGAACTGGGTGGTTAGTAATTCAAACAGTAATTGGATTACCAAAATCGTCGGTAACCACTAGTGACGGATTTAGGTGACAAAGTGACCCCCAACGGCTCACCTTATAACATTAACATAGCAACGAAGAGCACAATGGAGCTTAAAACATTACTTTTTTTAAGTAGGCATCGATAAGTCAAAGGGACTTTATGAAAAGTATAAAATTTTCCATTTCTATTTTCCGTTCAAAACTTTTATTACTCTACCAAGGGACCGAAGAATGTTTCCACTAATTAATTAAAAAATAAAAGTCATAGTAATACTTGGGTACTATATGTCAAAAGGGACACAAAACTATGTGACGTGATCAATAAGAAAAACTTCGAAGTTAAGAAGGGACAGTTCAGCCTGGGTCAGTTCGACCGATGAAACAGTAATTACAAACATCGAAGGATCGGACTGACGATGGGGTGAACTTAGTCGGTAAAGAGAATTCTCGTAACCAATGAAAATCATCCTTTAACTCAAATCATTGGTGTCAGACCAGTGAACCTCATGTCTCGTCCTTGAGAAATTGGTGATCCGCCGTGTGACGGAAGTCAAGTCAAGTCAAGTCAGCGAGTCAACACAGTGTGAGAAACGCTGGGGTACTTAACGTCGTGCGGTCCCGAGGGACAGGCAGTGGTAGAGGACCTCAAGTGAGTCTGAGTACAGGTAATTCAGCCACTACGGTAGGTCGGTAGAGTAGGAGACAGCAGGGGAAGAGGAGGACGGGGGTTAGGGAGGATCGTAGTCTCAGAAAAGGTTACTCAGTTGAGAAGTGTACTCCACAGGTTTCATGACCTCAAAGTCGAAATCGTAGTAAGGAAGGTTTCTTATGGGTTCCGACTAGAGGAAATCTTACCTGACCAACCTAGAGGAACGTAAGGTTCCCTGAGAGTTCTCAGAAGAGGTTGTGGTGTCAAGTTTTCGTAGTTAAGAAGCCGCGAGTCGCAAGAAGTGTCAGGTTGAGAGCGTAGGTATGTACTAGTGACCTTTTTGGTATCGGAACTGATTTGTGACGGAAGTATGAGTACGATTAGTCTTCGTGCAAGTTAAAGTCATGTAAAGGTCACCCTACAATATTTACCGGTAACTTAATGTTTACTTAACGTAAGGTTTTCAACCATCCAACTAACAAAACTTTCGTCTTTCATATAGTCATCTTTGTCACGAAGTTTCTTACCAATAAAGGTTTCGGTCGAGGGATCACTTAGACCTTCTCCCGATATAATACAATCGTCAAGTATCACGGATGTCCGAGGTTTAAACTATAAACTGAGGTTTTTTAAGACACAAGACTTGACTTTAGACCCTTCTCATATATAAGAAGTCGAAAAAACAGGAATAAGCCCCCGACCGTTTACGAAAGGAACGTTGGGACCTAGTCGGACCAGGACTCACTCCAGACGGGAGCGGGTGTCCGACAGGGAAACGGTGCCTCCGAGACCCCCTTCACCCCGTTCCCTAGCCTCAAGTCCCATAGAGCCCCATCCACAGTGGAGGCATCGCTGACAAGGAAGAATCTAGACTCCACTGTCTTCGGACCCCGTACTGTCCTGTGTCTCTCGGGGGACCCCGTAATCATGGAATCATTCCCTTCTTTCCCGTTATCATTAGTCAAAGGTTCTTCTCCACTTCCCAACCTCAAAACTTCAGTGGAGGTCTGGTAACAATGACCTGATTTTTGTCATTTACAAAGTGGAGTACATTTACTACTTAAGACTACATTGACAATCAGAGTGTCAGCACAGGTTGAGAAACGCTGGGGTACCTGACACCGGGTGGTCCGAGGAGACAGGCACCCTAAGAGGTCCGTTCTTATAACCTCACCCAACGGTACGGGAGGAGGTCCCCTAGAAGGGCTGGGTCCCCAGTTTGAGTCAAGAGCACGCAACGTCGGTCTAAGAAATGAGTAGGTTCGGTGGTCCCCTTCGGGGAGAAGATTGTATTGTGTACAAAATTTTCCAGTGGTGTCATATTAGAGAATAATTGTATAGACGAAAATCTAAAGGAAACAACGCAAATATTGACGATGTCTCTACGGTGTGGAAGTCGCTGTACTTCTTCTCTTCAAGAAGAATTTACGGTCCCCGGTCTCCCTTCGGAATGGGTCGTAAGTCCTGAGTGGATGGTTTGTCGAAAGACACCAGCACGGAAGGATGTTGCTTCTTTTTGCCACATTCGGGAGGAACTAAGAAGACCATTCCCCATCAAACCCTTCTTTTCCTTTAACTTTCAGACCTAAACCGGTCTCGGAACTATGAACACCCGACATCTCACACACGTGCCAACCACCAACACCCAATCTACTCTTTCCTACCCACACCTAATCTGCTCTTTCCTCGTAGGTCAGACTCCGACTTCACAACTTCTCTTCACTACTCGCTCTCCCCTCGTCTTCTGTCTACAAGGTCTGTCTTTATCGGAGACCCCCCCTGTCGGGTCCTCCCGAATCAATCAGTCCGAAGAAACTATATATTTGACACACGACCCTGTTTTATTAAAAGTTTTCGTTAAATATATACACACACACACACACACATATATATATAAATAATAATAATAAAAGAAATTCACGGACATTACTACCTACTTCGAGACCCAATAGACCTTCTGTCTGTCCATAGTACAAAAGAGACTGCAGATTAATAGGATCTTACCCAGTGGTTCGACACCTGGGGTCTGACCTAGGAACTACTCTCCGCCACGGCCGGTAAGAGCCCGACAGTACCGGGACCGGAGACACGAGTCGGACAACGGAACCGGAAAAATGTGTAATACGTGAAACATGTCAATGTAAGACATTGACACGAAACATGCGAATTTAAATATAAGTATAAATATGTGTATTTGTCATTTTTTTTTGTGATCAACGAAAAAATCGAAGGAATGTTGAACTAATCTTAAGAATTACAACCGGTACGGCTTATCACCATAAAATAAAAACGAAAAACGTCTTTGTTCTAGGGTGGAAGTGAATACTCCACTATTATCAACTGCTACCGTCGTTTCTGGTCTGAAGTTTCCATTCAGACGACTCCTCGGTCGTCTCTCTTTCTCCAACTTTTGAGTCTTCTCCTGTTCAGACCACCCTAAGAAACGACTCTCACTCCTTAAGCTCCTCTTCTAAACCCCCTTTACCACATCCTATGTCTGTCGAAGAGACCCCTCATTCCAACCGACGACTGTTCATTTGTCCAGAAATTCGTCAAGACCCTTGCGTCAGTGTTTACACATTGTCAGTTCCTCGTACACCGAAAATAAAAATAAAAGAGATCTTCGAGACATCGAATCCGTCTTCTCAGCTCTTTTTTTCTCTGTCGGTGGCGGACAAGACCACAGAGGAGACGTCCTTTCCCTCGACACTGGAGTCGTCAGTCCGAGCCTAGAACCGGGGTCCTTAAGCCGTCGAAGAGATCCGGTGGTCTTGGGCGACACCCACAGTGGGCCAGTGTTTCTCCGTCGTTGATCTTATAGTTCACAAATTCGGTTTTAGTCTTTGGGTCAAAGACAATGACAGAACCTTAAAATTAAGTAAAATTAAGACTGAAAATACATTAAACTGTCCATCGAAAATTTATGACGGTCTTTATGCCTTCACTGTTTCACGCTCACTATTGCGACCACTTCTTGGCACCTTTCCCGCCTCGCTAATCTTACCATTATTGGATTAAAGTTGTAAAAATAGACTTTATACTTCGATAAAACTTATCGGAGAAAACAGCTAATGTCGTGTATATATAAGACGTTGAACCACCAATTTATGGTGGGAAAGTTTATTCCGACCATTTAACGAAAATTATTGAAGAATATATATACATATATATTACACTAGTATTATTTTTCTTTTATAGTACGGTATCGATACTACACGACCCACTAAGCCTTCCTTCATAAGTAGAACTAGATCGTCACTCCACCTCCGGGAGTCACCATCTTAGTCTTTCCAGCGGGTGTAAGTTCTTTGGGGGATAGCACATAGTGACTCAGTGAGGAAATAATAATAATAAAAAAAAAATTAGAGTTTGCATATCGATGTCTAAAACACGGAACATCACAAAGAGAAAAGCTTTTGAATTATATACTACAAGTCTACAATTTATGTCGAAAAATAAAGACGAAAAAGTGGGTATAAGATTACTCATACTATTTTTCTGTAGTGTAAATGATTATTCACCGAATACCACATCTTATCTACTAGTTTAAAGACTGCTCTAAACATACACGACACGACACGACACGAATCAGTGAATCAGTACAAGGTCGAGAAACGTTTGGGTACCTAACATCGGGTGGTCGGAGGGGACAGGTACCTTAAGAAGTCCGTACTTATGACTTCACCTAACGGTACGGGAAGAGGTCCCCTAGAAGGGTTGGGTCCTTGGTTTGACCCTAGAGGACGTAATGTCCGTCAAGAAGGTCGACTCGATGACTCCTTCGGGGGATCTAAACATATACACACAGAATAGACATCCGTGTGACAATTCACTGTCATATAAATGTGAATTCTTTGTTACACAAGTGAGTTTACGTGGTACTTTAATTCTCAACTACGTATCAAAGACACACTTTATACGTGACCACCCCGACATAAGACGGGTTTCTAACTAGTCAAGTGTTAACTCACCGTATTCAAACGATTTACAGTCTACGGATTTCATTATAAACTTATATAGGTGTGAGATTTAAAATCACCGTAAGATGTAAAGAAATAACTTGTTAATTAAGATTCATAAAATCTAGGGTATCATTTTTTATGGTTTCGAGACAGTACAATACTACGTAAAGTGTCGTTTCGACAGACACAAAATAAACAAGTTATAGAGGTGTTTATAGAAGAGGTATATGAGGAGATTCCTCCGGGACCAGGGACCATTCACGGTGACATGAATGTATTATGTCCATATTATAAATATCATCCATAAAATGTAACAATAAGAATGACTACGTCGCATAGAAATAGGTTTAGAGAAAAGAGTAGAGCTATAAAAGGTTCCATAATCATCATACTGGAGTGTTTCAAAAATTTTAGTACTTCATCTGTGACCTATGAAGACCTTACTAGAATAGTTAACAAAAGTCCCCTGAAACCGCAGGACGGTACAGGATGGATTATAAAGAGAGAACCTATAAAATTCATTTCGTCTTGTTTAACGATACGGTGGTTTAAATTGAAACTAAAATTCGTTGAAAGAAAATTAACTTTAAAACTGTATGTCCCACATAAGTCAAGAGCTCCATTTTTCTAGGAATACCGTCTACGACTGCCTCGGTGCTTCAAAGGTCTATAACTTTTTAATCTTTTTCCTGACTTTCTAGATGTCGGCACCGGTCACTCATATCTCATATCAAATTTACTATAAGTCATTTCTTGTCTCCCCCGGATTTCATTTTAGTTTTACCACAAAAATTCAATTTGTCAACCCCTTAAAAAAAACACCCCCACACTTTAAGGATATACGTCAGGGTGTTTTCTCGATTAATGATTGTAAGTGACTAAAAGACTCTAAGTGAAGTGTTAATGAATAAATTATAAGACAGGTAGAGAGAGTTAAAATTTAACGAAATGAGGGTGGTCTCAAAATTATAAATAGTACGTATAAGTCGATTTGGAAAATACATTTTCGTGTCTGACTGTGAAGATCCATCTCTATACTTTACTTTGACCTAGTGTCTTAGAATAAAAATACTTTGTTTTTGTTTTGTGTTCGTTGTTGGTGAGCTTTTTCTAATGCACAGACAAACACGGTGTTAAAGTTTTTCACCTCCAACTGAAAGTGAGTCGGATTACGTAGACTCTAAGTAGGGTCAACGTCACATAGTCACTAAACACGGAAAATTGACGATTCACCATAAGGTAACACACCCACATGGTGTCGAACAAATAGGTAAGTCGACGACCTCCTGTAAACCTGTCAAAAGGTCGTAAACCGTTAACACTTATTTCCGTCATAGTTGTAAACAAAATTTTCTTTTTTTTTTTCATTTCCAACTCCTTTCTTTCTTTTAGGACCACGGTAAAGATCGGAAATTTTCGGTAAATCTCTTTCTTCTATTGAAATGATATAAGACTCGAAAAATGCTTTATGAGGACTAGATCTTTCTAAGTCTGAAACTCCTACTCAATCACGGATACCTGTCGTAAGTGACTGTGTGACATAGGGCCCTAAATCGTCTTCAAAGATCCCGAGGGGTAACAGTCCCGAAGTTCGACCCACACCTAGGTAGGGAGTCTCGGCACGTGGGAACATGTTCTTACTGTTTTTAGAGTGTTGTCGTTCCTTGGGTCCATTGGGTTGTTTCGACGTATCTTGAAATAGACAAAAGGTACACAGAAGAGCTGAAACCGGATAGTTATCAATAAAGTCAAAAATTTATCGTCTAAAGAAAAAGAATAGTAGGACCAGTAAAAGATGGTTTCAACCACTCCTAGGTCAATGCTGTACCACGACAATGGATCATCTATGACGGTGACCTGGAACTGAGGGTAGGAATATGACCACGGAGACATGGAGAATTCTCCACAGTGGAGACAAAGACATAAAGAAACCGAAACAATTCTTTACCTTTACACCGAGACTTAAATAATGCGCAGTCGTACAAGTTAAAGTCAAAGAGTCCTATGTCCGAGAACAAGATAGAAATTACATTAACCATGAGGGAAAAGTTAGGCAAACTCGGTGTTTCGGGTATTCGTACGGAGTGTACATAGCGGAATTTGGGAGTACTTTTGACTGATCTTATCAAGACTTTTATTACTTCGTCCTTGCACTCAAGAGATTACTCACGTGTTGGTTGAGTGACCTACCGTCTTCAATTGACTTTACAGAAAATGTCGTAACCAAACTGTCCTAGCGGTCGTACAAGAAGTCACCGAAGGTGACAAGAGAAAGAAGAACCGACCAAAATAAAAATTACCGTCGTTATTCTTTACACGACGAGGTCGACTGGGAACTGGTTGTTTTCCCCACATCCTCACGGATGTGGGGTGGAGGGAGGTGTCCGGGCCCAGTTGGGACACAACAAGTTCCCAGTCGACATGGAGAAAGAACACATAGGAGAATCTCATTGGTCCAGTGCATAAGATCCGATTAATAAGGATGGACCACTTGAAATTTTTCAAAGGACGTCAGGGAAGAGACTTCTACTAATAAGAAAATTCCAACACTTGATTTACATATATTAAGTTCATCTCGAAATATACTGTTTGTTTACTTTATCCCTAGATGTCAAAGTTTATCAACTAGAAAAAAAAAATTACATTTCGAAAAGAGGGTCGAAAAATCAAAGGATTGGACATCACTGGACGACGACGACGACGACTGAGCGAAGTCAGCACAGGCTGAGACACGAAGGGGTATCTGTCGTCGGGTGGTCCGAGGCGGTAGGGACCCTAAGAGGTCCGTTCTTGAGACCTCACCCAACGGTAAAGGAAGAGGTTACGTACTTTCACTTTTCACTTTCACTTCAGTAAGTCAGCACAGGTTGAGAATCGCTGGGGTACCTGACGTCGGATGGTCCGAGGAGGCAGGTACCCTAAAAGGTCCGTTCTCATGGCCTCACCCCACGGTAACGGAAGAGGTCATCACAGGATGGAGTCATTTTTATACAAACTAAAATATTTTATTAAAAAACTCGTTTCATATACTACTAGTGAACAAATCATCAAACCGGTGGACTACAATTCTCGACTGAGTGACCTTTTCTGGGACTACGACCCTTTCTAACTCCCGTCCTCCTCTTCCCCTACCTGTCTCCTACTCTACCAACCTACCGTAGTGACTGAGTTACCTGTACCCAAACTCACTTGGGGCCCTCAACCACTACCTGTCCCTCGGGACCGTACGACGTCAAGTACCCCAGTGTTTCTCAGCCTGTGCTGACTCGCTGACTTGACTTGACTTGACAACTCATCAAATCGATAAGTTTCATCTTAGTTGACCTTGATCGTACGTCCCTCATTAAAGAATTCGGTCAAAAAACCCAAAAAAGGGGGTCTGACCCCATTTATCATGAACTCTTTCCTCTCGTTTTCGTTTTTTTTTTTTTTTTTTTTTTTGTTCCTTTATTATGTTTTACAATCGTCACCGACGAAAATCCATCACTCTAATACGTACTCAAAAATATTATTGAAAAAAAGGTATACGTACATTTAAATATACGAATGGTTAAAGAAATGTCACTTGTGAAAAAATCAAATAAAACTAATTACCAAGTTTCAAGTTTATCATTTTCTTCCATACGTCTTGGATCGAGGCGTAAAGAGTCAGTGGGTCAGTGAGAGTCTTCAATGACAGTAGGTAAAGGCGTACAGGTGGATCTTCTACATACAACATAAGAAATAAAAAATTTATGTGTGATACGTAATAAGGACAACAAACGTAAAGTGTTGTATAGACCCTCTAACTCGGCAGACACATGTAGTCTTAGGAATAAGAAAGTGTCGAGGTATCGGTCAGGGAAACCTAACTACATGTCCAAACGAAGAAGTTTGTTATGACTTCACAAGTTGGAATATATCTACAGTAAAATGTGTATACGTTCAAATAATGCCCTTCTTAGAGATCGATATTTTAACGACGTAGTTTAATACACATATAAACATTAACCCTATTGTCAAAAGTTTAACGACAGATATATCTTACACACACATGTTATTCCATTTTTTAATTATCTAGAATAAATGTAACGAGAACCATACTAACGCCATCCTTAGAGAAGTCACTAAATTTTCCATAAAGGTGAAGGATAAAAACACTTAAACACAAATATTGGAAGTGGAGAAAGGTTTAGTTAGCAACTCATGAAAAGAATTATTAAACATCCTCGTGAAATATATAAAACCTTTAATTGGAAAACAGATATTATATTTAATAACGACACAAAACGGGGTCAAATAAACAGAAAATTAAAAATTACACCAACCTAAAAAGAACAAAACGGTGTGTTATTAGAAATTCTAAAAGAACAGTTCAACTATTTAAGACCCCAAACACATAAACACGGAAGGAACCCTAGTAAACCTCTTCCTTTACCGTTGGGTGAGGTCATAAGGACGGACTCTTTAAGGTACCTGTCTTCTCGGACCACCCGACGTCAGGGACCTCAGTGTTTCGCAGCCTGTGTTGACTCACTGATTGTGTGTGTGGAATCAAAAAGCCCGAAGGGACCATCGAGTCGACCATTTCTTAGACGGACGTTACGTCCTCTGGGACGAACTAAGGACCCAGTCTTACAAGGGACCTCTTCCCCTTTCGATGGGTGAGGTTATAAGAACCCGAAAGACCACCGAGTCTGTCATTTCTTAGACGGACGTTACACCCTTTGGACCCAAGTTAGGGACCCAACCTTTCTATGGGACCTCTTTCCATACCGTCGGGTGAGGTCATAAGAACGGACCTCTTAGGGCATCTGTCTCCTCGGACCGTCCGATATCAGGTACCCCAGCGTCAGCCTGTACTTATTCGCTGATTCGTGTCGTATCGTGGAATCAAAAAGATCGAAGGGACCACCGAGTCACCATTTCTTAGGGGACGTCACGTCTTCTGTTCACAAGTTAGGGACCCAACCCTTCTAGACTTCTTCCTTTAAGAAGAACGGACCCTCTAGGGTACCTGTTTCCCCGGACACCCCTGATGTCAGGTACTCCAACACTTTCTCAGTCTGTGTGAATCGCTGATTTGTTGTTGTTGAAATCAAAATTAATAAAAATCGAAATATTAAATTGAAATTTAGGAGACCTGATCAGGGAAGAGTGAGAATCTTATAAGAACCGAGAAGAACCAAGAAATAAAAAGTCATAATTGAAGGTTTAATCGAAGAGATTTAGTCACTTTTTTATAAGAATATAAAGATAACCATACCGAAATTTAAATTTCTAATCCCTCAACGGAAAAATACGACATTAGTGTAGGAGAGTAGGTACCAGTACCAGACGGGAGAAACTAACCTATAAAAAGAAAGGAAACCAACGTAAACATACAAAGGAAATAAATCTAGAACGATGTAAAGAACATTTCTGATATTTAAAAAGGAAAAATAAGTACAATAATTATAACAAAAACGAAGGTAATACTAATAGACTAGTAACATAGATGTATATTCTGATTTTATAATATATATATATATAAGTAGAACACGGGTGAGTAGAAAATGTAAGAGAATATATGTAAGAGAATAAACATTAGTCAAAAGTCAACTATAAGAATCCAAAAGGTATTACGTCACTAATGTATATTTTAGTACGATAGATGTCTATTGGGAAAAGAAAGATTATGATGATTAAAAATAATATTAATATAACTGTTTCATAAAAGTCAATCTTTTTAGCGAATTTATATACTTAAGACTTTATTAGGTACGGAGAATATAAATCGTCCCTTTTGACAGTAGAGTCATTTATGTTAATCTGAAGAAATTCTAAGACTTGAGGAGTCATTTGGAAATTTCTATAAATTGTAATGAAATTTTTTTTCAAAGATTTTTTATTCTATAAATGTAACTTTCGTTTACAAAAATTATCACTATGACTAAAGTAACGAAGAAAAAAGTCCTAGTTTACCGATAGCGAACACCTAGAGCTCGAGTAAACCTTTTTCTTAGTTAACGAGTCCACTCCGAAAGTAGTTTCTACGTACGTAGGAAAAAAAAAAGAAAGAAAGAAAAAATGTATATGTAATCGTACTTTATTCGAATATGAAAGTATTAATTAGAGTATTTTTACTCCAAGGAAAGTTTTCCTTTATAATCGTGTGCGTCCTTAACTAAAACAAAAAAAAGGAAAAGTACTCACACTTCCCTCTGACATCTGAGGTGAAACAAATCCCACGTTCGTCGAGACAAAGTTTCTGTGTTTCCCGCAGGGGTAAGTCAATAACATATTCCGTCTAAAGAGGTTTACTACGGAAAAACTTGGTTAGTTGAACGGACATCAAAAAGAGTACAGTCGTGTGACTTTATGATATAAACTTTAAAATAAGTTTCAAATTTAAAAATTTTGGACAAAGGGAATCTTTTCGTTGTATTGGAGTGTACTCATTTCAACACGACGGGGAAAGTCATATACCTTTCTTAGTCACTTCTGTAATTGAAGAACTCCACCATTAAATGTCTACTCCGATTCTTCGACCTCACTGACGTTGCTTTTTCATATTGTTCCTTAGTAAGATACGTCACAATAAAATTAAGAAAAGTACATTTTTACATCTGGATTGCATAGTCCGAGTCATTAACAGGTACTATAAGAAAATACAAGTAGACGATCTCACCAGTGCATCTAACTCGTTTTTCGACATCAAAAGTCTCCTTCCAGTCTTAGTAGACCCCGAACAAAAGAAACAAACACAAAAAGAAATTGCGTGTAAGGATCCGGTCAGAGTCTGTGATTTAGTCTAAGATCGGTACCCTAGTTCTCAGACGTAAAAATTCAAAGGGTTCAGTGGGATACGTTGGTCTCAAACTCTTGGTTACCATATATTCTAACTGGGAAGGGGAGTCACTAAGACTTTATCCTGTACTTTTTTAATATTAAAAAAGGGGTTCTATATGACTATCGTCTTGGTAATTTAGGGAATTCCTAGAACGAGATTACACTTTTGAACTTGAGAGGAAAAAAAAAATTAAATTCTTCATTTAATAATATAGAAGAAGTCGTAGATCAGGTTTACATTGAGACATTGGGATACTTTAGAATGACCATAAACCTTTTCCAATAAGACAATTGGTGTCCTCTTATAGTTTGTGGATCTTCAAATCACGACTTTCTTAAATCTCCGATCGATCAGGTTGAAGTAGTCAAGTGACTATGTGTTCTCTATTCCTTTCCTTTTCACATACACATTCTACAAATCTTGTACTAAAAATTAACACTTTATGATCTTTGATATTTTATGATATAGGGCTGCGATCTTTGACATGTACAAAGGGGACCTACTTTACCGTATGTCGTTATTTTATCTACGATCACCCGAAGGAAACACCGAGTCGACCATTTCTTAGGTGGACGTTACGCTCTCTGGACCCAAGTTTGGGACCCAACCCTTCTAGGGGACCTCTTTCCTTTCCGATGGGTGAGGTTATAAGACCGGACCTCTTAAGGTACCTGACACATCAGGTACCCCAGCGTTTCTCAGTCTGTGCTGATTCACTGAAAGTGAAGTGAAGTGTTACCTCTGACATATTATTACATCCCTTTATGATTTTACAATCCACCATACCTTTTATCATACTATGATATTTACGTCATATGACAAACACATTTTTTAGATAAGTTTGTTTTTATACTTTTGTCTAATTCCCAAAACACTCATTTAAAAAAGGAAAAAATTTTTTTTATATATTTAACCCCTTTTTTAACATTATTTGAACCTTTCCTTTTTCTAACCTCTTTATCCTTCGTCAACTTCATTAGATCTTTTCTTTACGAACCCTGGACAATAACAAACAACCGTTATCTTCCCTTAACACCAAAAACCAAAACAAAAATTGTTACATTTAAGAAAAGTGAATCTTAAAGGTAATCAACTTTTGAGAAACTTAAAAAAGTTTTATCATAAGTCTTACTCTGACACGATACTAGACCTGGAAGAAAATGAACCACTCCGAAAATTGGTCAGTAGTTCCCTAGATGGGGTCCTAGAGAAAAAGGACAGTAGACAGGTAGGTAAGGAGGTAGAGATTTTGAATCACTGACTGTATCACGAAACCCCGAGATATCGTAACCGTCGACGAGGTCTCTCTTTCCTATTTGACTAGTCGTCAATAGGTGACTTCGGTGATACATATTGAGGACGACTCATCCGAACATCAAGCTCAGTCCACTAAGAGTATCTTGATACAGACAGTATCTCTTCCAGTAGAGGTTCCCCGTTGTGTAGGTGACCGGTGTGCAGGTCTTTTGACGCCGTACCTGTAGGTGAAGAATCTGTGAGCCCAAGAAAATTGCACGATGTCCGCTACGTTTAGGAGGTACTACTAGCTAGACACCTGTCACTCTTTAATGTCCTCATAATTAATTGTGTCATTTGTCGTTGAAACCATCGATTTCACACATCAAAAGTCTAAATGGAAAGGATTTGTGGAAATATGGATAAGAGTCAATTAGGATGGCAGACAAGACAACGGGAGAACCTTCTGTCTGCACGCACTATGTCGTGCTCACCCCAGTAAATTCGTAGGGATTTACACAAGTATACGGGTATATAAGACACATTGTCAATTTTGTCAACACAAATATAACAGACCCATAAGAGTTTAAATAGTAAAAATTTCCTAAGTTTTATCTTAGGTAATGACGAACAAACTAGAGAAATCCAATATAAAAACTTCTCAGAAGCGAATTTAGAACTATGAAGAAATTGAGGAGAAAAATTCTATTATTTTAATGGTCAGTCGAAATTTAAAGTGGACTTAAGGAACAAATACAAAGTATTTATAATCTTTAATAACAATTACAATTTTATCATTTATAAAATTCCATAGATGAAGTCTTCAAGTATATTACGAGAGGATACTGAAACAATGGAAGTAAATTGATTTATCCAGACACAAAAATATACAGAAGATTTGAAATTCTCTGAAAAAGTTCAAAATTTTTAATTTCTAGGACAAATATAACAATGTGAAAAGTTATACAGTCTTTGGTTTATCCAATTTCAGGAGTACACTTACACTGTACAAACACAAAACAAAACAAAACAAAAGTCTATCGGTAATAGGATTTTGTTTGTTTTTAGAAGATAATTGTAGGTTCGTTTTCGTCAGTACTTATAAAAATAAACCAATGATCATTCGAGTAGAGTTAGCGTAATTTTTAGTAAGCTCTTGATCAAATATCCATAACAAAAAGATGGAAAATTAAAAATAAAAAGACAGAAAGTTAAAGACAAAGAAGGAAAGGATTCGTATTTACTAGAAAACCTCCAAATTAGTCGGTTGGTCATAAATAACCTTGATAAAATTTACCTTCCGTCACTCGTTCGATAACACTCTAGGGGTCTCATACAATTCTACTCCAAAGACGGGATAGACGAATCACTCCATTCTGTGTGAATGTAGTTTTGTCTTGAGTACTAAGATCCACTAGTCACTCTTCACAATCTCGAAAGGTTTCTGAAACAAAGTCATGGTAGATCTATTCAAACTATAAAATAAAAAGGAAGGGAAGAACAGGACAAATTATGTGTTCACTTTAAACCAGTCCTCCAATTTCACTCGAAAGTTTCCCTTCGAAAGGAAGGGAATAATTTTCGTAAATAATTCACAGACAATGAAGGACATGGTTTGTGGTCCGATTTCTGAAATTATAATATGGTAAATTAGGAATGGAAACACTCCGTCCGTAAAAGTAAGATTTACTCCCTTCACCCTAAATCTCTCACCTTCCTTGTACGAGTTCCAGTCGGATTAATAATTACCTCGGTCCTAAGTTTATGTCCGGACGAGTCACGTCACCGAAAAGAGAAGGTAGTAGAATATACTGACAACTCAGTACTAAAACAAGGAACCACTATCTTTTTCAGTACACTTACTTCTTGCTAGGGTTTCTAATGTCATTACTTTTTCTTTTCGGTTTTCCTCCCTTCCTGGAACTAAATGATTGTACTCTATAATAAGACGTATCTGAAAATGACCCAAAGAATACACGTATACATCATATAGTAAGGTAGCCAAAGATGATGGTGTTAATATCTTTTAAAATTCCTTAGAATAGAAAAAAATTAGGATTTATGCTTTCAGAACTGACGGTATTAATGACTAGACAAAAAGAATACGAAAATTCAAAAGTAACAAAATACTTATTTTATATATACAACACAATGATGATGATTATTTTAATTACTGCCGATTGTTATTCCTTATCTTCCGTTACCGTGGGGTGAGGTCATGAGAACGGACCTTTTAGGGTACCTACCTCCTCGGACCTTCCGACGTCAGGTACCCCAGCGACTCCCAGTCTGTGCTGACTCACTGAAGTGAAAGTGAAAAGTGTATAACCTCTTCCTTTACCGTTGGGTGAGGTCACAAGAACGGACCTCTTAGGGTCCCTGTCCCCTCGGACCACCCGACGGTAGATACCCCAACGTGTCTCAGTCTGTGCTGACTTCACTGAATCGTCGTCTATTTTCTGATAAATTTAAATTAAAGGTTTTTTCTTGAATCGGACAATTTCATATAAAATAGTCTTTATAGACGGTATGAATTAATCCCTCTGACCCATAAACAAAGTTTGAGGAACTACCAGACACCGAAGACACTGTGAGAACGACTGGGGACGACAACATAAGAGTAATCGGTCCATAGTTTGAAGTCCGACTTTAGTACAAAGTAAAAATGTTCTATTAGACCATTGAGTGGAAAAGACTTTGGTTTTATACAAACCCCGTGTCTCCGTACTTTCTGCCACCTCTACAAGGAGAACGAGTATCGTCGGGGGGGTCGACGACACGTCCAAAGGCCGGTTGACTTCGGAGCCGAGAGTGTCAGTGACACTAAGAAGAACAGACTGATTTGGAGGTCCTTCCTTCATTGATGAAGAGATCGGGGGCGGGTCGAGGTTCGCCATCCGTAGGAGCCACAGATCTTATCTGAAGTGGTCCCGTCGATTACCCTACTACCACAAGTACACACTCTCGACGGGTCAGTCAATTTATAATTTCACGTCAAGAGACGTCGGTCTAACAAAAGTTGCAGAGGAAATATCTATTTACCTTTACAGTAAATATAAAACAGAAACAACGTCGCAAGAATGAAGGCATGAGAAGAGTACATACCCAAGGTGAAAGACCACACCAAGGAAACACAGTTTCCTTAGTCCCTGTGTGTCACACCCAAGTTTAATAATTGAGCTCTTCGTCGCAGTGCCTGCAAAAGTAGAGAGGTGTAACTTGCTACCATCCAAGGATTGGCCACACACAGACCATACAGAAGAATACGTCGTCAATGAGGTCCATTACCCTTCGTTGGAACATAAGAGTATTACTTGGAGGTCCAAATTTGTCTTAAGTATGAATGTAGACATTTAAATTAGACACGGATATGACCAAACCAAGAATAAAAATTTTAGAGTTTGGTTTACATCCCATACTTCAATATATAAGTGGAATTAATACCTGTCATAGTTAGTTCTCCGGACTTTTGTAGGATAAAGGAATTCGAAGGAAAAAAGGAAGCTACTTTTTAAGTCTTTATAGTTTCGTCTTTTCCCATAGGTCAAAGAGAAAAAAGAAAATACCCTTACTCAAGGGAGAGGACGGACTTCGGTCAAGAACCTAGAGACGTAAGGGAAGGTGGAAGATTCTTGGGTCAGGACAAGTGAATAAAAGAGAGAACACACAAATCGGGAAAGAGAGTTGGCCCAAAAAGAGTAGTCAAAAAAGTTCAAATTTAAAGGGAGTGGTAATTTTTTCGTACCAGAGGTAACTGTGGTCGGTGGTCGTGGGGAGGTCGGGATCGGGAGAAAGGAAGGTGTCGGTTGAAAAAGGACCTTTTTACCAGACATAAGTAACAGAGGTAGAAGGATGAACGGTGAGGAGTGGGTAGGAGGGTAGACTTGTAGAGCAATGGGAGGATAGTAATTTAGGTCAACAGAACAAATTACACTAATGAATGGTAGAACTACGTAGGTAGTCGCTGCAAGTTATGAAGTCTCGTGAGACAGAATTTTATATGACAAGAGAGTCGGAGAGAAGTAGGGTCTGGAGCGTAGTCGAGAGTCGGACAACTCCCTGATTGTCACACTGTGTCTTCGGACTTTGGACCTCGGTAAGATTGACAGGGAAGTAAAGATAAGGAGAAGTGGTGGCAGTCAAACTAGTAAAATTAAGACTTTGAGGTCAAAGTCTTAATTTTTGAGGTATCCTGTAGTCAAGGATACGACGTCGGTCCCCCTAGAGAAGTCTTTAATCTTTACTAGTCTGCATGGAGAAACGAAGGGTAACGGAAACTCACGGAAGGGACCCGGAACTCTCACTATTACTATAGTCGTAGTTACAACTAAAATACTAAAACGGGTGGACTCAGAGGTGTACGTCAAAGAAGGGAAGAGTGGTGAGTTGACGGAGAGACAGTCGTAGCCGAATAGGAAGTCTGGAAGGAATCCTGTTGGACGGGAGTGAGAGACATCATCTGGTCTACGGGGCTGACATACGACAACCTCGTGGTATTTGGAAAGAACATCGTGGACAGTGTAGACATCATAAAATAAACACATTACAAAGAAAATGAGATAATTTTGTATTCGAGGTGTTCTCGTCTTTTAGGATCAGTCAACGTATGAAATTTTTGTTTTTCATTTACCTAAACTCTACTAATTTACAGTATTGTAAATACTGTTATATTTTATAATTGTATACCATATCAAATAACCGATTCTCTCACGGACCGGGTAGTATCGATGAGTCATTTATAACAACATTCTTAATTATGAGTCACGATCAAGACCCAAGACACACTTAAGACAGACACCGTCCTCAGACGCATTAATAAGGTCATCTATAAGTAAGTACATCAGACATATTGAAAGTACGTACACAAACGTTTATAAACAATGGGGGATCTTTATCTACAGTAGATTAGAAGGGTTTATTGAAATTTCTTTGACCTTAAAGTCTTAATTTTACTAGTTGTAAAAAAAAAAGTTACAAATAAATAAACTGACACGGTCCAGAATTAGTGTCGTACACCCTAGATCAAAGGACTGGTCCCCAACTTGGGTCCGGGGAGACGTAACCCTCGAGACTCAGAATCGGTGACCTGGTGGTCCCTTCAGGGGGTAGTTGGACAAAAATTTAGGAAAAGGGATCCAATTTAAAATTCATGAATATAAACCAGAAATTTAAATTTACGTGTAAAGACAATACAACAACTTCTTTTATATGACTATCAATTACCTGAGATTTTAGTCTCTGAGATTCTTCGGTGAGGTCTTTGTGTGGAGACGTCATCCATAAAAAGTAAATCGCCAATACACGTTTAGATCCCAGTTTCTCGATCCAAGAAACATCAAACTTTCCTTCCTGAATTTTTACCTCTCGTCATGTCAAAATCCGAACTATTGAAATTTTAGTACTTTAAAGGAGCAGTCCTAACAAGATTCCGTCGTGACAGGTTGTCTTTATGTCATCTTCTGTGTTTACGTTCGGTATACACATTAAAATTTGAAACATCATCGGTGCAATTCTTCATCTTTCTACTTTAAATTATGATAGAAAATGTGTTATATTCGTATCAGTAAAACCGTACGTAAGTCATACTTTTTCTATAACTTGATAAAATGTAAGAAAAGAGACATGATACAGAACTCTCATACCATGGACAGCCAAGTCTGGTCGGTGTACACCTGTTACCGACGGGATAACCGGTCGTGGAAAGGGTCCAAAATACACAAAAAAAATTCAATTTCTTACACAACAAAAAGAAAGAAGACATTTAAAATACAAGTACACGTGTGGAAAGATTGATGAATAAACTCTAAACTAACTGAATTTTAAAATTGGAGAGTGTAGAGAGAAATCCTAGGTTATTACAAAGAAGACATGGGTATTTCCTCTTGGTAGTTTATTCGTACATAGTCGGACTATCCGTCATTACAGAGTGACAAAAATAAATTTGTAGAGACTAGAATGTGAAGTTAGTTCTTTGTGAAATCTCGACTACACCCAAAAAAGAATACGTTACATTCAAAATCTTTAGTTTAACACGTAGATGAGTAAAGGTACATCAACAGTGGAATCTGTCAAAAGAATTCTCCTGAATAAGATTTCTCAGTGACTTTAAAAAGAGCATTGAAAGTACTTTAAGTTCAGTTCATCTCAAAGATCCAACATCTTTTGTAGTTCCATATTACGTGTGACATAACGGGTTCAACTTTCTGATGTCGGTAGAGAAACTAAGTCTTAACGAACTCATACTCATTGTAACAATTTATATTTATATATATTAGAGGTAGGAGACTTGAGACGGAGTGGATTTCAGAAGGGTAACTTACAATTCCATATTAAACTGGGGCAAATACTCATTAAAAATTTTGCCTAAGAAACTTGACATGGAATAAGATCATCTATTATAAAAATAAAAATTAGTCACAATAAGTACAAATATTAAACTTTGGTAAGGTACCCCAAATATTCTTCGGACAACAGAGAGCGGGATGACGGAGACTGAGGGGGTGGGCGGCGGGGGTAAGGACGAGGGAGTGACATCGGTGACAGTAAAGAAATGACGAACGAACACCGCAAACGACGTATGAGTCTCGTTTCACAGACGTATCGACACAGAGTCAAAAAGTAAAAATCTATAATGAAAGGTTTCATCCTTTACTTACAAATTCATAAGAGAATTTGAGGACAAATGGAAGGTGTGAAAGCAATGACTTCAAAATTTTATTAAAACGAGTCGAGTCGTAACTAGTAAGATCGACCCATTCCTCTTAAGTCTAAACTAGACATCGTACGTTACTCTAATATCTGCGTATATTAACATCATGAAAAACAAAAAGGACTTCCATTATTGACGGACCTCGAAAAACAACCGTAAAGAACTGACACCTAGACTGTGAAGGAGTACGAGTGAGACTGTCCTCGCACTCAAGGGTCTCCGTAGTCTAATACGGAGTCGAGGTAGAAAAAGACTCTGTAGAACAGCCGAGAAGGAAAGACCAACAAAGGACCGGACGACGTCGAGGACAGGAGGTAGAGCAAGAGGGACCGAAGGGGGCAAAATCATCTCGTGTAGGAAATACCTTGAAGGACTTTCGCACTTTGTCCGTGACGTTCTCGGGCGCACACCTCCGTACGGAAATGAGGTGGGAGTGCGAGCAAATGGCCAATCGACCTCTCCCAATGTCCAACCTTTAGTGAAAGGAGTCCTAAACCTTTCGTAATGGGACAAAAGAAACCGTGAGTCACAAAGAGACCTTTTCAGGTCAAGACAGCTATTAGATTAGAACTAAGAGAAGACACCGTATAACAAAGGTGGGGGGAGGAAACCTTCGGAATAAAAGGAGGTCTCACAAAACTTTACAGTACTAAGTCGCTGAATTATACCGAGAAAAGGTACGTAAAACAACTCTTGAGTAATCCGGAGATTGAGACCTTTGGGTACAGGAAACAAAGAGTCTTTACAGGAAATTAGGAAAGAAGTTGTTAAGGGAGAGAGAAGAGTAAACATTTTGTGTACATCTTGAAGGGACAACTAGGAGATTAAAATAAAATAAAAGAGGAAGGATAAAAAGATAACTCCAAAGGAGCTAAAACGGTAGATTGGAAGGAAAACTTAAAAATAGAGACGATAGTTTTGACGTCAAAGGATGTTGAGAACATAAAGTCATAAGTAAAAAGAGACAAAATTCTGATATCATAGAAGGTGATGCAGAGAATTACAGAGTAAATTGTGAAGCTCTAAAAGAAGAAAGGAACGGACAAAGAAAACGAGGTCAAAAAAATACAAATTAAGGTAGTAATTTCAAATGGAAGTCCACAGAAATCATTCTGGGACATTTCGAGTAGTCGTCGACACACGTACCAGTTTCTTGAGACTGGTTGACCATCTACAGTGACACCTGATTTGCTCACCCCGGTGAAACATACCCATTGAGGGTCGACAGTGATACAAACCCCCGACCAGTAAAAGTGATTTCACTCTAGGAAGTTAGAGGACGGATCCTGTGTACTCGGACCGATGGTCGTAAATGTCTTGGTTAACCTTCTTTCCTCTTAGGGTATGTCTAAAAGTCACTCAGGAGGTCAAACGTCGGGTGACGTGGAGGTGAATTGTCTCCAGGGAGCTCCGGGGACTACGGACTTGGAATCCCCGGAGACACTGGTAATCGACGAGACGCGAAGGGCGAGATGGTGACAAGTGAGACGGACCAATGAACAGGTCGACGAAAGGTTGTAAGTCTAAAAAAAAAAAAAAAACGATGAGAGTAGTAGAAAACAAGAACAGAATGATAGGAAAGTAACAGTAAAATTAAAATCACTAGAAAGTCCTCCCTCGTCTTCCCATACACACATAGACGGCAAATTGTCTCAGTCGTGTGAGAAGTAAGAGGTCTTTATCTAGACAAGTATTCCCTTGTCTATATAGTCCTTGATTCAGTGTTTTCTTTTGTGTCGCCGAAACGGGAGAGGTGTGAATTTTTCGAGTTCTTCAGTGAATCAACCTCTTACTGGGAAGAGAAATAATAGGTCGGTCTTCCTGAACCATAAAATTAATATTATAAACGAAACCATGGTCTAACCAGAAAATAAATATTATGCCACTACACAAAACAAATTATTTGTGGAGTGTAGATTTTACAAATTCCCCACTTCCGATATTATTTTTATTATCAAATCTTCTACTTATCGGGAAAGTAAAAAAAATTATATTTAAGTCAATAAGTCGACGAAAAAGTGGGGTGAGGAAAAGTAAGTAGTAAGAACACAACACGGAAACTACTCAGTCACTAAGATATGACTATACGAATCTATAGTAATCTTGATTGGGTCTTCGGGTAATCCATTAAAAACCCAAAACACAACTCTCTCACTTCCTAATTCGTGTTCCGAATTATAAGTTTAACAAGGGAAGAAAGTACTTATAGTGTTAAGAAAAATTGTCTTCAAAATGTATCAGGAAAATCTTTGTGTTTCTTGTGAAAACATCTACCAAAATAGTAGAATTCATTTATAAAATAATCCTATTCTTTTCCGTAATGTACAAATTTTTTTTTTCAAAAATATAACTTAATAGGTTTGTGAACCCTAAATTTGATCAACGTATTACCTGTAACCATCATAACATGGGTTCTGTTGTTTTGAGGTTTAAGTCTAACGAACCCTAGTCCCTTTAGTTTACCTTCACCTAATCTCCGCAAAACGATAAACACGATTATAAAAATTTGGTTCGAACCTTTCAAACTTCATACAAGACACGTCAGTTCTTTCACCTCACTCTTCCCCCACAATTACAGAGTTCTTACTTTCGTTTTGTCACTTTCTGAAGTCACGGAAATCTCTGTCCGTCTTCGTACCTCTTCACGTCGCGTCCCACACCATGATTGCGGCCACTTTCCTTCGTCGACCACCTCTTATTACATTCTTAGGTCGGATAGTCCCAAGTCTTTACAATTCCCTTCGTCTAAACTGGATTTAGTTTCCTGACTGACGTCTTCTAGAAATTCTTTCTTGGAAAGTGTCCATCTTCTTTCCGACTCGACCCTTAACTTTGACCTCTACTAAAGAGACATGCGTACATCAATATGTATGGGGGGACCGGAAAGTGTGGTCGGCTTTGACCGAAAAGTGAAAGCGGTCGACGGAGATGACACGTCGGGTCCTGTCGCGACCCTTCCCCTTCCGCCTTCCATCCGGTGTCCCTGGGACACGAAGCTTTGCTTTGGAACCAAGAACCTACCATCTTCTTGTATTCGTCGAGATTTCACTAACTCCTGTAAGACAGGATCACGAAGAGTTACCCACAAAATAGTCGAGCGAATTAGTCCAATTTTACGATAGTCAAGACATAGAACTCGATCGATTTCGACCTACACTTTTGGTAGTTAGAATTTTTAAAGAGAACCTAATTTAAAAGAGAACCTGTGGTTCTCTTGTAAAAATGGAGACGCGCAAAGACGTAACACTCTCTGCGGTATAAAGAGTAAATTTACATGCGTCACTGTGTGTTGTAGAAATAAACGGAACTTTGAGGAGGTGAGGAACTGAAAATAAACTGGAATGTAAATAGACTGGAAGTGAAAATGTTATATTCGAAAATATTAGACGGCACATTCGAAGAAATTTTGTACGGTTCCATCTCTAAATCAATGTGAGACAAACAGAAAAATTTTTATTTATCGGTATATAAAAATTAAAGTCCCGTAAACTACATCTTGACGAAATGTAACGTGTCAAGAAATTTTAGGGTTATCGTCTTTAACGACAGTTGACCTGACTTTAACTTCCACTCGTATAACAAATACAATGTCGACTAGAATTCAGCCCCCTTCTGGAGTCTGGTATGTCAACGGGTCACTGCAGTCGACCGAAAGGACAGTGGGGAGCGGGGGGAAGTCCCGGGTGAGTCGACAGGACTGAGTCTCTCCGTCAAAGTATCTGTCATAACGGATGACTAGGGGCGATGGACGAAGGTCGACCGAATGACGGAAGACCTAAAAAAATCAGAGAAGAATCCCAGAAGTACTCTGGAGGATCGAACGGATTCTTTAAGTCATTTCTGAACATATCATCTGTCCTAGCACTACTGAAGCCCGATGTTCGGTCCACTTATCAGAACTTCATTTGAAATGAAAAATATTATGGAAAAAAAAATCATAACATAATATAGTAACGAGTCACTCAAATCTTATGGATGTTTGGTGAAACGTTTCGATTTACTTCTTAATATCGACGAAACTGAGGTTGATAGGTATTAGGTAAGTGTCGACCAAAAATCGATCACAGACATATATGTAGGTTTTTACACTTCTAGAGATTCCAAATTTTATTACACTTTAGATAGTATTAAGGACTATTAAAGATAAGTCTTCACGAATTTGTCTAGAGTGACAAATCTTAAGTTTTATATAAGATCACAAGAGGAAACGAATGGAATCTTACTAGGGTTTAATTAAGTGACACACCCTCCTCGTAATGACCTCTGAAAATCAATGGAGAGGAGGTCCACTCGTACCGGAGGAGAACTTTTCAGTCACACCGTAATTCGTTGGACTCTACAAATCCCCGTCTTTTTCAAATTCTGGGTCAGATCTTTGGTGTGTTTGATACGTGCGGAGCCCCTCAGAACGACTTAGTAGGACTCAAATGTCGCCAAACTGAGTAGCGGTACGATCGTCGCGTCTGGTGGACCCTTCCCTTCGTCCACTCCCCTACGAGACTGGGTAACACGAGCCGAGGTAGCTTCAAAGACACAACGAGACACGGGTCGTATCTGAGATACCCTTTGACTTCACCCCCTTTCATGTTGATGTAAAGTCAAATCTAGTAAACGAGTGAAACGTAAAGAGTCCATCGACTCATAATTTAGTGTAATTGGTAAAGTGAGTCACTCGTCCAAAACACAAGTAGTAGGGGTCTGGGAGACGAGTTCTGAGGGACGAACTCGTCCCCGGTAGACTTTAAGAGTCAAATCTAGGAGGGTTCAAAATAAAGTGTAGTGCCACAAAACAAAAATAACAAAAATCTCTTTGGTAAGTGAAACCAAAATTTCTACAAATTGACAGAACAGGTGCTAAATTTATTTTAATGTCACCTACGTAATTGAACTAACACCATTAGTAAAGTGTCACATAGGCCCATAGTCTAGTAGTGTGACACGTGGAATTTATGTAAAGTCAAAATAAACAGTTAATATGAAGTCATTCCAACCCCGACCCCCCGCCCCCCCTTCTTTTTCTCTTTCGGTCTCGTAAACCGGAATTTAGACCTTTGACAGTCACTGACAGGATACCAGGACTGGTCCAGTGAAATGGTGGGTCGTGGGGTCAATTGACTTTGACCTCCCTTCCCTCCGGGATGACGACTGAATGAATTTTTTTATTAAGGTTCCCCATTTTGTTTCCTTAGATTCGAAATTTTGTACGAGTTCCTCCGTTTAGAGTACCTCAGTTGACCCGAACTGTATAACGGTAAACTGTTGGTGACCTGTTCTTCCGTCGGATCGATTCTACAATAAAGAAAATAGACTAAATCTTAGAAATCATCTTTATCTCATTTTAAACCTAAAGACAGAACCGAAAGAATAGAGTCTAATAATTAGATATGAACATAATACATGTCTCCACACGGGTTAAAAGACATCACGTACTTTGACTTTTCGTCACACATGTTGTACTTCTGAATGGGGTTTTTTAGTAAAAATGTACATGTTTAACACCAAATGTATGTCTATTATGTTTAATACCACTGAGTGTTTCTACCACATCTAACTGAAGATTTTATGTCAAAATTGACAATATAAAAGGAGACTTTTATAAAAATAAAAATTAATAAAAATTTAATGTCCAAGATTTAATCAAGGGAAAACCTCGACCGATGTCTACCCTTTCCTAGATGAAAAATATGCTGAAGCCATAAACTGACCACGGACCTCCGAACTTGTTTGGTCTTTTCACTTAATCCAATAGACGGTAGAAACTAACATAAGAATACATAGTCACAGTGTAATAAAGTAAACTTTAATTTTAAAATTTCGACCTTATTTGGACACATAACAGACGGAAAATTATTAAAACTTCTTAAATGACAGTCTTCATTTTTAGAAATATGGAGAAAAACTGTTTTTAAAAATTCCATAGGTCTAAAGGAAAACGAAATCGTTAAAACAAATAAATAATCATCCAGTTAATAGTACTAAGACTCTTCATATTTGTCTTCTGTATTCGTAACAATAAGATTTTACGGATATGTTAAGAGTACTTAAATTTATATTTGTTATTAGTACATTGTCACAAGTCCCTAAATTTTTATTTATAAATTTACATATATTTAAATATAATTTGAGTATCAAGTAGGATAATTTTTCATATCCTTTAAATAAAATTTCTTTCCTATATCCGAACAAGTGTTTCCATAGGTGTAAGAATATGTAATCAGAATAAATAGAGGAAGGATTAAAGAGAATTTATATGGTATGAAAGAATGGAGGGTAGTCGGAAAGGGAGAACTCAAAAACAATTTTTTATAATCTTTAAGAGATAATTTTTCTTTCACAATACTATAATCATTTATAAATGAATTGTAGTCTTCGGATTACACAAAAACTCTTCGATTGCTGATTTTTTGTCGGTAATATTACTAGGGGACTTTGAGTCTTATACTAACAAAGACTACAAAATCTCTTTCATTACTATCATGGATGGTAAATAACTCACAACTGAGAGACGACTGGTGACAACATTCGTGAATCATGTATTAGTGAGTGGATTGAAAATGTTGTCCTCTGCTTTGACTCCGTGTCTCGTCAGTGGACGGGTCGAGTGTCCCGATCCTCTGCCTCCTCGTACTAAAGTCGGGTGTTTCGGGCCTAGGCCCCGGATGCGAGAAAGTACTGGCACGATGAAGTCAAAGACTTCCATACTATAGACCCCTGCACATCTTTCGAAGTCTTCGTGTAATTTATGTTGTAATATTCAATACACCTTTTCATTTATTCGATTTTTACTGAGGTCATCAAAGTTGTTGTCACTGTGACAGTGTAGACGTAATCTGATATTCGAGAGAATTTTGTCTTTGGTAAAGAATAAGTTTAAGCATAAGAGTACCTGAAGGGTCGGCCAGGTCCCCAATTCTTAGGTATGAAGGTAACGTCACCGGACCAGCTCCTTGAATCTAGGGCACACAGTGAGTCGTATCGGTTTTTTATCTATTTATTTTTATTTAAAAAAATTTTTTTGTCATAAGGGTCATGTCTCGAATCGTATTTGTGAATTAATAACGAGTTTACTTATTTGTTTAATAAGTGATGGTCCAAAGCTCTTGGAAATTCAGTGAATTTGTCTTGTTCTTGTCTTGTTCAGTGAACTTACTCAGTGAACTTGTTCTTGTCTTGTTCAGTGAACTTGTCTTGTTCCGAATACGTTCATCTTTACTCTCTTTTGTTTGTCTTACTGGAACTCGTAAATATTCTTAAATTTCAATGTTCGGAACTCGGTTTTTATTCTAGGAATTACTTTGATATTATTTTGTTATTTTATTAAATAACGACAAACGTTCGATCACTATTTTTACACAAACTTCGTATCACCTTTAAAGTCCTTTTCACAGTCATGAAAAAATACGTCGAGTGGGAACTCGTGACAACGTCCGAAGACTATACGAACTATACTTCGTGTCCAAGTGGATTCGATTGTCACACCATGTCTGAGCCTCCGTGAGACATTCTCTTTTGTACATAGTATATATCCATACCAATGGGTGTAAAGTCTTTATCTGGTGTAAAGTCCGAATCTGGTCACTAACCGGGCACTAGTGTGTATTGATCACAGGACGAAGATGATTTTATTTTGTCCTCGGACCATCCGATGTCAGATACCCCAACGTTTCTCAGCCTGTGCTGACTCGCTGAAGTCAGTCAGTCAGTCAGTCAGGCCTTTGTATATACCCACACTAATTTTGACTTCATGTCAGAGTAATATTAGTTTGTTGTAATAGTAAATGAAAGTTGGAAGACTGAACAAGAATGTCTTATACATACACATGTACCTCAAACTGAGTTCTAAGACAGACTTACTATTGTACAAAGAACGGTAGATATTACGACATAGACACAGTACACATAAAGGTGATAAGTATCAACTAAGGAGTCAAGACAAAAGGTAAAAAAAAGTAAGTCAATGTTATCGGAACGGAAAATAAAATAAACACACAGAGGTGTCGTAGGATTTAACACTAACAAGTCATTTCCAAAGGGTTTACCAATCTATTACGGTGGTAATGTTAAGTAAACGACTTCTTTTCTTAATGTACTTACTTCAATAGGTAAAATAGTTGTCGATTTAGGGGACTTCATCAGATTACCCAACGAAACAAAAACACGTTTGAGTTTTCGTGGTTTAGATGTTTGATTACTAAAATTGTACAGGTAGGATATATCCTGAGTAAGTGTTAAGAGACTAAAACTTAATTTTGAGTAATCATAAAACTACTAGAGTTTTTCGTTATGGAATGTCTAAACTAGGAAATCTGTTATTGACGACAAGATGTTGGTTTGTGATGTCTTTTATTACCACCGGAGTGTGGACGACTGCTGTCGTTTCCGACTCACTCCTCGGATCTACGTGTGGGAGTATTCCGACCTTAGTCCGTGGACCTGTGGGACTGGACCCGCTACAGTGTCTTCCGGGTCGCCGCTCGTCCTGAAAGTGGGGGTTGTCGGTTGGGACCCAGAAGTGGCCCCCACGGACCTGAACGCGAGGGAGGGAGGACCCTACCCCAGTCTCCTCCGCGAAGGAGGGCACCGGCTCGTCGTTATTTTGGTGGGGTGGAGCCACTGTTACTTCTGGTGCATCACTCGGTCTTGGGGATGGGTATGGGTTCACATTATTTGGCAGGGGGAAGGAAACTCACAGTCACCCCCGGTTCACCCCTCGGGTATACATGTGGAGGGGGTCGTCACATTGTTCTACCACGAAGAGGAAGAGTTGGTCTCATCGCAGTCGATTTTGTTTGCCAGACTTATTCTAGGCCTCAGAGTGTTGAAGTATTTTTTACAGGTACAAAGTTTTCTTTTAGTGAGCAGTTTCGTCCTTGGTCTTTTTGAAGTTGAACTTACTTTTTTCTGCTCTACGACTGTGTCTCTACAATCCTAAGAGACTCCTAAGATGTCGTCGGTACTATTTTTACGAAGGTGCATTAATGTTTGTACGAACTTTAATTACTTTGTTAATCTTTCGAAGTCGTCTCTTCGTTTGAGTCGTTTCTTTTTCTTCTCTAACTCTTCTTCGTTGGTCTTTAAAATCTTGCCTTATTTTTCGAACCACCTATTCGAGTTGTCATCTTACCCTCACCGTTTCTTTTTTTAGTCATTTGAGTTCTATCGTGTTATCTTTAATAAGTCAGACTAGTTCTCTCTCTTTTGCCTTATTATTATTTTTTGTCGAGTCACTTTGATTATTCTAGATTGTAATCATAATAGTTTTTGTTTTACGATTGACTTTTGAGGAGTTTGAACCGTTTTCCGTATCTTAGTATCTTAGTCTAAGGAATGTCCTATTTGGGTTTCTTTATATATGGTTCTGTGTAGTATTAATTTGAAACCTTTTGATTTCTGTCTTGTTTAGAACTTTCGGTGGTTTTTATTTTTCTTCTGTCGCAGGGATATTATCCCTTTGTTGGTCTTACTGACCTAAATGGTAGTCTTTGATTCGACCAGTCTTCCTACACCGTGCGATAAAAATTTCATGATTTTTATTCTTTGACAGTTACGACTTAGAGTATGAGTCTTTTTTTTTATTATTGGAAGTTCTGTTAGAGTCTACGAATTCTCTTAACCTGTGGGTGTCTGGATGGGATTTTGTTACCGATTTGTCTTTCTTTTATAGTTTCCTTCCTTTGAACCTTAGGATCCTTCCTTCTTTTATGTACCATTCTTCTTATGACTACTTATGTTTTCTGAAAGGAAAAGAAGTTCTCAAAGTATGATACAAACTACCACCTTCGTTTGTGATATTTTCAGACTACACCAAGATTTATATATGTCGTCTTAAATATTCTGTCAAATCATATCTACTCCCCGTTTTTGTCTCCAATGTCCGCAACGTTAAGGGATCCGTTAGAAGACTGTAGTGTCGACCCCTCGATACTGGGTGACGACCTCTTAGTCATTCGATTCACACGTTAATGTCGGCTTAGACAGAAAAAATTCTATTTTTCATAATCGTCTTCCACTGTCCAAGAGTATGCCTTCTTCCATCCCATTCGTAAACTGGGTAATTATAAAAGGTGACACTAATGATAAGAGAAACGTAATTTCTCTTCTCTCTTAGTTCTAATATATTTCTTTACTGAGCTCTAACATTTTAAATTTTAGGACAAATCAGTTCAGGGTGTCTCAAAAAAAAAAGAGTTTATGGACACGCAAGTGGTAACGTCTACTAATTTAGTCACGTGTTGTCGACTCAAAATCGACGTTAATGTAGTGTAAGTGAAAAAATTTTACTGGTAAAGTCTTTTGTATGAAGGTTTTTTGACTTTGAATAAATGTAAAGAATATCCTTTATATACAGTCTTTAACTTTAAAGCAAGTTTTTCACCAAAGAACGTGTAGCAAGAAGGGAGACCTATCTGTTGTCTAAACCTACCTATGACAAATCCAATTAGTGCTCTGTAAAAAGGTCACTACTTTCGACACACGTAGTGTTAAAAGAGTAGATACTTCACTATTCTGTCTCTGTCATGTACTCGACGGAGGGATATCCCAATGAAGACTTAATTTACTTTATTACGTTCGGATTCGAAATTTTCCTTTTCAAAATACCTTTACATTCTATTATGTATACGTGTGTAGTCTTTCTTATAAAAACATGAACCTTTTACGTCTTACCGAGTCACCACTTCTTAGACGGATGGTTACGTCCTCTACGTCCAAGATAGGGACCCACCTCTTCTAGGGGAGTTTTTACTTTACCGTTGGGTGAGGTCATAAGAACGGACCTTTTTGGATACCTGTCTCCTCGGACCACGTGATGTCAAGTACCCCAGTGTTTCTAAGTCTGTGCTGAATCACTGATTTGTTATTGGCTACGTCTTATTATAGAGTATAAAATAATACTGGAAACAAGATTCCATTATACTGAAAAAAAAGGGAGGTGGGTTTGAAGAGAGAATTTCTCCTTTCGGTCTTCATTACTTAGACAAAAGAAGATACGAATTGATAAAAGTTATCTCCAGAATTTTCATCTGATTCCGAGCGGTTTGTTATACGTCATACTATCTTCGTGTCTGTGCTAATTCTAGGAAATAATTAGAATTTAAGATATACTTGTACTTTGTATAAACATGTCTTTTACGAAAGTCTCTACAAGAAAATAAGAGTGAATTTCTCAAAACTTATAGAGAAGATAGAGAGGATCCTAAGTAAGACAGTCTTCAGTAGATATTTAATTTTTATTTCTCGTCACACACCCAGTTTGTCATATTTGAAATAGTTGGAGAATATTTTTTCTTTTACAGTGTCTCGTACCGTTTTTCAGTTGGACAATTATTTGTGGTTCCTCTTTGAACGTAGAAGGTTGGTCCGTTGAACGACCAGATCACCCGAGTCGGACAGGAAATTTTATCTTTCTCTCTCCGAAAAGGAGTAGTTAAACTCAATTTCCGTTTTTGAACTGAACTTCCCAAACCAATTTCCCTACCATAATCCTCCACCCCGGAAACCCCTACTAATCCAAATCTATTCCAGTGCTCCCTTGGACTCCAGTGTACCCTTCGGGGGTACTGTCACAGGAATGTTTTCTCTTTCTCTCCTCTCGAACGAGAGAACCCGCGAACTCCGATATTGCGTCTGTTGGTACACGTTTGTTCCTTTTTCCCAAGAGTGGTGGCTTAGACGACTGTGGAACTAGAACCTGAAGATCTGGACACGACACTCTTTAAAGTCAACCAATTCTGTGGGCACGAATCATCGTTTTCAGTTGGTATTAAGACACTACGGAATCCTATAACGGAAGATAAAGTCTTGTATCAGTGTTTCAAGGGTTTAGTTTTGATTTAAATAGAAGTAGAATTTGAGGACGATAAGTCTTTCTTACCCTGGGGCATCTCAAGACCTCCCTAGTCTACGGTGTTTTAGTTCGTGGTGGAGGGTGTTGGGTGTTTTTACTATGACTTTATTTATCTACTATAAATTTACTTTTTCAGTAATATTGACCAAACCTCACATACGTTTTATATGGTAGTTTATTAATTGAAGATGTATTTTTATTCTTATTCGGAATAGGAGTGACATTTCCATTCAAAACACTTGACATACTGAGAGAAAGGTTCAGGAAGTTGCACGGGTGACGAAGGGGTTTTACTGGTACTTAGTGGGGATTGAAGTGGGGAGTTGTGTGTTTGTGCGTTAATAATAATCTAAAAGTGTTTCTTCTGGTCTCCGTCCGTAACCATGTTGTCTACATGTTTCGTCCTAGAAACGTAGATACCAAATGACGTCTGAAACAATGTTGGAACGTGACACGATCCGTATACTGTTCACTTTTCTTACTTGGAAGAGTACCCACTCCCCCGACGGGAAGGATGGTGGCCAAATACCCGACGACTTCGAGTGTAAGACGGTTCAAGAACATTAAGTCTTTTCCCTCCCCCCGAAGTAAAACGGTACCAAAAGTCCAAAGCTTGGTTTTAGAATGACCGTAAAGATGGTTTAGTGTTGGGTACTGACTTATTGGGTACTTAGGACATCACATCAAAAAACCACCTTCAACATTGCACACACGCACGAGTGGGTCAGCGTAGGCTGAGGAAGACTAGGGTACCTGACATCGGGTAGTTCGAGGAGACAGACACCTTAAAAGGTCCGTTCTTATGACCTCACCCGACGGTACGAGAGGAGGTCCCCTAGAAGGGTTTGGTCCCTAGCTTAGACGCGGAGGACACAGTGGACGAGATTGGTCGTAATGTTAACGTCGGTTAGTTTTTTAGTTCTCCCCTTTTTATCACCAATCTAAAGGACAACGTTCTTATAAGTCGAAGACTTTTTACCCTACAGTTGAGACTCGGAAGGAAGGGTCTCAGTCGTAAAAGAGGAACCTTTAGTCTAGACTAAGAAGTCCCCCAGATTTCCTAATAATTGGACAAGAGAATCCGTACTATCCGTACCTTATTCACTATCCGATTGAAGACCTACGGTTTTAAAGAACCGTACATTTTCTCTTATATGTCTTTTGTGTCTGATGTGTGTGAGTTTCTTAGACGTCTTCGTTCCGGACGGTTCTCGTGTCTCTTGAGCGTCTTGGATACTTCTGACGACCTGCGGTCTCGGTCGTGACGTCTCCAATAGTAAAGAACGAGACGGAACTCAGGAGACGTAACAGATTACGTGGATTCCCTTCCTTTGTCACCGACCCAGTAGAGAATTGTTGTAATTTTTTTTGTTCGATGTCCCATAGTTAAGACTCCTAGATTAATAAAATGGACGTTATTTTACGGGTCCTTCACACTAACCATCGTCAGGTTTCCAAAGGACCTGAAAGTGTGGGTCTCGTTAGAGTTTGAAATGTGGATCGGACCTCGTGTCCACATATTTCTACTAAGTTCACAATTGTGTTTACGACAAAATGTGTCCCAGCAACGAGTCACCTGTTGTCACACTATTACGTTCGTACCGTAGACGGTGTCCTTCTTTCCCGTCACGAGACTCCTGTTCTTTTCCGTCAAGTTAGGTGCCGGAACGCGAAGTGTCCAATAGTCCTGGAAGACCTCCTGACTAAAAGGATGTATGTCCTCGTTTGACTTACGACAGGGAACACCGAAATAAGAGAAAAGAAAAGATCATAAGAAAGTAGGGACGTCATTTACGGAAAAGATACTTCTTGGCGACCGACTACCCCAGTTTCCGGTAGTCATTCGACCACCGTAAAAAATGTGTACAAGACTCGCCCAAGCTCCCCGGGTGTCGCTGGAGGTTTCTGTCCGATAGGTCCCCCCTATCGGCCCGTCACTCGTTCCTTCCAACAGGTAATTGGGTAATTGCAACGAGTCACGGGTATTCCAACATGGAAATAATCTAATCTATTGTCATATATAATATCCGATCCGACAATTCGTTTATTTATGCCCATTCCTTTGCTGTTGGGTGTTTTAATGTACGGATCAAAATTGGTGGTGAGTGGTGAGACTCACTCAGCTAAAAGTAGGCGAATACGTCCCCGTTTGGTCAATGAGACCGCGACAGCCAACCCCCATTACTGGGGGAAATGAGAACGTTTCGTTCATTCTCTGTTTGTCGTTCCTTGTGGGTGGGAGCCCTGAGTCTTTGTGCAGCCCTTCTCGGTGAACAACCCCCACCGCCAAAGGTTTGGCTAAACAGCCAGGGTGTGGAGCTCAAGACCTTTGCCAGGAGGCCGGAGCCCGAGATCCACCTCTCCGTCCTGCAAGCCCCTCTCTCTGCGCTCCACGGGGGCGGCGGGTCGGCTCCCCCGGCTCGGCGCCTGCTCCCCTCAGCCCAGAGTGCCCTCCTGCGCCTGCGGCGGGCCCCCGGGCCCTCTGGGGCGCGGCCCCGCAGGGGCTCCGCGGGGGCGGCGCCCGAAGGCGCGTGCACCGGCGCCCCGCCCGGCGCGAGGGGGGAGGACCGCCCGAGGGGCTCGCCGAGGCCCGCGCGCCGCCGCCGCCCGCCCCCGCCTGGGCGCTCGTCCTGAGGACCGCCGAAAGGTCCAGCCGCGTGATTATGCCCGCTACTCCGAAGCGCCGAGGTCAGACTGACTGCGGCCGACCCCGGCGGCGGCGGCGGCGACGTCGGCGACAGAGCCAGGGGCGGCGGCGGCGGCGGCGGCCCGGGACGTCCGCGACCCGCGCGCGTCAGTCCGTCACTCACGTCGGCGAGGCTCGCCCGCCGGCCCCCTGGGTGGAGCCCCGCCCCCGCCGGTCTGGAGGTACCCACCCACCTAACCCCCCCCGGTACTCATCGTCGCGCCCCTGTCCATTCTCTACGGGAGGGGCCGCGCGCGGCCCGCACACGCACAGACCTGCGCACACGTCGCTTCAAAAAGAAGGTGTCCCTTCCCAGACCGCACACCGGCCCCGGGAAACACGAGGGGCAGGGACATGGAGGAACCACCCCGGACAGACTCCACCTCGCCCTCCCCGCCGAGGCCCCTCTGCCGGCGCGCCCGGCGCCCGTGGACCCTGGACAGTCGCTTCCGAGCCGGGCGGCCGCACGCCCCGACACCGGGCCGCTCCCCCGTCCCCACGCGCGATCGGCAGGCAAGGGGTGTGGGGAAGGGCGGGGGCCGGGCCCCGACCCAGGCGTGGCTCCTGTCCGAGGCACCTCTGGGTCTGAGCGTCGACTCATTGGCAAACGACACCGGCCTCCCGAACCCCTCCTGTGACCTCTTTAGCCCCACGTACGTCCCGTCGCTTACACTGAGTCGACCGGAAGGGACCGGGGGACGGAGTATGGCAAAAATGAGACGAATGGAAACTCCGTCCGCTTTACTCGTCCTTTTTTTTTCAATCCTTACAACAAGTTCACAGAGATCCGATTGCGAACCTAACACAACCCTCGGCCCCACAAACAGAAAAAGGAAGCGGACGGTAAGCCACGGTTCAGAGGCGTCTCCCCTCCCCCCGCTCCACCCCTTGTCTATGTCCTCTGCTTCACTGCGGTCGTAACACGACCCTTTCTCCCCCCACGCAAAAATACCTACCGATTAGCGACTGTTCAGAAGGGCAATGATAAGGAAGGAGGAGGGTGGGAACTGTGACCTTTAAACTTTACTACCAAATCTTTATGAGACAACTGAACAAAGACCCGCCCTTGACCCATGAGCACTCTTTATTGGATGTTTACTCCATCTTAGCTCAAACCCTTACTTTAACGTGCATTTAAGAAATGGGTCAGTGTCAGCCTATGTGTGGGTGTCCAGTGACACCTACCGAAACTTGCCTAGGTCAAATGTTCATGGTAAAAGTCACCGAACGGTCTAAAGAGCCTACTAGAAAACCTTCACAACGACTTGTCCTTACTGTCTCCTATCGACATTTCAGTATTCTGTAAATTATTACGATCGAGGAACCGGTATTGACTCGGTCCGTAAACTCCGTGGGAAGACCCACTCACTATTTAATTAGGATGTCGCATAGAAGACGGAACCCTAAGGACAGCGACACTCCCTTACGGTAACCTACAAATGTAACATCTTTATCACTAGATATAAATTTTTCCTTCATTTTCATTTTGGGTTTGTGTAAGGGGATTGAGGTCTATCTGTCAAGTTAATCATTCACGGGAATACAAACATCCTTTGGTACTCGTTCTAAAACCTGGCGAAAGTTCAACACCAATAGGTTCTTCCTGCGACGTCTATTCTTTTACTACATTAGTAAATATTTATTCCTCGCAAATTTTATACTATCTTCAACGTTTATTGTATAGTCTTTTCATTGAAAATCACCATTACTAACGGAAGTAACTACCGTTCTGTTGACAGAAATCGCCTGTCGGAAGTCGGACAATTAGATAAGACTGTGTTGGTTGAGGGTAAAAATACGAACTGACCGGTAGAAACAGTCTCGACAAAAAAACGAACCCGAGACACCAAAGTTCGATACAAAATTCTCTTACGGTTGTATGGGAACTAGACTCCTTTGAGTAAAAATAGTCATGTCACAAACGATTTTTAGTTTCTCTGTTTGTTTAAAATCCGATTTGAAGATTTATAAAACGTTAAGAGTGTAGAAACAATAAATAATTTCAGTCGTACTCGATAAACTGAAACGAAGAAAATTTTAAAAGAAGAAAAAATTATATAAAGGTGAATTACTCATTAGTCTTTTATAAATGTTTACAGTTGATGATGAGAGACTAACGGGTTCTGGTACCCTACTCTGTCTTTCCAAAAACAACAATTACTTTGTAACGATTCCTAAGATCTTCATTATTTGTTGACCATTTAGACAAATAGGAAAGATTAGTACACCAGTCAACCTCCCTTTTTTAGACAGGTCTTTGATAAAGTATTTCTAATTTTATCAGTTAAAGTCAAAATGTTTGTCAAAGTAAGAAAAGTTACTCTCGTGTTATAGGAAACGGCATAAACTTCTCAACCATAAATTATTCACTAGTGGTATCGTGAATCCGTTGATTGATCAAATATAGACTGTAGGGGAGACGTTATTTATTTTGTCGTTAAAGTAGTACAAACCGAATTCACACAACCTTTATTATAAATATGTGTTTTACATGAGGCTATGTTCCTTTCGATTTTCAATGCTTTTACTTCTTCACCAAAAAGAATTTAAACCTTTTGTATGATGGAACTTAAAATTTCGAGATTGCTCCGTATCACGTCTAAAAGACGGGTAGTGCAGATTGTAAATCACTCTTTAAGTCTTCGTCCCTTATCAGACCTTACTTTGATATTTACAAATTGTCATGTAGCTTTCGTACTCAGAGAAGTTTATCAACATTAAGATCCGACAACCTAAATATAAAGGAACCAATGACAACGGTCACTCAACTTTTCAATAAGATTTTCCCCCTTTTTTCGTTTGATTTAAACACTCACTTAAATTATCATACTCGTGCAATCTTGTAACTGGACCACTTGACAAGTACTGTTCTCATCCCCGTATTGTTGTTCCTTTTTTATTTATAGAAAACCTATATTTGATTGGAAAGTTTTATTTATAAGGATATTTTAATACAGAGAGTTCTTTGTACCCGATTGATCTCAATTCTAAAGTTCTACGAACAATCGTAATCTTTGGTAGTCTGGGTATCTTCGACTCACAAGAACGGTTACCGGGTGTCGGACTGTGAACGGTGGGGTTTGGTAGACTTGTTGTGGGTGATGAGGGAGACAACCGGAACTCGACTGGGGTCTGGTTAAAGGTCCGAATAGAAGAGTGAGGAAGGTATAAAATACGACGTCAATTTGATTTCTTAACACTAAAGGGGACGAGTAACGGGACCGAAAGGAGAGGAGACGTGCACAGGAGTGCGGTTCCGGGGACGGAGGGGTGGAGAGTGGTCTCGGTGTCTGGACGGTCGTGGAAGGAGTAGAAAATGTCAGGACAGGTCCACACAGGAGGAAACTGTGGATTACCGGGAACCGTAAAACGTGGGAACATAGAACGGAGAACCACTTAAGGAGTAAACGATTAAAGGAAGAAGAGAAGTCAGGACAGTTTTGAGATACTTCCTTCTCTGGAACAAAATAGATAGAAAAGGCAAACAAAGTACGGTTGATGTCACGGGACAGATCACGAAACAGTTATTTATAATTAAGTTACCGTGCAGAAAGTGACTTAAGTACCAGACTTTATTTTAGACATTTCCTCAAAGGGGATTTACTATCCACAATTACCAGGTAGAAAGTGTTTCGGTCACAACTCGACCTCGACTCCTGACTCCTGGGCACCTCTCCGACACCTTTCACTGGGGTGGGGGGTGGGGACGGGTCACCTCGGAGAAAGAGGACTTATAACACCAACTCGCAATCTCAGTCCTTTCGAAGATACTATGAGAATAACGTAATCGTTAAAAGGTATAGTCTAAGTGATGTATGTGTTACCTTTGGTAAATCGTTTCTTTTTGGGTCTAAAAATTACACTATGCCGATGGTGTTACTTTGGGATTAAGCTAAGGTATCTTTTAACGATTGTGTTATACAGCTGGGGGAAGGGGGCGGTCGTCATCGGTGTCTTTTTGACAAAAATCACATACACAAAGTTTGAGACGAGTGTTTTACTCGACTGACGACGACTCTACTCGAAGACAAAACCAGTCCAACCTACATCTTCACCAGAGCAGACAGAACAGTCTTCTGGAATCAGGGGGAAGACACATAATGAATAATGCAATGGTTTTCTATCATATGGGACAGAATCGTACGTAGTACAAGACAAATCACCAAGTCTTAATTATCTCAATTGTATTACATTTTTTATATTAAACATATATTTATAGTACAGATATATTATATCAACTAATATGTGAAAATTAACCCTTCAGATTACTTGAGTTTTGGTCAAAAGATTTGAGTTCTCTGAGACTTTATTTCAAATTTACGTTTTAAATTTCACTTTTACGTACTTAGAATTCTATGTCTACTATTTACATATACACGTCTCGACATAGTACAGTCTTCCGGATTGGTGACTTCTCGACAACCAAGAGTGCGAAGTAAGGGATTTGGTCAAAATTAACTTTCTGTTTTGAAATTAGATACTTTAGTCACATTTCCTCAAGAGGTTTCAGGACTCAAAAGGTTTTTATGTCGAAAATAAAAGAAAAAACCACCCCCGATTTATGATCGATAGTTTTAGTAAGAGAGAGAGGGAAGACTAATAGACTATTGTGACCACCCCTAATAAAGATATATACTTTAAAGAGAATCCCTTTAAATTATAAAGTATAGGCTACTGAAGGAAAAAGGGGGAAACAGTGTAAATGGAAACTCCTTGACATGTATCCTTTGTACACAAGGAGTTAGTGCGTCACCCAAATCCCGACGTCAATACGTTTCGACAGAGACAAATGTTTGTGACCCCAATAGCCCCTACCGGTAGATCAAAGGAAGCGTGATCTGTGTATTCTCAAGTGTACACGAGATCCCCGGTGGGTCTACACAACTACCGGAACCCCTAAACAGGACTTCGTTTACTCTCCCAAACCTTCACCACCTCCACAGCTGTGAGACTTCCTTGTTACCGAAGTGGACTAGCTAAGACTCTCGTGGAGGGGTCGGCCCGCCCGTCACGCCCCGAGGATGGAGGTGTTTGGGAAGAATTGGGTACTCTGTAGAAGAAGGTACATCGGCTTATAAAAAGTAAAAAATTAGACAATTTGACGAACCTTCGACTAGTTAACATCTAAACGAGATCAATTACACACACACACTCAAACAAAAATCTTTGACGTCAGGTAAAACGTTATCCATAAACTTCGTCAAATAGTTTTCGGACCTTCCTAAAACAGGGTTCGTGAATGCCCGAAACCTTCCAAATCTCGTCTAAACGTCTAAAAAAAAGAATTCCTCTTCCACTACCTATCGTCTCAAGTAGATTTCACCATGGCCAACGAAAGACTCAACAAATCAACGATTCAGTACAGGGTGAGAAACACTGGGGTACCTGATATCGGACGGTCTGAGGAGACAGGTATCCAAAAGGGTCCGTTCTTATGACCTCACCCAACGGTAAAGGAAGAAGTCCCCTAGAAGGACTGGGTCCCTAGGTTGGGCACAGAGGACATAACCGACCGACCGACCGTCTAAGAAGTGACGACTCGGTGGTCCCTTCGGGACGAAAGACTCATGAACATAGATTAAATTAACTGAACCACCATGGTGTCAAATCTTTTGTTGAGCCTTTTTCTACTGTTTAAGGTAGTCTTAAGAGGTAGAGAACCATCTTATAAATTATAGAGGATAATTAGTGTGAAGTAATATTTAGGTAAGTAAGTAGAACGGAAAAATAAATGATTCTGAGTGTGAACTGTCTTAACCTCAAGACATCCTTCTCCTTCCTCTTTCTCATCCAGTAAATTTTCAACCACGTAATCCTGTCAACGTTCCCAACCTCCGTGGACTCGAACTTTCCCACGCCGTCTTTCGTCCAGCCGTCTACGGTTTCCACCCGTAGTGGATAAACCCAATCAAAATCGTTATAATCTCCGGTGGACATGGTCCTCATGTCCACTTATAAGTAACCTTCCTGACTACGACTTCGACTTTGAGGTTATGAAACCGGTGGACTACGTTTCTTGACTAAGTAACCTTTTCTGGGACTACGACCCGTTCTAACTTCTGTCCTTCTCTTCCCCTGTTGTCTCCTGCTCTATCAACCTACCGTAGTGGCTGAACTACCTGTACTCAAACTCGTTCGACGTCTTAACCCACTACCTGTCCCTTCGGACCACACGACGTCAGGGACCCCAGCGTTTCTCAGTCTGTGTTGACTCGCTGACTTGACTTAACATGGTCCTCACCTCTCGGAGAACCACCCGGCCGGTCACTTAAATAGTAGAGAGTCCTGTAGCAAAGAGACCCTTTTCCTTAAGATCAAAAGGCTACTGGTGTGTCTTTACTTATACTGAACAAACATTTCACCCTGGCGGTCCCCAATTTCTACACTCACTAATAATAATTACTATACTCACTAATAATCTTCGGTCACTAACACTTTTTACTCTTTTACACAATTCAACTTTTCTATACGCCGGGGTTCACGAAAAGAAAGGGAACAACTATGGAAATATAGTAAGAACGGGATAGAGGATCACTTTACTTCACTTTCAGCAAATCAACACAGGTTGAGAAACACTGGGGGTACCTGATGTGTCAGGTACCTTAAGAGGTCCGGTCTTATGACCTTACCTATGGAAAAGGGAAGAGGTCCCCTAGAAGGGGTGGGTCCTAAGTCTGACCCCAGAAGACGTAACGTTCGCCTAAGAAATAGTCGATTCGATGGTCCCTTCTTAGGTAAAGATAAAGGATCCCCATCAACCTAAAGTAAAAATCCTCGTTTTCAACCTACACTATAAACAGTTTCTGTTTGGGAACACATGTACATACGAAAGGGACCTAAATAATAAATAATACACAAAGGGTTCCGTCAACAATCCACAACCTACGAACGTTTGTCACTGTCTAACCACGGACCCACAATAAAGTTTCCTCACAATGGAAGAAACACACTATTAACTTGATTTAACTGACGTTTGTCAGTAAATTTTTTTAAAAAAATTATGACACAACTAATACAAAGCCCCAGAAGAATTTTACACTAAAACACCGACATTTTCAACGAGACCTTTCCCCCTGACTGTGTAAACCAGTAAACAAGTTACAATAAATGAGCTACGGACAACATGGATATGACGGACACTCCGGGGCTTGGTACGGGAGCCCTGGTATATTTTTCCATTGGTGTATTTCATCGTATTATTTCATTTTGAGACCAGAGGTCCTAAAGAATCGGATTAATTCTGTCTCTCTCCAGTCCTTTCGTTTATAGTTTTACAAATGGATTCTATAAAATATGGTTTTTAACAGTAGACTAAAAACATAAGACTAAGAGAGGAAAAAAAGACCGATTTTAAGGTAAAATTGACACACACTTAAAACTCAGTAAGAACTGTCCTATTAATCCTGGTATAACACCAGGAATGTCAGGTTTCGGGGTATATTTATTTCTTCCGACTCACGGTTTCTTAACTACCAAAACTTGACACCACAACCTCTTCTGAGAACCCTCAGGGAACCTGACGTTCCTCTAGATTGGTTAGGTAGGATTTCCTTTAGTTAGGACTTCTAAGTAACCTTCCTGACTACGACTTCGACTTTGAGGTCAGCAAACCGGTGGACTACGCTACTTGACTGAACAACCTTTTCTGGGACTACGACCGTTTCTAACTTCCGTCCTCCTCTTCCCCTACTGTCTCTTGCTCTACCAACCTACCGTAGTGGCTGAGGTACCTGTACTCAAAGTCGTTCGAGACCCTCTACCACTTCTTGTCCCTTTGGACCGCACGACGTCAGGTACCCCAGTGTTTCTCAGTCTGTACTGACTCGTTGTCTTGTCGTTGTTTCCTGACATTCGTCTCTACTTTACCTTCCGTAGTACCCCTTCACTACGACAGTCGTTCAGGGGACACTTTTAGATTCCTACGACTCCCGTAGGGACCCGGACCTTAAAGTGGGGCACAGAAAGTCCTTTTCCTGTGAAATGGCGAGACTAAAGGGGGCAATAGGAGACGACAGAGTTCTCCCTCTAACGTACCGGGGAAGATATCCTTTGGAAGGAGTCGGGAAAATTATTGTCAATATTTTTACGTGGACAGTGGACAGACTACTGTCAGACAAATCTAAAGACAGAGAGGGAGACTTCTGACATTAACATCTCCTTTCCATGGTGCAAAAATAGAACTCTATGAGTCGCGGACCGTGGTACAGACCAAGGAGTAGTGATAAACTACTTAAATCAAGAAGGAAACTGGAACAAGAAAAGAAAAGGGGATTCTATACAGCCACAAAACATCTCATTCCCTTCTTTCGTAAACCTAAAATTAGAGATCCGTGTTCTTTTGTTAAGGTAAAATTTGAAACCAGTTTTCTCTCCATGAATTTACAAACTTGTCCTCTTAGTGTATGAGTTTCCCCAAACTTCCTTCCACTTCTGGTCAACATCTCCGTACCACGTACACTTAATCAGGTGTAATCCTGGGCCACTTCGACGACTCAACCAACTATGTGGTACTTACGGAACCCGGTAATTTTTAGACGGAAAGGGGTTTGAAGTTACGTATTGTGTGGAGTAATCGTTAAGAGGAGATAACCAAAAATTAGAGTAGAAAGTCCGTCGGACACCGGTCCTTTGAGTTGGAGGGTATTATGTGTGTGTAGTTATTTTGCAAAATTTAAAGGGTGCGTAGTAATAATTTTTGTGAACTTTACTAGAAGTGTCTGTCACTTGTGAAACACTCATAAGTTCATGTCCAACTACAAGAGACATTACAGTGGAATTCATCTATCTACTAATTGGTCTTGTCCTTCCTCCCTTACGTAAGATATTGAGACGGAAAACCTTCTTAAATAACATAGTGTAGTTGTTTCGTTATCCGTAGTCCAGTCGTCAACCTCTTTCTTTAGCGTTGGGTGAGGTCATGAGTACGGACCTTTTAGGGTACCTACCTCCTCGGACCAACCGATGTCAGGTACCCCAGTGTTTCTCAGTCTGTGACTCGCTGAAGTGAAAGTGAAAGTCGTCAATCTGATTATCGTATACCGGATTATTATTTTATCAATGATAATCACTATTTTGACCTTAAATGGAAGTGAGCACGTCGTAAATAACATCATGTCTGGACCACACTTCGACAGGTCTGGTGTCGGACACGGGAAATCTTCCTCGAACCGTAGAGACCCCTTTTGTTCATCGTTTATTCCACAGTCCTCACTTCCAGTCACGGTCCACTCCCCCTTCGGGTCCCCACGACACCTCCGACTAGGTACGATCACGGGGCCGGAGTCTCTAGCAAAGGTCCTTTAGAAGGTCGAGGTAGAAATCACTCCTCGTCTTCCACCGACGTATGTCCGGAGGACCCCTCTCCCCTCCCTCAGTTCCCGTTTCCCGTGCTCCTAACAACTCCGACCTTGCATCAACCCCTCCGGTCTAACACTGCTCGGACTAAACTTTGTCTTACGGTTTTCGTAGTTTAGTATGGGGTAGGGTGTCATCACAAATGACACAATTAAATACAAAAATATATTTTATTATGCATGACTCTCCTCTTTAAACCTATTTTGAGAAAATTCTCGGTTGAGTAACTTTTCCTGACTACGACCCTTTCTAACTCCCGTCCTCCTCTTCTCCAGTTGTCTCCTACTCTACTAACCTACCGTAGTGGTTGAGTTACCTGTACTCAAAGTCGTGTGAAGTCCTCCTCTATCGGACAGGAAGTCGGTACGACGTAAGGTACCCCAACGTCTCAGTCCGTGCTGACTCGCTGACTTGTTCTTTAAAATTTCGTGTTTGTTTCGTCAAAATTAGGGGTGACGACATTTGTCAAGGACCGGTAAACCGACGTCTGAGTGTCGTCCCACAGCGAGTCCTGACCCTTCCTGTAGGGTACTCTCGGGGTACCCCTCCTCCGACAGTCCCCCCACCCAACGACCCCACTTCTCCGTGTCAGGTACTGTCGACGGACCTCACTAAGCCTGAGTGACTCCTGCAGATCCTACCCTGTATGAGTCATTCCGTACCGTCCCGGGTCGCGTCCTAGACCACTGGACACCTAGGTCGTTCTCCTTCCCTATCTTAAAGACATCCTGGTAAGTCCCAGTTCCCACCGAGGACCAAGGATCAGACCTGATCACCAATGTTTCACCACGAGGGTCGTCCCTCTTTTTGTCGCGAAATTCTCTGGACGACGACGACGACGATTCAGTGAAGTCAGCACAGGCTGAGACACGCTGGGGTATCTACCGTCGGGTGGTCCGAGGGGACAGGGGCCCTAAGAGGTCCGTTCTTGTGACCTCACCCAACGGTAAAGGAAGAGGTTACGTAGTTTCACTTTCACTTCAGCGAGTCAGCACAGGCTGAGGATCGGAGGGGTACCTGACGTCGGGTGGTCCGAGGAGGCAGGTACCCTAAAAAGTCCGTTCTCATGACCTCACCTGACGGTAACGGAAGAGGCAATTCACTGGATTCTCCCAGATTAAGAGAGAGAGAGAAAAAAAAATTGTAATAAAAATCTCGTCAAAATATAAATCAGCGATTGAGCACAGACTAAGAACGCTACGGTACCTGACATCGGGTGGTTCGAGGAGACAGGTACCCTAAAGGGTCCGTTCTTATGACCTTACTCAACGATAAAGGAAGAGGTCCCCTAGAAGGGTTGGGTCCTTAACTTGGTCCCAGTGGACGTAACGTCCACCTAAGAAATGATTGACTCGATAGTTCCATCGGGTCCTCGTCAAAATCCAAGTGTCTTTTTGACTCACTTTTAACGTCTCTAAATGGTACATATAGACGAACGTGTCGGAGGTGCGACGACTATAGGACGTGACCTCACCCATGTAATAGTGTGGTTCTGGTATCAAATGTAGGTCGAAGTGCGAATCACAACACATAAGACACACAAATCTGTTTTCACATTACTGGACGGAGGTGGTGACAGGATGGGATGACTTGTCAGAGTGACGGGATTTTTAGGAGACACAAGACGAACAGTGAAGGAGAGAGGTCGTGGACCTTATCCAGGGTAAAGACGTAAGCCTATATGACGAGTCCCCTAAGACCTTAATCGCCACACACACACACTTTCGCCAAGTCAGCACAGGCTGAGAAACGCGGGGACGCCTGAGATGGACGGTCCGAGGAGACAGGCACCCTAAGAGGTCCGTTCTTATGGCTTATGGCCTCGGTCAACGGTAAGGGAAGAGGTCCCCTAGAAGGGTTGGGTCTCTAGTTTGGATCCAGAGAACGTAACGTCCGTCTAAGAAATGGAAGACTCGGTGGTCTCTCAATCACCATCAGTACATAATTAAAAAAATTTGAGCAAAAACTCAGTCGTCCGGGAAAGTAGTACCTTCGGAGTCCTTCATTTCCGCTCACCTCGTCGGGACGAGACCACCTTCCACCGTAGGTGGTCCCCGCCCCTGCCACCCCCTGTCTCTTAGGACGTACGGAGGGAGGAAGGGGGCCACAGGTCGAGGAAGGTGAGGGGGATGGGGGAACAACGACACGGACTCCGAGGAAGGTCAAAGGTCTTAGGACTCCTTGGGGAGAACCTTTGACGTACATTCGTCGAGACGTCGAGTGTCCTCCCCGACCAGTAAGGGTCTACGTGACTAGGGTTTGAGAACCCGAAAATCCCTAGACCACAGACAAAGAACTATCTAAAAAAACGAAACAAAAAACAAATCAAAGGTTAACAAACGAAACCAGGGAAAGGAGCCCCAGTGTGACGGTCGAAACTACAGTGAAACGACAGGAGGGACGACCACCGTGGAGGAGAACAGGTAAACGTCAAGACTAAGTGACATTCGAACGCTCAGGATCTTTGTACGAGCAAAATTGGCCCAGCTCTTATCACCACTTATCTAGGACGTACTAGAAAAAAACACGTCCGAACTACTGTGTAAACAAAACCGTCCGTCCGGAGAAATAACGAACAACGACGAAGAGTCAATACAAAACATGTTTTCGTTAATGACCTATCAGTCTAAAACACGTCTAAAGTGACAGAAACATTCCCAAGCAGACAGAAGAGCGGAAGGGGGAGGTAGACTAGGACCTTAATATATTTTTCATATATAATACCCGAGTTCTTAAAGATCTGTGGTTGAAACGACCCACTTATCATCGTCAACTTCGACAAATCCTTCCTTTACTACAGTATTAAAAAACCCACCCCCGACACAACCCAGAATCAGTGACGTACACCTTAGAAATCAACGTCGTACATCCTAGATCAAGGGACTAGTCTCCTAGTTTGGACCCGGGAGAAGTAACCCTCGTGCTTCAGAATTGGTGACCTATTGGTTTCTTCAGATTTACGGCATTTAAATTAAGTATTACTTTAGGACTATACTCTATCATCTCTACCATAAAAAAATACACTTGTAAATAGAAGGAAAGCTGAAAAAAGGTAAAGAAACAGAGTCTAGGTAGAAAATCTAACAAAAAGAAAGGAAAGGGGGGTAGAAAACCTGTGGAAAATAAAGATGTTACTCCATACGTCTTTTTTACTCGTCTCCATATTGACCATTATATTATTACTTTTCTCACAGGAATATATCAAACGTCAAAAGTTTAACGAAAACAAGTGTGTAGGAGAACCATACTTTCCATTCCGAATAAAGTCAAAATGTCTCCTCTTTTTACTCTAGTTTCACCAATTAATAAATTTCCGGAGTCAATCGATCGTCACCTCGATCGTAAGTCTAAGTTCCCAAGAGGGTGATTAAGGACACAAAAGTCAACGAATGTAGTACATCGGAGAACAAGTACCTTGGTGACCAATTTAACACCCGGGAAAGTTTGAACTTATTATTCCATAATGTGACCACCCTACCACATGAAATAAAGGTTGGTATACACCTGTCACATTTCCTATATCCAACCTTACGATCTTTGAATACGGTAGTAGAAGGGTTTCATCACAACTGTAAGAGAATATTTACAACTCTTAACGAACGAGAATTTTCACAAACTAGAACGAGAATTACAAGTCTTATGATGGATCTTTTTGTCTATCGTAAGATTGAGATGGAATTTTCACTGGATCGGAAATCCATACAAGAAATCTAAGGAAGACAATTGGAAATTTTGTTTTTCCATCATTCATTGAATCGGTCTTTTTAGTTCAAACAAGTCCTTATCGTCTTCTTAACGTTAATTCCTGTTTGATTGATATCTTTTGACATCCGTTCAGACCTCTGGATTTCTCTCCCCCGTAAGAAAATATCTTCTTTACTCCTTCAACCCTCCCCGACAAAACTTACTTTGTCGGGTAACCTCCTCTCGTTCTCAAACCCCAACACCGTTGAAGAGTAACCGACTCAATGTCGTCAAAGAGTAACCAAACAACGACCCGTTTCTCTTTTAGAAGAAAGAAGGACGACCGTATATATTTGATTCGAAGAACGATTATACATATTTCATTCGACGAGTCTGAAGGACTGACGTAACACTTACTCCAAAAGAAAATGAGTAAAAGTACGGAGAAACTACGAGATTACGGATAAGGTGAAGGGAAAATAAAATAAACCGTAGTTATTTTATGGTTTATCCAGTACCTTATTATTAAGGTAGAGGTTTCCTTTACTGTCACTCGTAGTTATTTTTACATAGAACAGGGAAATTTTTTATATATTAAAATTTAGAGGTTGTTAAGATTAAGGTTTTATTAAGACTCAGACTTTAAATCCTTTACTACAGATTGGTTGTAACTGCAAGATCTACTTTTTAGTCTGAAACTTATGGTTCTTTCGACACAGAGTCCCTAAATTCACTTGTATCTAGTTCTGAAGAGTTTCCGAATAATTCGAATCTAAGTTTACTGTAGTCGAATGGAATCATGAAGTATAGTACTGACGTTCCGACGGACCATCCATATTGGTGTAGAACCAAATTCGCTCTATATAGTGAAAAACAATCCTGGAAACAAAACACACTGCAAGTCATAATTATAGTTTTCTTTGGTTCGACGACAACCTCAAGATAAAATTTCACTCTAACATACATACGAAATACGTAATACTCCAAAGCTATATAAACACCCGAAAATAGTCTACTGCGAGTTCGTTAGTAATACAGTGAAGGAGACTCGGTGTGATATGGACCACTACTAATTTTTATGCATATAAATTCAATTGAAGTTTATAAGAACAAGAATCCATACAACAAACAACACCAAATCAGTGGTTCAGTGCAGTCCGAGAAAACGCTGGGGTTCCTGACATCAGGTGGTCCCAGGAGACAGGTGCCATAAGAGGTCCGTTCTTACGACCTTACCCATCGGTAAAGGAAAAGGTCCCCTGGAAGGGTTGGGTCCCTAGTTTGGGTGCACTGTCCATCTAAGAAATGGTAACTCGGTGGTCCCTTCGGGTGAATCCACACATCATACTCTATTTAAACAAATTGGGTTATTGGAAGGGTACGTCATCTAAGATCATATCAAGATAAGGTCCTTCCTAATATTTCAGTTAAATACCTTCTTACTTAAAGTTTAGCACACTTGGAGGGGTATCTAAACTTCAGTATCTCTAAGACCTTATAATCATCCAAAATTATGTTGAAATTTATAGTCTATACTATCACGTACTTTTCCTTAAGTATAAAGACGAAAGAAAGTTTTACGAGTGTCAACAACTTATACACTTACGAACATAATAATACTCACTTCTTCAAAATATCAAAAGTGATGCTCTTATTGACTAAGGTTCTTTTATTTCGAGTCATTATAGTTAATCCCCTAAGGGTCCACAGAGATCGACATTTCTTGGTTGGATGGTTACGTCCTCTGTATTCTCTGTACCCAAGTTAGGGACCCAGTCCTTCTAGGGAACCTTCTCCCGTATCCTTGGGTGAGGTCGAAAGAACGAACCTCTTAGAGTACCTGTTTCCTCAGACTGTCTGACGTTAGGTATCCCGGCGTCTCAGTCTGTGCTACCTTCACTGAATCGTGTGTGTGTGTGTTATAGTTAATTACCATACATTTGAACGGGAACCAACCAAAACTCTTCCATCTAGAACAAAATTTTTTATTAGAGAGTTCTCTATCAAAGTATAAAAGGAGAACAAGAATCTTATCTTCCTTTACAATAAAAATTTTGTCATGAAGGGAGAGGGGGCCGGGTTGACGGTGACAGTCTCTTTTAACTATACAAATATACTAAGTCGTAATTCACCTTCTTTCCTAGACTTTCCGTCCGTCTTACGGTCCTGTCGTGTTTTGAGGTCGACAGGACGTCACTCGCACCGACAGCTTTCCACCCCTTGGAGGTATCAACCCGGACCCGACACATACTTATAAAAGGTCGTAAAATACAATGGTCCTTGAGATCAAAGAAAATTCCGAAGATGTATGGTTACCGTGCAATAAAAAGTAGAGTTTTAATCTCAAAATTCTTTGGCAGATTAAAACCCGAAACAAGCATTTTAGGGAACTTCCATCGTTACTTCGTTTAATAGTATTGTAAAACTTATGCTAAAAAGAACACTATTTTATATGTATTTTAAATGGTAAGATTGGTAAAGATTCATACGTCAAGTCACCGCAATTCATGAAGGTGTAACACGGCAGCGGTGGTGGGAGGTAGAGGTCCTGAAACGGTAGGAAGGTCTGACCTTAAACAAGTCGTGAGAAGGGTAATTTGTCTTTGAGGGGAAAGGGGAAGGAGAGTCAGGAACATTGAAGACACTCGAACGGATAAAATAGATGGAGGACATTCACCTTAGTGTCTTAAATGACAAACACGGACCGAGTAAAATAATCGTATTGCAGACATTCAAAGTAAGTACACCAACACGTACAGTGTTAAGGGAAGAAAAATTTCCAGCTTATTATAAGGTAGTGTGTGTGTGTGTGTGTGTGTGTGGTGTCAAACAAATAGGTAAGCAGACAACTACCTGTGAATCCAAGAAAGGTGGAAAACTTATGACAATTATTACGACGACACTCGTTATCAAACTCATGGTCATTCACAGACTCATGGACAAAAGTCAAGGAACCACATACATGGACCTAACGTTAATGACCCAGTATACCATTAAGATGTAAATTAAAAACTCCTCGACGGTTTGACAAAAGACATCGTCGACTCGGTAAAAGGTAAGGGCAGTTGTCACGTGTTTCAAAGATAAAAAAGGTGTAAGAACGGTTACGGACAATCAAAGACAAAACCACCATTACAGATAGGATTTCCCATACTTCACGATAGAGTAACGAAAAATCTAAACTTAAAGGAATCACTGTTTACTACAACTTGTAGAATAGTACCACGAGTAATTATCGCGGAATAACCGGTGAAGATATAAAAGAAACCTCTTTCCAGAAAAACTCACGTAAAGGGTGAAACTTAACTCAACAAACCAAAAAATAACAACGTAAGAAATATATAAGACCTATACTTAAGGATTAGTCTATATACTAAAAGTACCTTACACTAAAAATTACCTTTCTCAGATTTCTTGATGTATATACATTGAATAAACACATATATGAAAAGTGTAAATTTTAAGACACCTCAAAGTATTGTATGTCAGTATCTTCATTGTCTTTAGTCTATAAAATTTTTAAGAAACAAAGATTTTGGGTGATCAGAATCTAGAATTAAAATTTACTTGACATTAATCATAGATCGTTCACACGCCCTATTGCCAAACTCCACACTAACTGTAAGTCACTGTGTCGTAAACAGGACGTTTACTTTAAACTTCCCGGTAAACCAGAAACATCGAGATCTTTAAACCTAGTGACTTCTTTTTGATCGACGGTGGGAGATCTCAGACAAAACAAGGGGGAGTCACAAGAGTTTTCGAAAGTTGACTCCGCTCTCTCGACAGTTCGTCCACGCAATCTTTATTCTTAAAGTTTTTGAACCAAGATCAAGACGAAAACTGCATTAATATACAACTGTTAATAAAATTTGGTTCAATAACTTTTAGGTCGTTGTTGAGAATTAACTTGTTATTTCTAAAAATTTTATACATTCTGGAAAACTTGTCCTATCCCTGTTAGCAAAATCAGAGTGAATATACCCCTTAGTTTCCTTTTCTTTTTTGTTGGGGTTTTGTTTTTCCGTTCGAGTATCTATGTCTCTTGTCTGACTACCAACGGTCTTCACCCCGCTCCCCGTTTTATCCACTTCCCCCAGTTTTCCATATTCAATGTTTTATTTACAGTACCCTACACTACATAGCGTACCACTGTGTACTAGTATGACATAAAATGATGTATAAACGTTCTCTCAACTTCAAAAGTAGCGTACTTTTTTTAATACACTGATATACCATTGACCTGAATGACACAACTAATAAAACTTTATACCTGTTTATGTTTTAGTAATATAACGTGGAGGTTTTGATTATATTACAATATACAGTCAATATGAAGTTAATCCTTTTTTTTTCTTTTAAAAACCTCCTTATCTCCTCTCTTTCCCCATCCTTATTCATCTCACTAGTCCTCAGTTACAGTTCTTTACTTTCAGATCCAGTCGTAAAGAGCTGGAAGAGAGATGACGGAAAACTCGAACCTATTAAGAAACAAATACCCCACGACAGGAGACGAATATCCTACAAATCTAGTGGGAACCAGGGATGGATGGAGGACAGACCAGTACTGTTGGTTTTTACGGAGGTCTATAAAGGTCTCCAGGACACCACCGTTTTAAGGGGGTGGGGGAGGAACTCTTGATGATCAGATCCTATCATTCTCGGACTTAACTCAAGATTGTCGTCCTACACTATTTTTCTTCTTTTGTTTACCTTAAAAATCATTTGTTTCAAAGGCCATTAATTATAAATAATTCGTCGATGATAAAGGGTCCGTGGTCGTGATCCACTGTGTCAGCAAATTGTGTTTATTATTATTTCACACATAAGTTACGTCGAAAATACGTTCCCTAACCTTGATGTTTCTCGTTCTTCTATCAATGACAGGAATTTTCTGAAGAAATTATCTCTGTCTACTTGTTTATGTAATGTTAGGGTTCACTTTTATCATTACACATGTTCGTTGACTCTTTCTTAAGAAAGTCCCTTCAGTACACTCGACTTAAACTCCCTACTTATCGTCATAACGGAGGATCTCACCCAAAACGTTTACTCCGTCACTTAACGGACACCAGAAAATCAACGATTCAACTTCTGGTTCACCTGCGTTTCGAGAGAGATCTGACAATGGAGACAGGTTCCTAATTTCGAGGGCTTTGTATTAATTTGGACCCTACTGACGGGTCCCGATAACATGTGAAAGAGACTCCGAAACTTATCTCGTTAATCGTGGACCGCTTAGGGTCTCGACACGGTAAAATCACTGTCAAATATATGAAGTGTATAACAAAATTTAGTAATAGTCTATTTCTCCACACATAGAGTGAGGGAAGTATTTAGTCTGTGTGACAGTTTAATATAGTTGTTGTGGAACAACTAAAACTTTTTCAATTTATTCTCCGTACAAGCGTAGGAGACCAATTATCCAAGAAATAATGGACCATCCACACGACAGAACCTTGGACCTTTGTCTACCCCGACATACCGAATTAAAAAATCTTACTGTCATACAACGAAGTAGAGTATCGTCGTCATAAACGACAATCCATCCTTTCTACGTTAATAAGTCACCGTTAAATGTATTATATATAAGTTGTCAGCACCACCGAGAAGTATGAAGGAATTAGTAAATGTAAATTTTTTAAAATGTGTCGCTTTCCCTCGTTACTCGTAGTTTCTTTTAACGGTTTCGTAAATAGAATTTGACGTGACGCATAAGGTCGAGACGAAAAAGAAGTGACCGAAGACAGGGTAATCAGTGTTATCACAAGTCTGAACGACTACAGTGACGGGTGAATAAATTAAATTGATTTACACTATTTACACAAATGCTTTCTAAAACAAGCCTTAAAAAAAATTTCCAGTCATACCAGGAAAACGTAACGTCACATACAAAAGACTATACTAACATTTTAATGTGATTGAATAGTTTTTATTAATAAATGTGATTTTCGATACCTCTGTCGACTCTATTCTACGTTTTCGAGAAACAGGAGAGTCAAGTCTCTCTCGTCAAGTACCAATAAGATGAAGTAGAATAGACTACAAAACAAAAACTTTTTATATTTTACAATTACACTATCATTGTTCTACTAAAAATCGAAGTCCTGTGAACTCAATGATTTCTGACTGTGTGTGTAGTGTCACCGACGTCGAGGAACGCTGGGGCCGTTATACCAAAACTTTCCCAAGGAACAGTGACCTAGGGTTCGAAGTTGGTGGGTGGAAGGACGGCAAAGTTCAGACTGTCCCGAACAAGTTGGTATAAAAGAAGGAGAGAAGAGAAGAAGAGGAACGTGGGTGTGGTAAAAGAGACTCGTCACCTAGTGAGACAGAAGAGTTCTGGGGTCAGTAGGTAAATCGTGTATAATTCGCGGACGATACCCGAAGGGACCACCGAGTCCCCGTTTCTTAGACGGACGTTACTCCTTTTGGACCCAAGCTAAGGACCCACCCCTTCTAGGGGACCTCTCCCCGTACCGTTGGGTGAGGTCATAGGAACGGACCTCTTTCCTCGGGACCACCCGATGTCAGGTATCCCATCGTTCCTCAGTCTATGTTGACTTCCTGAATCGTCGTCGTAGATCGCGGACGATGTACGATTCGGGATAAGATCCTCGTCCCCATGTCAACACTTGTTTTACCTATTTTTAGGTGTAGGATTATATCGGACACAGTACCACCCTCTTCTCTGTTATTTGTTGTTTTTAGTTATTATATGTTTTGTTAGAACTTTCTCCTGTTGTTTCAACCTCCTGAGTGTGAAGTCAAAGTTTGCATAATGTTTCGACGTCTTTAGTTTTATCGCACCGTAATCGTATTCCTATCAAGTCAAGTCAAGTCAACGAGTCAGCACAGGCTGAGAAACGTTGGGGCACTTAGCGTCGTGCGGTCCAGAGGGACAGGTAGTGGTTGAGGGTCTCAAGTAAGTCTGAGTGCAGGTAGCTCAGGCACTACAGTAGGTCGGTAGAGTAGGAGACAGCAGGGGAAGAAGAGGACGAGGGTTAGGGAGGGTCGTAGTCTCAGAAAAGGTTACTCAGTCGAGAAGCATACTCCACCGGTTTCATGTTACCTTATCTTTAACTTTCGGGACTTTATTTTGGCTGGTAGACACCTGCACACCGACCGACTCAAAAACTGTTGCCACAATTGTCTGGTGAGGTACCCCTTTCTTATTAGAGTTGTTTACCACGGCTCTATTGACCCATATACGTACGTATTCTTACTTCAATCTGAGAACAGGGTGTGATGTGTCTTAATTGACTTTTGCTAGTTACTAGGTTTAATGTGTCTTAATTGACTTTCACTAGTTTCTGGATTTAATTTTTCGATTGTGGTGTTTTGGGAATCCTTTTTTTACATCCCCATTTATTAACACTGGAACTTAAACCGTTGTTCAAGAATCTATCCTGTGGTCTTCGTGTTCATTGTTTTCTTTTTCATTTACTTCGCCTACAGTAGTTTTATTTTGTTTGAAGACACGCCGTTTCTCGTAATAGTACTTTCATTCTTCTGTTATACGTCTTTCCCTCTCTACAAACGTTTAGTACATAGAGCCATAGACATATAGGTCCAATATATTTCTTAAGAATGTCACGATGTGTTTTTCTGAGTGTCACGTCAAAATTTCACCCTCTTCCGGAACTCGTTCGAAAAGGGGTTTCTTTTATATATCTACCGGTAGTTCGTACACTTTTCTACGAGTCGTAGTAATCAACGATCCCTTTACGGTCAGTTTGGTGTCACTCTGTTGTGAAGTGCAGGAGAGTAAGAAATTCAACTACGGTCAAAAGCTCGCCTATTTGTACTTATATAAAATCTAACGGGTGTGACACCATCTAACAAAACTTACCCTCCAACTTGGATTCGTCCTTTTCCGAAACAACATTATACCTTATGACATACGTCGTGAAATTTTCTTACTTCATCTAAATGTATTACGAGTGGATCTTTTACCCGAAGGGACCACCAAGTTTCCATTTCTTAGGTGGACGGTCACGTCCTCTGCACCGAAGCTAGGGACCCAACCCTTATAGGGGACCTCTCCCACCACCGTTGGGTGAGGTCATAAGAACAGACCCTTTAAGGTGCCTGTCTCCTCTGGTCGTCCGACGTCAGGTACCCCAGCGTCTCAGTTTGTACGGAATCACTGATTTGTTCTTGTCGTTGCATCTTTTATGGACGTTCAACGTCTTACTAATTTACAAAAATTTTAATTTTGTTTATGACATAAAAAACCACTCCTAAACAGATATATACGTGTACGTCTCCTTTTATAATTTTTTATTCGGGCGTCCCCATTATTATCAATATGGTCCTTCCCGTACTCCTAAACCTTTAACATCAACTACTGGTTTACTTTAAATTGGAACAGACACAAAATTGAAAACATTCTTATTATGGAATTACTCCTTGAATATATTAATCTCAACATTTCACGGAACTGAACAAATACATACTGATCTTTATTTTACGGAGACCCAAATAAAACGAAAGCAAAATCGTTAATGAGATTTTGACAACTGTTGGTCGACATTTTTAGACATGTCCCTCACGAGTTTTAGACAAAAAAAAGGAGAAAATAAAGTTTGATACCTTGTCCTTTCATAACATTCACTTTATTTGTACGTTGAATCTTAATTTTAACTTTCGAATCATAATGAGACTGATGGTGTTTTGAAATTTTTGTTTTATAAATGCTTGTACTTTAACGAATGTTATAAAGTAAGTAACTTTATCCGTTTTATATTCTGTATAGACACTTGATTAGGATAAAATTTTATACAAATAAATCTTGTCTCTAAAAATTTAAGAATTTTTACAAACGTTCACTAGTCGTAAAGAGACACTTACTCGTTCCCAAAACCCCCAAAAGAAAAATCCTTTAAAAAACACACAAAAAAAATCCAACAACAAACAAAAAGAAAAAGTACTTGTATTTTACAAAAATTTTAGTTTTAGGGGAGAGATAGAATTAATTTTAGTTTTCCTTCCTTCTTTCTTCTTTCCTCCTCTGTGTCCCGTCCCGTTCCGTCTCGTCTACCCTTTAAGAAAACGACCAGGCGACGGAGTTCATACTCACAGTACTTAGAACACAAAAGTGACGAAACTACAAATTTTATGTTAAACTGTTGTACACACATAGAGGTACTATAAATTAAAACAAGTAAACAAAAAGTTGAAATATTTTCACTAAATTGGGAGACACATCAGAAAATCCTAGATTAAACAAAAAGGTAAATTGTACCTTCTCATTAGAAACAGTTATATCAATCATATAAAAATACTGATATACTATAAAGTGACACTCTAATAAGGTAACAAATAGACAAGCAAGGGATCGACTACCTACGTAACAAATGTCTAAACACGATAAAACTTATCACGATGATATTTATAATATCACATACGTTATCACAGTGAATCCTACACGCACGACGCACGCACGATTTAGCGCAGTCAGTAAAGGTCAAGAAACGTTGGGGTGCCTAACATCGAGCGGTCGGAGGGGAACAGGTACCCTAAGAGGTCCGTTCTTACGACCTCACCCAACGGTACGGGAGGAGGTCCCCTAGAAGGACTGGGTCCCTAGCTTGGACGTAGAATACAGAGGACGTAACGTTCGTCTAAGAAATGGTGATCGTCGTGGACCTTTCGGGCAATGAATCACACCACGGAAGGTTTACCAAAAGTGACATTGAGTTATCCTTTATGTGTGTCTATCGAGAGAGGGGGAGAAGAAAGAGAGACACATAGATACATGGATTGATAGTGAAGTTTGAAGATCTATATTATAAAAAGGGATGAGACTCGTTACCAAGACTATTTTTTAGGTCATATAAAAAATCTTAGGACTATCTTTAGGTCACTTGACTAAAATAATTGGTAAAGATAGACTCCAAACTTTTGATCAGATCCTGTATATGGTCCTACACCTCAACGATCCAGATTTCTATACGTTGAAAGTCAAAGTTTCTACTATCGTTTAACAAGGGTTTCACGACTAGTTGGATAAGGATAGTTAAAAACAATTAGTGCAAAGAAAAAATTGAAAAATAAAACATAATCCCATGTCGGTCAATTGCACAATTAGTGTAAGAATAGTTGTGAACCATAAAGTTTATTTTAATCCAAAAGTTGTTCTTCAGATAATTGAATTACTTGTTCACTCTTGTACAATTATTAAAACTGAATACAAGATTAGAATACTGATGTTTAAAGATCGGTTTACTTCACGGTCTTAAAGATCTTCTGACCTGATGTGACTCAACAAGACATAAGAAAAACTCTAGAACGAACCGTTTACGAAGTGTATAAGAAACGAACTTTCATGTAGAACGAACAATGAGACAAACGAAACGATGAGTTCATACGTTTATCATTAGAGAGAGTCAACACCGGAGTTACGAACTAATAAAATTCCAATTCGTAGGAACTCTATAATAGACGATTCATTGTCAAATTGACTGACTCTTTTGTCTATGCAACAGGAACTATATCATACTGTGCGAAGTAAACTTTTTCTGCTTAAAAATAGTCATCAAAACTGTAGTCAAATTTCGACTCTCCGAGTCAATTTATTTTCGTCCGACAAACTACTCTTATTTCGTCCGACAAACTAGTCTTCAAAACCAACTAATACAGTTTTACACAGGAAAACATCTTGGTTGGACTGTAGATTCCGAAGATAATCCTTGGATCAAATCGATCAAACACCCAGAACAGTAGTGAACAGTCCAACTCTTAGAGAAAGGACGACAAAAATGTGAACGGTCCCCTCGCGGAGAAAAGTGACCCCGTCAAGGGGAACCGAGGACTACACAAAGTACTGAGGAACCGTGTATTTTTAGATGAACAATCAGATCTAAGTCACTGACTTAGATGTTTACCTCTTAAAAACGAGACGTGACACTAACTGAAGTAATAAGTGTCGATAGGAGAACCAATTACCGGGTAGTGGACAGTAGAACATTCCGTGGAAGGAATACAGACAGACCGGATCCACTGGGGTTGTCCTCCATTTGAAGGGAGGTCAAATTAGAAAGTTCAGTCGCCATGTCAATTCGGATTAGTGGGTTATTACGGTACAACATATATAAAGTCACTATGACAGTAATAGCAACTGTCTTAGAAAGGGTTGTGACGGAACGTGGAAGAGTAAGAAGACCCACACTCAAAAAGATCGAACTTTTACTTGTCTCGAGCAATGTTACCCACTCGAGTGAAACTGAGGTCGTGTCTAAGGTAAAAAACAAAACAAAAATCAAAGAACTTAAGAAGGAGTTACCGCTCCTAGGTTCGACATTTAAATTTCTGCGGGAACGAACGTTCCACCCCGTCATCGTCAAATGTCTGCGGGCTACCTTACCTTCCTCATCTCTTTAACTGTCGCGTCTTTACAATCCTGAGGTTCACCACCACAAAGGAACCAATATAGTATAGATGGAAAAGTCTCTAAGGTGGACCTCCTTTCACATTGTCCAACCTCGTCAAGTTCAAGTGCGGAGTGTCAGGTAGGTGTCCAGAACCCTATCCCTTTGACGGGGCCCCCACGGTCAATGTCTACCACCCAGAGGGACCGGGACCAAGTGACTTCGTTTAACTAATGAAGACCCGACTGGGTCTCAAAATCTGAGAAATACTATTTTAGTGAGAAAACGGTGGATACAAATTTTATTTTTATTTCGTTTTGGAAGGGTATTTGGTAAACCGTTTCGGTTTTTATAGGGGAAGAGGAGGAACATAAAAATTCTGAGATTTATAAAACTTTATCAAATTACCCTACCAAAGGACTGCATCTAAGAATATTAAGGAATCCATTACTTCTGAAATTTAGACCCTTCGACAATATACCAAAATCGTGTCGTGTCGTGGGTAGTGTGTCATCTCTGAGTTATTTCTACGTAACTGACTAAGTTTCTTACTTACTTTTACACATGTTTGATGGATGGTAAGTATTTTATTTATTTAGTGTACCTATATTATATGTCGTGTCCCTTACATCAGTGACCATTAATATTGTTAAAACATATCACATATTAGACATTTTTATAACCTAGTAATAACGTGTGGACTTTGATTATATCATAGCATTCAGTGGACATGGAGTATCCTTCCTTCCTTTCTTCTCTCTTTCTGTTACAACTCTTAATAAAGTCCTACCGAAGTGTCGTATATAAAATCTCCCGAAAAACCTTTATTAGGGGTGAAGATCGTTACGTGGAGTCGTGTTCCCTCCCATCATTCAACGAAAACCAGCATGTCCCGTTTCCCGGTAAATAAGCCACTAAACGCTAAACGCAAAGAGTCTCCTTGTCTCACCCTTCTCCTTTTCCCCTTCCACTGAACACACAAATGGCATTAATGTCCGACCTCAAAACCTTCACTTGAATTTTTAGAAAAAAGCTAATTCGAGGAACGCGTAATGAAGACACAACTGTATACGTTGGAAGACTTACTTTTTATCCCTTTCAAAACCTTTTGGTACAAAGACACGACACGCGTCTCACCGACAGTACGTAACAAGGACGACAAAGTGGTGTGGTGTAAGGGACATAACCCTGGTTTGACGAAAATAACTCTTTGCTATTTTCTTTCTCTCTCCCTCCCTCCCTCTTTTTCTCCTACGTACACAACCTAAAGATAAGGATTTGTGAGTAGTCCCAATTTTTTACTTACGATAGGCCCCACAGGACCTTACTGAAATATTGTTACTCTTCCATCTTTATAAATGGAATGGATGTTTTGGTTAAAGTTTTGTAGATAAATCTTTTTCCCTTTATAGACAAAAGACTTAAACTTGATTCGATACGATGTACGTATAGTAGACTATCAACCTTATTGTCTCAAAAGACTTCCTGTGTGACCCTTGTAAAAATTTTTCACCAAATAACTGACGTAGTCATTTTATTACGGTATAACGAATGGGGTTTTCGACCGTGTCAACATTTTAAGAATTTCAAAATTTCTACAAACCACAAAGCTACCCGCTTCACAAATCTTCTATTTCGCAGGGGCTTCGATTAAACTAAACAAGGCGTCAAACGATTGTTACCACAAGAAATCACGGATTGGTTTCACAAAGCTACTACTCTACCGGTCTCATGTAAAAATTTCAATCTGAACATAAAATTTTCATCGTTACATTACACTCTAGAGAATTAAAATGCTTCCACAGATCTAACAATGATCGTCTATGTGAATGTTTTCATTTCAAATTGTCAACTAAGTTCCTTGACGTTGTGTCTGTTGAACTATTCATAAATAACTGACTTTCCTATAAAAAGGACTTTTTCGACATATACTTAGTCTAAAAACAGGTAACGTAGTATTAAAATGTAAATGATACTAAGTAAAACATTCTTTTCCTTAGAGGGTTTAAATATAAACGTAGTTTGGGTTTAAAAGTATCTAGTCTTAACGAACCTCATTCCCGAAGAAATTCTACGGAACACAACACATTCCAGAACAAATAAGAAAAACTCCAACGATTCCATGTCTTTCAAACTGAAAAAAAATTCCCGTTATCAATAAGTGGTCAAATATTTGTCAATTCATTTTTATCTAAAGATTCCCAGAAGTTAAACATTCATTATTTAGTAGGTACAACTTTATCAACTGGACCTAAGACAAAATGAATTCTTACACCTTACAAAATATTTGTGTGGTTCTCAATGTTTATATCTTCTCTCCTTTATTTCTTAACGTGAGAGTCATTATACGTGATATGTAAACACGGATATACTTTAAAATCAGTTTCGTAAGATTATGTATGTCATTTCGTACAATCTTAACCCAGATTTAATTCTGATCAGAGACTCATTGTGTTTCAGATGAAACAACGTTGGGATAAACCAGGACACTCAACAACAACAACAAGTTAGTGAGTCAGACAGGTTGAGAACCAAGGGGTACCTGACGTCGTGCGGTCCGAAGGGACAGGAATTGATAGAAGACCTCAAACGAGTTTGAGTACAGGGAATTCAGCTACTACAGTAGGTTGGTAGAGTAGGAGACAGCAGGGGAAGAGGAGAACGGGAGTTACAAAGGGTCGAAGTCCCAGAAAGGGTTACTCGACCAAGAAACGTAGAACACCGGTTTCATAACCTCGAAGTAAAAGTTGTAATCAGGAAAGGTCATTGATAAGTCACAACTAAAAGAAATCATAATTGACCAAACCAGAGGAAAGACAGGTTCCCTGAGCTCTCAGAAGAGGTCGTGATGTCAAACTTTCGTAGTCAAGAAGTCCCGAGTCGGAAAAAATATCAGGTTGAGAACGTAGGTATGCCCTGATGACCTTTTTGGTATCGAAAGTTGACTGAAGTGGACTTCAACGTTCGGAAGTTAACTGGTCTCAAGGCTTTATTAATGTTCTGTCTAAGACGATCACATTATCAACAGACCCACTCCTCTGTCAAAGGACCACGAAGTATGAGACGGTAGAAGAATCTTAGGAGAAGGAGATCAGAAAAATTTCTGACAGGGGGTCCGGAGGCGGCGGTCGTGGATTAAGTCAAACTTGTCAGTCGATAAGAGAAATCAAAGAAGTCGAAAAAGAGGAAGAGAGAGTATGAAATAGGAAGAGAAAGAAGATTAAGTCACCCAGAAAAAAAAAAAAAAATTCTTTTAGAAAACCACCAGTGTTCAAGAAAATTCTTAAACTTCTTTTAATGGACACCTAACAGACGGATCTTTTTAGGTATATAGAGGGTCATTCTCGGCTATCAACTCTGGGTAACAACAATAACAAATCAACGAGTCAGTACAGACTAAGATAGCTCTGGGGTACCTGACATCGGATGGTCCGAAAAGGTAAGTAGTTTGAATCCGTTTTTATGACCTTACCCAACGATAAAAGAAGAGGTCCCCTAGAAGGACTGGGTCCCTAACTTGGACAGAGAGGACGTAACCATCTACCTAACAAATGGTGACACGGTTGACCTCCGAGGAGTCTCCAGGTAATAACAATAACAAATCAGCGATTCAGTAGAGACTGAGCAAGGTTGGGGCACCTGACATCGGGTAGTCCCAGGGGACAGGTACCCTAAAGGGACCGTTGTTATGACCAAAGGTCCCCTAGAAGGGTTGGATCTCTAGTTTGGGAATAGAGGACGTAACCGTCCGTCTAAGAAATGACGACTCGGTGGTCCCTTCCGGAAGTCTCCACGGGACTTTAGGGTGGTACCCTCGGGAACAATATTGTTACGTACAGACAGTTGAACTGTGAGACCCGTCCTCCCTAAGAGGGGCACCGAGTCCTACGAGTGATTCCCTGACCACTTACCTTTGAAGGGAGAGTGTCTAAACATCCTTCAGAGACTTTTACCAATCTTTTTGGAGAAAGGGTCTCACACTTTAGTACTGTGGCAAAGGTACAAATAGGTGGTTAACCGTACAAATAGGTTACTGTAATTTGACCATACACATACTCCATCAATGAATATGGAATGTTCTGTTTGAACACTGACGGTAAGTAAACCTTGTACATCCCTACTGTCCGATCAAATTCACTCCTGGCTAGACTTATGTAGACACATAAACACATACACACACAAAATTCAGACCAAAGAGAAGTTATTATGCTGTACTATATATACAAGGTTATCATTATTATTGTCGGTTGATAAAAGATCTATCCACAAGAAACCCCAGAGAAAAATGGGAAAGTTTCGGTATAATTAATGACTATATGCTTTTTCACTATGTCTTCATCAGTTCTTTTGTCAGACAAGGAAGTTCCCCCAATTTACAAGAAAACCTTTCACACAAGTCTAAGATTTAAAGATATCATTTGACAAAAAACCTCCCCTATGGTTCCACATGAAGTACGACCGATACCTAATCTCCCAGTCTTAACGGTTCCAACGAGTCATGAGACAGTACTGGACCTACCCATCCTACCACCCCTACCCTCCCTCCAGGTTCTCTCTCCCCTATATACGTATGTAAATCGACTGAGCGACGTAACATGTCGTCTTTGCTTGTGTTCTTAACATTTCGTTAATATGGAGTTAAAAATCTTTTATTTTTCTTCGAAGAAGTTTTGGGGATTTTTAACTACTCCAACTCTTTAAATTTTTGTTTTTTTTATTACTTCAATGTCACAAGACAGGACCTACAAAGACCTCACCGGGCACGTCGTACCTGTGTCCTCACATGTCGGACCAACCACTACATCTTGAAAAGAACAGACCCAACTGGTTCTCCGTTACGGGAACTCCCTGACAAGTCACCAAGGTATACGAGGTCTCGTCTGTTGGTTCCTTAAGTGGAATTCACCATTAAAAACTAAAAATAAAAGAAGTCCTAACTTAAGTGGTCAACCTAGAAGGTCCCTCTGGTTCATTCATCTTTATTCTAACTCATTGACCATTGTCTTCAAGTCAAATTTGGTTGTTGAATTTCAGAGTAAAGAGAGTGTGAAAATAGGTCGGTTTAATCTAGACTCATATCTTATTACATGTCAATTTAGTACCACTCACGGGTACCAATCAAGACGAAAGAAAGGGGGGTGGGAAGGAAAAAATTAACCTCCTTTTAACGAAATGTCACAACATAACTAAAGATGACATGTTGTTGTCTCAGTCGGTACACTTTTACAATCAACGAGTAAGTACGGGCCGAGAAACACAAGGAAACCTGAAGTGCGGTCCGAGGAGACAGGTAACCCTAAGAGGTCCGTTCTTATGACCTCACCCAACGGTAAGGGAAGAAGTCCCCAAGAAGGGCTGGGTCCTTAACTTTGGGACGTAACGTCCGATTAAGAAATGGCAGAATCGGTGGTCCCTTTGGACAAGTGAGGGAGAATTCGGAAGGAAAGGAAGGGACTGAGGTGGGGAGACACAGTAGAGTCTCGTGGTCTGACCCGACGGACACAATGTGTCGTCGAAGAGTGGTCGACAGACAAAGTGTGTACCCATCACATAGATATAACTACGATGAAAGAGGTGAGTAGGGTAAGAGAGGAAGGGGGGTGACGCAGGTGTCCAGACGAAAGATGTAGACACAGAGGTAAGGAAGGGACGTTTATCCAAGTAGTTATGGCAAAAAGATCTAAAGCATACATACGTAATTAATTACATACTTTAAACAAAAAGAGAGAGACTGAATGAAGTGAGACATATTGTCCGAGATCCAAGTGGGTGGAGTGATCTCGACTGAGTCTGACTAAGAAAAAATACCGACTCATTATAAGGTAATGAGTAATAAGGTGTGTGGTGTAGAAAAAATAGGCAAATAGACATCTATATGTAGATCCAACGAAGGTACAGGACCGATGACATTTCTCACGACGTCACTTGTAACGCCCATGTACACAGAAAATATTAACACCGAAAGAGTCTCACACAAGGGTCATCACCTTAAAGACCCAGTATACCATCTATATAAGGATCAAAAAAACTTCTTTAGATGTAAGACAAGAGGTATTACCGACATAGACAAATGTAAGGGTGGTTGTCGTATCCTCTAAATCAAGGGAAAGGAGGTGTAGGAGAGGTCGGAAAAATCTAAAATACTACTACAGGTAAGACTGACCACACTCCACTATGGAGTAACATCAAAACTAAACGTAAGGAGATTATTAGTCACTACAACTCGTAGAAAAGGAAACAAATAACCGATAGGTATCACGACAAAGGAAAATTCACCAAGACAAATAAATTTTTTGAACCTTTACTCTTCAACAAACCGAGTGAGTCAAGCCCAAATAACATTTTGAGTCAACGGTCTTTTTCTCGCAGGTCATGACCAAACACGACACTCACACACTTCACTTGGTACTCACTTGGCCTCTTCCGTACCGGGACGACGAAAAAGGGAAGGTGGGTGTCTTCCTTTCGAGACTACCAGTTGTCTACCACAAACACCTACAGACCGGAGCACTTACGGACCTACGTCCGCGGTTTTTACCACCATCTGGGTTAGTGTGGTGCGGACACAAAAGTGAGAATAAGGGACCCCGACTATTTTTATTACGACCCTTCTTTGTCTTTCGACCTCTCTTTTCACCCGTGACACGATATTAACCATCTACTGTAAACAGTATTTTTCCTAGCCAAACTGTCGGTACCTCTCTTCGACAAAACGGGGCCAGGTTACACTATACAGAAGTACCCCCTTTTCGAAATGAAAGTCTGAGGGGTCACCATCATCGTATCGTGGTTGTCGACTCTCTTTTCATTGACAAAGGGGAACAGTGAGTAGGAATGCGAGGGGACTTTGTCTTAAACTTGTTTATAAATTTCCACGTTTTATGATAAACTTTACTTGTACCATCATTATAGAACCGTATTACCGATGTTTTATGAAGTAACGAACCGTCTTCTCTCCCCATCTCCGTTCACCGGGTAATCGTAGCTCCTTCCGAACAAAGTGAGTCATTTTCGTTCACGTCACCTGTTTCTTCATATAAGAAGTACGATAACCTTTACACAACACCTTCACACCACAAGGGTAAGGAAATCGTGTTCGTTTAGCAAACCAAAGTGAAATTTCACCCTCTTTTTGTCAGGTACACCCCCTAATGTACACCACCAACACATTAGGGAACACTGTGGTGTACCCTAGCACCTGGGTCACGGGTCTGTCTGGGAGGGGTACTCCGACTCGGGAAGAACTAGGTGTCTACTCCTTTACTCCCCGGGGCCTCTCTTGTGTTCTGAGTAAGTTCTAGTGTGTCAGTCCGATACCGTCGCAATGTCGAAGGAATGTCTTCACTCTCAAATTGGTGCTTTTCGAATAATCCTTCAACAGGAGTGGACGGCTCGATCCAATAGAAAATTGACACTGAATTTCGGAAGGACCACGTCGAGTCTCTGGTAGAAACCTTGGAAGGTCTTGGGGGACTCAACCCGGTTCCCAAGGAGAAGGATGCAGTGAATAACGGAGAGAGACATCGAGAACAATATAAAACATCTTCAGTAGACCAATAAAAACATATAGTTACGACGCGTATGTAAGTAGCAGTGTCAAATAAGGAAAAGTAAGAAGAAACATGAAATATCACTACCTCATACCTGTTCGAAATCATTGCGGGGGGGAGGAGGATAAACACACTGTCAAAAAATTACCGAGGGGCCCTACGACACACAATTAATGATTTTAATAATACTCAGAGTGGTCACCATAAAAGTCCTCCAATCTCGAACGAGATCCAATCTCGTATATCAGAAACGTTTGGATTTAATAGACTGTCATCTTTCGACAAAACTCAGTCTAACTGTGAGGACCTGTCTGAACCCGTCCCACCCCCACCGGACGTACCACCTACAGTCACTACTGGTCGACCTCTATTCACTCCGGGGAAACAAGACGATCACCGCTGTCATAATATCCTTACTCTTACCCTATTGGAAGTCCTTGGGATTTGACGTGGGGACCTGTTTAGTATTGATAATTGTAACTGTCCTTGGACTTCGGAATCACAATGATTCTCGGGTTCAAACTATACAAAAAAACGTGAATCAAAAGGATAATTTTTATATATGTAGTTTGTTCACATCTCGTAGTATAAAACTTGTAGACACCTGGGTGGTCAGTCGAAATAATCTGGAATTGACAAGAATTTGTCTTGGATTTAAATACATAAAAGTTAAATGAAACACAAAAACAATTTTTAAAAATTTCAAACTAAGTGTTACAACACAATCAAAATCCATATATCGTCTCCCTAAGCCAATATGTGTATATACACATATACATAACCTCTTCCTTTACCGTTGGGTGAGGTCTCAAGAACGGACCTCTTAGGGTCCCTGCCCCCTCGGACTACCCGACGGCAGATACCCCAGTGTGTCTCAGCCTGTACTGACTTCGCTGAATCGTCGTCGTCGTCGCACACACACACACACAGACACACACAGACACACACAGACACACACAGACACATGTGTATACCCGAAGGGGTTACCGAGTCGTCATTTCTTAGGTGGACGGTCAAGTCCTCTGCTTCCAAGCTAGGGATACAGACCTTCTAGAGGACCTCTTCCTTTATCGTCGGGTGAGGACATAAGAACGGACCCTTTAGGGTACCGGCCTTCTCGGATCGTCCGATGCTAGGTACTCCAGTGTTTCAGTCTGGGTCGAATCACTGATTGGTTGTTGATAAAAATATATAATAAAAGGTCTAAGAAAAGGCAATGTTAAAAAACGTTCTATAATTCAAATTAAGGAATTGATATTGGAAAACCATAAAACATAAGAAAAGGAAGGGATAGGTCTCCAGTGATAATACTTAAACCACAAACAATGAGTCTCTAAGATTTCAACTGAGAAACCTCGGATGGGGGATTCCGTTCCCGAGACACACTACCTTGTCCTCGACACAGAACACCGTTATTTTGGTATCAAAACCTCGGTACCACTCTGAGTATTTCTAAACTTTACACCGTCACTTTAGTCTGACGTCTCGGTCCCAAGGGTCTGGGATCTAAGAACTGATCAACCTTAAAGGGGTCCCCTGTTCCTCCCTACCACCTGGGGCTTTCAGTGAGTAGTCCCATTTCGAGTTTGTCTGCACCGAACTCCTTTACATAGTAAATCCTCATTACGAAAAGTTTGTAAAAATATGACATTGGGTGTTATTGTTTGTTTAAAACGTCTCACTGGGAGCTATGAACGTGCATGCACGGGTGTGTGTGCGTGTGTCTTCTGTATGGAGACCTATTTCGAAAATGTACTTTATTATGGATAAGAAAGAAAGAATCGACGTGACGTTATCCCAGAAAAAAAAAAAAAAAAAAAATTTTCGTTAAACAAGGTTATTTAACTAAAGGGTCCGGTAATCATCTAGCCTCGTCAATTTTGTTATCGTCGTTTGGACCCAAACGTCTTGACACTAAACAAAGGACCTCGTTTTCAAAAAGATTTCCCAGAAAATCAAATTGAGATGACTTGTAGAAATAATCGTCGACAAAAGATGACTACCGGATTCGAAGTTCTCAATACGGTGCTAAATGATTATTTTTTAAGCTACATTTTGATTCGTCTTAAGTCTCGAGAAAACTCCAAGTCCAATAAAACACAGTACAACGAAAAGGAGGAGTCTCGGGAAGTAGGAGAAGTTGCTAACGAAATTCCGTCGGACAGAGTTAATTCATTTGTCTCGAGCTTGTGTCACTGAATTGATATGAAATATTTAAGTACTAACAATTCGGTGTTTTAGTTGGAAAGGTTTATTTTGACTCACATTCAGTTTGACGGTCCTCTCTTTCTTGTCGATGCCTCAGAAATTGAGAGGAAAGGGGGATCAACTGGGGGAGAGACATAGGTCCCGATTGACTTCAGATGTATTCCTTACTTCGCTACATGCACGACGAAGTACAAATGACTTGCAGTGGGTAAAAACACATTAGTCTTACGGTAGGAGGAGTGTCTCAAAACAATAACAACAAATCAAGGATTCAGTACGGGATGAGAAAACTCTGGGGCACCTGACATCGGGTGGTCCGAGGAGACAGGTACCCTAAAGGGTCCGTTCTTGTGACCTCGCCCAACGGCGAAAGAAGAGGCCCCTAGAAGGACTGGGTCCCTAACTCGGGCCCAGAGGACGCGACCGTCCGTCCAAGAAATGACAGACTCGGTGGTTATTGGGGAGAAGTGTCTCGACGGACGACTAGTAGCATTCTCGTCCGCAACACTGTCGGGGAGACAGGTTTCTGTACAGACATTAACTTGGGTCTTTCCACGCTGAGGTCCCTCCGTCTCCCCTTTTAATGCAGAGTACGCATAATTTGTGCGTCAACAACCTCTACTACTTGATCTAACTCAGGTTCTACGATTTTACTCAGTCGAAAGAGGTTTTAGGATGGTCGTTGGTGAAATGTTCCCTTTGTTCCCTCGACCAAAGATTTTAGACCTTCTTCCTCTCCCAAAACAAATTCGGCCGATAAAAAAGTGTCTTCTCCTTTACGTCTCCATGGAGTCCTTCAAATTTACCCTGACAACTTATTGACCTCTCCTTACAGAGGAACCCTACTCTGCCGTTTCTTTTCAAGTCGACTAAAACTCCCTCTTATTGTTTTCACTGTCACACGCACAACACACACACTGACACACATTGAAGATCTTGCAAGACCAGAATACTGGGGAAAGATGAAAATTCTTAATAACTCTTGAGGTTTCTTGACAACAACTACACCGAGAAAAAAAAAAAACCATGGTACAATCTTTAATTCTGACTTTTCGAATCTTGTAAATGACTGAATAATTTCTGTTACTGTTTGAGTAATATATAATAATTATTGTATTTGTAAAAATAAAAAATTTTTAGTCAAAAATGGGGGGGTTATTACTTTTCAACAATAATAAAACATAAAAACGTCCAGAGGAATTACGGACCAACTGATACTGTGAACGTAAGAGTATTGACGAGGACGTTTGTTAGGCAACACTAGACAACAAACCCAACTTCATATACCTCCTTCCAAATCACGTGGGTGTACACAATCAACCTTTTCTCTCCGAGAGTGTCAGGGGACTTCCCCTGAGAGACTGAAGGTCCCCAGGAACCCAGTGTAAAACTCTTGGTGATAGGATATTACATCAAACCTTCGTATTTACTCACCACTCTAATGACACAATTAGGGAGGTAACACAGGTCGAGAAACGCTGGGACATCTGACATCAGGTGGTCCGAGGAGATCGGTACCTAATCTTAACCTTCTCCTCGAGGAAGTCTCCACAACGTCACTAGTTCCCCTCTCCAGTCCACCCCGTGCCGAATCTACAACCGTCTTTACCTCTCTTTCGAGGGTTTGAACTTTCTGCAAAACTTCCGTCTCAATGGTTCTGAACCTTATCCCGTATTTTGTCTTCTTTCTCAGTTCTACTGATTATTCTCAAAAGAAAAAAAAAACCACAGACGGAAATAAAAAAAATTAATTAATTAAAGACCGACAGGACCCAGACACAACGACGTGTGCCCGAAAGAATTAGCGTAGTTCGGGTTCGATGAGACGAACACCGCACGTCCGAGGGAGTAACGCTTCCGCAGAGAACAGCCCCTCGCACCAAGATCCCGTGAGCCCGAAGTCATCAACGTCAAGCGTCCGAGACATCGACACCGAGAGCCCGACAGCACACCCAAGTCGTCGACACCACGCACTAAACGGGACACCGACTAAACGGGACACCATACACCCTAGAAGGGTCCCGTCCCTAACTTGGGTAAAGAGGACGTAACTGTCCACCTAAGAATTAGTGGCCTGGCGGTCCCTTTAGGATTCATAAAAGTTCATATCTTGTAGACTTTTTATAAAAGAGAGAATGTGGGTTGGAAATGGGAAAAGACTTTTAACAGGGTTACTCCAAGTGACTTCAGAATAAAAAAAAAGGAGGGGGGTCTCAACAGGACGGGTGGGGTCCCGAAACCTCTTTCAGTTGACGAAGGGTCGGAAGTGACCAGTGTCAGTGAAGGTCTTCTTTCCCTTCTGGATACTGCAGGGACCCCTGAACCCTGGATACTGGAGGGTTCCTCGCAGGGACGAGTGAAGTGAGCCCGGGACGTCCGTCACTTCCCGACACCCAGGTCGAGGACACACGTGGCCTGCGGACGTCAAGGGGGGAGAATACGTGAGGTCGTGGGGGTAGTCGAGGGAGAAGAGGAAGTGGTCGGGCCGTCACTTCTCTGACGAGCCGACCTTCGTTCCTCTACTTCTCCTTTTCACCCGCCTCTTTCGCCACCTGAGAAATCACTTCTTCAATTTCTTCTTCTTTCCTCGGTACCTACTCGACCTCTCCCGCGAGTCGACGGGTCCCGTCGGGTCGTTCACGCACTGGTAAGGGGCGAGGGACCTGCCCGCCGACGTTCACAGGGTGGCGTTCCCCGACGGGGTGCAGTAGATGACGGCCCACACCGCGACCGGCCTGGACGTCAGAGTGGTGCTCGACTTCGGCGACCTCACGACGCTCAAGGGTAAGCCGAGGTTCGTCTTTCTCCACACGTAGTTGGGGATGGTGATGGCGGCGCACCTCTGCGGTCCACCCAAAGGGAGTACCAAATTGACACTGTCCATTCTCCCACGGAGGGCCAATCACCTCTCGGTACCCGGCGACAGTCCTCTTCCTTGGGGGATGGTGGTGACGTTCTCTCTGTCCTTCTCCCTCCAACAAACCTCTCCGGCTAGGTTTTAAAACATCAGTCTTATTGAATCTTCTAGAAAGTAAAGTCATATCTACATTCGAAACACACTAAAACCTTTTACGGTAAAATAAAACTACATAAAAGCTCAGTAGCAGGTCAAGAACTTTCCAGATTTATACCGGAACTGCACTAGTTGACAAAAAAAATTTTTTTAGAAAGAGGGGTTAAGGAGGGGAACTTGAGTCGACATGACTTGATTTGGTCGGCGTGAGAGGGGTGCGATTTCATTCGTCTCTACAGGAGATTTGATTCGTCTACTACCTTCTCAACGACCTTTGGGAAGGTTCTGACTTTTATTACCGTCCCTCCCCTCTAACCTTCGAGAAGAATTTATACTGAAATTTATATCCTTTCATAATTAGGATTTTGCAAAGTCCGTGCGTGCACACACATTCAGGCCATAAGTAGAAACAAGGAAGTGTGACCACATTGTCAAACTGACGAAAAGAGAAACTCACCTCACCTCACAAGACGTCGATCTCCCTACGTCAAAAACTCCCTCGAAGGAGAGGGGTAAGGACCTCCCCGGCCGAGTACGCGAGACGCTTCGTCGGGTACCGGTAGTCTTCCGCCAAGACAGATCCTTGCGTCCACCACCCCCTCAGGTCGTCGGCGGACCGAGGGAGGGTCTAAGTCAATTGGAACATCGGTAGGGACAATTCAGGACGGGTCGGATCTCGTCAGAATCACTCCACTGGAAAGTCCGGGGATTTAGAACGGTAGTACGACAATTTGACTACAGTTCCTACAATGGACGGACTCCCACCTGCGAAGAGTGTCAGTACAGTGAGTCCTATGTCCTACTCTGGTACTACTTTTTCCGGGTGGAAGCACCACTTAGGTTACAAAGGGGATGTAGTATATGGAGAAACGAAAGAAGAGAAAGAACGAAGAGAGACCCGAAAGAGGTAGATGAAATTTTTGTACAGTAATTCCTCAAATACTGTCTTTTCTGAACTAAGAAAAACCAAAGATTCTAAACTCAATATCATTCGTAAGTCTTATTATGTAGGGTACTTTTTACAAGTAGTCCTTTAGTAAAAAGAGAAGGAGTCATTACATCAATAATCTACACAAACATTCTACATAGTCCGCAAGGAAAACTTGTGAGCTTTGGGACTAAAATTTCCTAATAAACTACAAAAGTAAAAAGTATAATACACTCCAAAAAGTCCTTATTATACTTACAAAAATGTATACCGTCCAAAGTAAAGAACCATAAAATCCAAACTCAAAGGTTCTACTTTCTACCGATTTATACCATAATTAAAATTCCACTACAAATTCGAAAAAAATAAGGATTGAAACTAAAAAATTTATTTTTCTGTTTAAAATATAGATCGAAAGACCGGTCCGAATTTCAGTTATAAAACTCTTGTTACTTTCTACGATTACAAGTCGTTTACACGACCCAGGGATTAATGGTATTTTGTTGACTTCAAAACGGAAACTTTAGAGAGTAGAAAACTGGTGGGTACGAACCTTGGAACTTCAGACGTAAGATCTATAAAAAAAAAGAAGAGTGTTGGATGATTTTACTAGATAAAATCACGAAAAGTTTGATAGACGTCACTTCGTGGTCAAAAATTTTTCGAAGGTTAGACAGTTTATAGTTATAAAAATGTTATGTTTATTTAATGACCCGTCTACTTTAAAAATTTTCCGAATTTTTATGTTCGAACTAAAATTTTTTATGTTGGAGTTATAAAAAAGAATGACAAGTAAAGTTGTCTATATTTTAATGAGACAGTTCACCGGTAATTCAAAGATTTGTGTTTGAAAGTCAAACTTATGAACATAGACCTACCTGACCGTGGGTTGTCGACCATTTCAGAGTGATCAGGAGTCTGGAGTGAGACACACCGAACACAGACCATCTTCGGAACGTTTTTACAAAAGTCCCGAGTATTGCTAAAAAGAAGTACGTCGGCCTCCACTAAAATCATATTAAAGAGGAGACACAATTTAAGGGTGTGTAATAGTTTTGGTGTACTGAAAACTTTTTCTATGTTTTCGAAAAAAGTCGAAACGAGACGTCAGGGAATATCTGTCAATTGAGGAAGGTAATAGACGGGGGTCCAGTACGAATCTATCACACCATAAATTTTCCATCGTAGTACAACTCCCCGAAGGGTCCACCAAGTCACCATTTCTTAGGTGGACGATCACCTCCTCTACGGTCTCTGAGTCCAAGTTAGGGGCCCAACTCTTCTCGGAGACCTCCTCCTTTACCACTGAGTGAGGTCATAAGAGCGGACCCTATAGGGTACCTGTCTCCTCCGACCGTCCGATGTCAGGTACCTCAGTGTTTCTTAGTCTACGCTGACTCGTGTGTAACTCTGGTTACAGACATTCGAGTGATCCAGAATAAACGTTCGTCGTCAACAGTGTGTCTTTATCTTGACTCACTAATTCTTATCGATAACGAGATCTAACTTATAGACACAGGGGGGTTTAAGTATATAACTCTTGGAGTACGGGTTCTAATATAGCATAATTCTCCGTCACGGAAATCTACCGATCCAGTACTTCGGTCTGGGGGTACTCACCCTAATCACAGGAATATTTGCCCAGGGGTCTCTCTTGGAAACAGGAAAGGACATACTCCTGAGTTACTCTTCCGTCGGATGTCGGCTCTTCCCCCGAGACGGGTCTTCGACTGGTCCGACGTAGGGGAAGAACCTGAGAGGTCGGAGACCTTGACACTCTTTCTCTAAAGACAACAAATATTCGAAGGGTCAGATACCAGATATGTAAGATCATCAGGTGTCCCCGATTCTGTCGACACGAAACTCACTTTCATAAATGTCTATACTAGTCACGTTAGGCTTCCAATTACCTAGAAGAGTCCGACTTAATATTGAGACTACTATGATAGTCAAAAGGAATGTTTAGAGGTGACGGAAATCAAATGAGTCTACTATCTTTATGTAATAGTTCTACAAACAGAGTTATTTCTGTTTAAGTAGAAGAGAAAACCACGGAGTCTAGACGTTCGGTACCTCCTTACTTCCAGAGACGTAAGTCTATACTCCTTAAGACAAAATAGTTACAATTCCTATGGGATATCCATATAATCTTGACTTCAGTGTCTCTCATAAGTTTAAGAAGTAGGTCTTTTCTTTTCACTCACAAATAAACTAGCAACAATTGTGACACGAGTTCTTCGTAGTAACTTTTTATTCGGTATACAGTAAGTCATACAGTCGGGGAGTGAAAGTCTCATAAGTACTCCGTTCTGTAGAAAAATAAGGAGACATAAGTACCTTATGTATTTTCCTCTAACTTACCGAATAGCAGACACAGTAAAAACGTAGTACTATAACTCCTAACAAGATATTACAGTATTCCGTTATATACGTTTATGACCGAAAATTTCCTCCTTCTTTAGTGACAAAGGGACGGTGGGAGTAAACATCACCAAATTGAGCCTCTTCCGTTACTGTGGGCTGAGGTCATGAGAACGGACCTTTTAGGGTACCTGCCTCCTCGGACCATCCGACGTCAGGTACCCCAGCGATTCTCAGCCTGTGCTGACTCGCTGAAGGCAAAGTGAAAGGTGAAAGTACGTAACCTCTTCCTTTACCGTCGGGTGAGGTGACAAGAACGGACCTCTTAGGGTCCCTGTCCCCTCGGACCACCCGACGGCAGAGACCCTAACGTGTCTCAGTCTGTGCTGACTTCGCTGAATCGTCGTCGAATTTTGACAAGTAGACGGAGAACCTCAAATATAAGATGGACATCTTGACTTTTATTAACGAACAATTCTTCTCTATTGACATACTATCATCCATTTACCACCTTAAACACTACCTATAATAACAATGGTATGACAAGAATAACAGATTCTTGTCAATAATAGAATAACAGACAAATGAGGTTTTATCAATGAAAAATACTTTCAAAAATATCTATGAACGTCCACTACTCTTTAGGTATCTCACTAAACTTTGTTCACGATGGAGTCGATAGAGGTCCTTGTTAAAGAAAATTAGTAAGAACGAACCAAGAAGACGATCGAGAGGTAATAATGATTTTTTTTTTTTATCTATTAAGATTTATTATACGAATATGTAGATAAAGGTTTAAATAGTGAAAATCGATTAAAGTAACTGAGATTGTATTTTCCACTTCTAAATCAATTAAATATAGTGGAAATAGGAAAGAAGGAAAAGAGTTAGATATAAAACCAAATATAATATAATAATAAATTCAATTATATTATAACAATAAAAAACGATAATATAATTAAAGGTCACACCATAAACCCCCATGTTTAATAAAGGGAAACCTTCTAATAATCAGGTAACGGAAAATTTTTTAATAAATAAAATAAAAAAGCAACTGGGTCTAGAAGCAACGTCACGTTCCGAAGAATAACGCCTCCGAAGAGAACAACGTCTCGTACCCAAGATCTCGACCCCGAAGTCATCGAAACCGTGGACCCGAATCAACAAGGTGTAGTACACCCTAGATCAACGACCGAGTTCCTAGCTTGGGGACAGGGGACGTAGCCGTCCGTCTAACAATTGGTGACCTGTGGCCTCTTCAGGTCACACAACGGAAAACGCCAGGTCGAAGCTACTGCCCTTCAGTATTTAACCAAAGAATACAGGAACACCACTGAAACTCCACTAGGCGACCCTCGAAAACAGGAATCTACAGACTTTAAGTTCTACCATACTGATACTACCTAGAAAAAAGGGAGCAACCGGACATATGAGACACCGACAAAAGTTAGACTACTGTGTCTGGGAAGAAGTCCGAGGCTCTGTAAAAGGGGACAACAAAGAAACTAGTGAAGGAGACAGACAAAGGGGACGAAGAGGAAGACGTTGAATTCAACCAGGGTCGAGTGGGGAGTTGTTGTGAGGTACCTTATTGAAGAAAGACGGTTCGGACCCCTGTGAAGTCTTCGGTCACCCGTGATCCCTACAGACCTGTTACGAACGAGAACTCTTAACGTAGACAGGAACAAAAACACAACTTAGTCCTCGTTTTTGTGAGTACGAGAAAAATTTCATCCCTTGGGTCTCTCTTTGTATGATTTTACTTGTCTATTCAAGAGATAATGACGAAGTAGAAGATGAATAAGTGAAAATAATAATAAGTGACAAATAGAAAATGAAATATTAAAAATCAATGGAAATTTAGAAAGACCATTTCTGTTCATCTTATAAAAATGAATTGGTCGTGGTACCTCGGATTTTTAAATCCGATCAGTAGATTTATTAAGTTGTGTCAAGGACTCTATAATTATAGATTTATTTTTATAGGTCCCGTACTGAACCCCAAAGTAGTACTCGTTATCTTTGACTAAAACTCATTTTTTTTTTTTTTTCTTTCTTTTCTTTCTTTTTTGTGAAATTACCGTCTTAGTCTTCTCCACTTACTAATCTAGGGGTCTTCCAGTCCGTTGTCCCGTCGAGATCAGTAAAGACGACACCCTTACTTATCCGTCAAGAATCTGATGATTGACCTCTTCCGTTACCGTTGGGTGAGGTCATGAGAACGGACCTTTTAGGGTACCTACCTCCTCGGACCACCCGACGGCAGGTACCCCAACGATCCTCAGTTTGTTCTGACTCGCTGAAGGGAAAGTGAAAAGTGAAACTACGTAACCTCTTCCTTTACCGTTGGGTGAGGTCTCAAGAACGGACCTCTTAGGGTCCCTGCCCCCTCGGACCACCCGACGGCAGATACCCCAACGTGTCTCAGCCTGTGCTGACTTCGCTGCGTCGTCGTCGTCGTCTGATGATTGTAATCCTCCTAAGAGGAGATTTGAAAAGGATTTAACCGACGCTCCTCACTTTGGTAACGAAATCGAACTAACGGTTCGAGGGAAAACCTCTTCTCTACCCTGGTAGAACCTGTCACGGTCCTCCTCGTGTGTCTTACTACCTGTCCAACACCGGGCTCACCTGTCTGGCGTCGTCGGGCGCAGGTGAGACATAAACCCCTGCGGCTCGGCTCCTAGATTGCGTAGCCAAGAAGGAGGGGGTCACGACGGCGGGCACGACCATGGGGCTGTGTCGCTCATGTTGGGCGTCGAGTCGGAGGACCGGTTCAAGGCGTCGCGCAGGGACGTGTCGCTCGGAGAGTACGGCGTGTTGCGGTGGATGGGGCTGAGGAAGGTCGTCGGAGGCACGGGTCGGAAGGGCGGCAGCGGGCCCCGGGGCAAGGGCGGCAGGGGGACGTGCCGGCCGATGGGGGTGAGGGGCCCGTCGGGGAGGCTCGGCCTCTCGGGGAAGGTCGTGAGTCCAGTCACGGGCGGCGGCAGAGGACCCTACGCTAGGTTGCGCCAACACACCCGCCCCGGTAGCACTCGTACGAAACAGTGAACGTCAAGTTTGGCGTCCGAGATCCCCCGGGAACCTGGGACGGGTGGGAGAACTAGTCCTGAGTTAGGTAAAACCTCGTCGATAGTCAAAGAAAAAAGAAAAAATTTTTTGAAATAACCCCACATTAACTAAATGTCACAACCAATTAAAGTTCACATATCGTTTCTATTTGCATAAGGTGAGAAAAAATCTAAGAAAGGGGTATATCCAGTAATATCACATAACTCAAGGGACACGATATTGTCATCCAGGAATAATTAATCGATAAAATATATATCGTCACACATACATACATACATACATACACAGTTAGAGTCAGAAGGTTAAATAGGGAGGGGAGAGATGGGGGTTATTGGTATTCAAAAAAAGGTATCCAAATAAAAAATGTATATATTGAGATAAAGACAAGATATCTACTCAAGGAAACATCGGAAAAAAATCTACGGTGTATATTCGTTATAGTATACTATAAACAGAAAGAGACTGAACGAAGTGAACCATACTCAATAGTCAAAGAAGATCATTTTATTCCTTATAGTCCTCGACTGTTCAAGGACGTCTGTACGCACTTACGTAAACCACGACCGACGATAGTAGGTGGAGTAAGTCCAGAAGGATACGAGTACATAAATTGTCTATAAAACTCGAGAATAGTAGACGTTCGGAACGGACCCCACGTCCTCGAGACTCTTTGATCTACCTAAACTTGTAGTAGGAACCCTTAAAGGTCCCTAAAAAGAAAAAATTAAATTCCTTAATCTTCAGTCTAATATTTTATGAAGAGATTGTATTGGTCCTTCTACACCGGACGCCCGTCCGTCACATCACCTTAGTCACCATCCGGAGAAGAGACTGACGGAGAGAGTCGTTAGGTTCCCTCAGGAAAGGAAGTTTTCTACCTAGATTCAGTCCATTGCTTCCTCTCTAAATGTATGGAACACTCTCACTCTATTTCTTATAGGGGTCGAGTGTTCAAGGATTCCCACAACAATAAACCAACGAGTCGGCACTGGCTGAGAAACACTGGGGCACCTGACATCGGGTGGTCCGAGGAGACGGGTACCCTAAAGGGTCCGTTCTTAGGACCTCACCCAACGGTAAAGGAAGAGGTCCCCTGGAAGAGCTGGACCCCTAACTTGGGTCCAGAGGACGTGACAGTCCGCCTAAGAAGTGGTGACTCGGTGGACCCTTCGGGAAAATTCCCACACGTGTTTACGTAAACCACGGTCTACGACGCTGGACGGAGAGTACAGAAGGGTATCAGTGAACGACCCAACCGGTTTTTCAAGTCCAAAGAGGAATTCTACAATGTCTTTTTGGGGTTGTTTGAAAAACCGGTTGGGTGATAAACTGTCAATAAACAGTTCGAGAATAACACACGTTCGTGACGGAATCCCAAGCCTTTCCTCTTAATTTTACAATTAACTTTAACAAGAATAGGAGTCTTTTGAATATTTTACACCCTTCTATTCCCTCAACAGGGTGGAGAAGGGAAGACTGAATGTGGCAGTCAGTAAGGAAAACGGGGACGTAGACGATAAAAGGTACACAGAGATGGCAGTGTAGACAGTGACACAAAACAGTAAAGGACGGTCAGAAAAAGGTGGTGAGTCTCCAGTCAGCGGAAGAGAAAACACGCAGGTCGTGTTTCTTAGGTGGACGTTACGTCCTCTGGGGTCAAGCTAAGGACCCAGCCCTTCTAGGGGATCCCTTCCCCATCCGATGGGTGAGGTCATAAGTACCCGAAGGGACCACCGAATCTGCCATTTTTTAGGCGGATGTGCTGACTCGGTGACTTTTTGTTGTTGCTTCAAAACACCACCTAAAGGAAGGTCAAACACGGGAACATTATTCGATCTATTTACAACGAGTTGAAGTTCCAAGTGTGTCTGGTACACGGACAGAATATATTTACGTCTAAAACTAAGGGACGTAGACCTCACCGAAGATTCTTAGACGTAAGGATTCTTTAAGGATCCACCGACGTCCCCGACACCAGGGTCCTTGGTGTGGTTCTTCCCTTCCAGATTTCCTGAAATGACAAGTTGTATAGAGCCCCCCTTAAGAAAGTATTCACTTTCAGGTAAACCTTTGGTTTATTATTGGGGGATTAAATAGACAAAACATTCAAATATAAAATCACGAACATTCTTGTGTGAGATCTATATTCTTAATGATCCTATATGTTTCTTTTCCTTCTATGATATTAGGTATCTTTCCGTCTTTTTCTTGCACTCACCGTTTCTTTCTTTCTTGAGACTTTAACCCAAAGACTTAAATGACCGTTGAATGAAACTTTTTAAACCCCACTTTTGTATTGTAAGTAGTTAAAGGATTATTTAATCTAGAGAGGGAAATTTCACATAAACACGGTACTTTATTATTAGGGTATATATGTGTTTCTTCTTACACTAAGATATACCTTAAAAAAAAAGAAAGAATTGTTAAAATTTAGTATACGTCAAAACGAAACTAAAAAATAGTATAGGCTTGTTAATAAAAAGTAGAAATCAAGAAATCTTTTCCTATGAGAAATGATATCCTTAAGTAAAACCACCATTTTACGACAGAGAGTCGACATTTCTACTGTACTGGAAGATTGAAGGAAAATCGACACAAAGGAAACCCATCCCCCTACTTCAAATGTGTCTAGGTGAGTATGGTTACAACGGACCGGGGAGTTTTTATTTTTTTGAATAAATGTTTCTAAGGTCGGAACCTTCTCAGTAGTCTTGTGACCGAGGACAAGGGTCCATGCACCTGGTCTACTCGTCGGACGTTCTTCGAAGGTACTTTCTGTGTCCAAACTCTTGTTGCGTGTCGTCAGGCGACCAAGAGTATCGGTCGGAAACCCCCTGTCGCCAGTGGAGCCCAAGGACCACCTCAGCACTCGACCCTCCAGGGCCCGTACCACCATCACTACAGGACAGACTAAGTGAAGACAAAGTCTAAAAGCTGGGCAAACGATGCTCCTCGGCGTCGTGACCACGAGGCAACGGATGATACTTGACTTGTTGGCGCAGCCCCTCTGCAAGGTCCGAAGGAGGGCTTCACACGACTAGCTACCTAAGTGTCTAGGAAGTTTATTGTCCTTGTCTAAGACAGAGCCTGAAGAAAGATTGCATTTGTCTTTGAGTTGCTATCTTTTATGGTCTTCTGTGTATCCTTTCCCATTTCCGTTTACACATTAGGTGAAGTATATAAGAAGACTCGATTGTTTGTGCCGTTGTCTTTGCTCGGTACCCAACCGACGCACCGGATCACCCTACAAGGGTCCCGACCCTCGACCCTCTGACGACCCCTCATAAAAACAACCCCTCTCGCACTCTTGAAAACCCCAGAAAATCACAGAGGTGGACACTCCACCTGTGTCGTAGAAAACCCCCTACCGCATCCCACCCACAATCCTTCTACTTGCTCTGCTCTTTATGTTTCTGTCCTACTTTACTAACTTCTCTGCATCGTTCTTAATAGAAACTCAACGGAGTTTACGATTTATCCTACTGGAGACTTCTTCTCCTTAGACATAGTCCATCTCAATGGAATTCTCTGACTCTTCCCTCGGGAAATTTTTTTAGCTACTGAACAAACAAACCTTCGGAAACCATCCCCTGACCCCAAAAGAACACAGGTCCGTGAAAGTGTTGTCGACTTGTTCGTGTCCGGAGTGAGCCCAGACCTTTACTGCGGAAACCTTGGGTGGAGTAGCCACACTAACAGAGTCGGACCGGACTCCGGACCCACTCCCAGAATTCAAGAAAGATAAACGAATCAAAACTGACACGACTCAGGAGCGACGCGCGAAAAGAGACCACCACGGCCAGTCCCCGACGAGAGATCAAAGCCGGGTGTCCGAAGAGCAACGGCCCCTCAGAGGTCAACACCTCGTGTCCGGGATCCCGCGTTCTCATCAACGTCGAGGACCCGAAATCTCGTGTCCGACTCAGCAACACCTCGTGCCCGAATCAACGAGGAACCGTACACCCTAGAAGGGTCTGATTCCTACCTTGGACACGGAGGACGTAGCAGTCCTTCCTACGGTGGTCCCTTCGGGAGTATAAAAGAAAAGATAGGTTTCTCAACCGTCAGACTTACTACGGACCAACAGGTGACTTTAGTGTCCACATTTCTTCGAAGTCCCGATAAACTAGAAAAGAGAGGGGCAGGTCGTGAATGTGGTGGAACCCTTCATCGGTGTTCGGAAAAGAAAGTTCAAAGGCCCCTTCTTGGTAATAAAGTACACACTACGTTAGACACAAAAAGGATAGATAGAGGGTTCACAGAGGACAACAATTGGATGTCTGGTAGTTAATCTCCGTCCGGCTTAAACAAGGGACTACAATTGGGAATTACCACTGTCAATGAAATAAAATAGGACACAGAAGGGCATCACCGAGACGTCACCGAATACTCTTCGGAAACATCTCTTTACTATTTACTTTTTCTCTTTCAGTCTTCGACCCTCACTCAGCTCCTCTACTCATGTTCATACAGTAGGGAGTCTTAATCGTGACGCTAATACTGACCCAATTTTAAAAGGGGATCCGAGGGTCTCTCAAGTCTTTTGCCTTTGAATTAGACATTGAAGATAGGGTTCCCCTTTTGTATCAGTCAGGAGTGTCCTTCACTATGAAAACTGAAGAATTTAAAGAGTCCTACCAAAATGAAACCTTACTAAAAATATTCTTAGCAGTCCACTAGATTTCTATCTTACAATTTTACACGACGACATCTCGGTAAACGACGTCCCGAAACGTCTAACCAGACGTCCTCTCTGAAGATGAATTCGGTGAACTAGATTTTTATCTTAATTTTATACGTCTCTCACAACTTATGGAAGACCCTTCGAAAGACTTTCGTCAAACAAGTTCCACGACGACTACACCTACCTGTCTACACCTCCCGACCACAGTACAATGATTGACTCTCTATTAGATGTCCCAATTTTTTTGTAATCTCGTCCTAGGTCTCTCGGATCCTTTGTGAGTGGACCTACCTTCCTGTGGGGTTGGGAGTTGTCCCATGGGTTCCGTTTCCGTGTCAAAAGAGTCTTTCGACGAGACCTTAACGGAATTACACCCCCTTTTTCTTCCGTCCCACTCCCCGACGACCGACGTTCTGTGCGGCGTTTCGTACCGTACCTTATAAAGGTTTCGTCCTTACCAACCAGAAGACACTCCAGTCCCCCGGGAGAGCGTCCCCGAGGTACCGAAAGACCTCGTGGTCGGACTCACTCAAACGTCGGTTTGTGTGGGGTTCCTATCCCTCGTTCAATCGAACAATCAATTGACTGATTAAGGCATTGACGCCTCAATCAATGTCCTCTACGAGTTTGAAGTCTCTATGTGTAAGTAGAGTGTTTATAAATAACTCGTAGGCGAGACGCGGTTCGCTAAGACGGTGAGTCTTATATCGTTACCGTTTGTTGGTTTTGTTTTGGTTTTTGAGGACCGAAGCACCTAATGGATGATGATTTCTTTCTGTTTAATATGTGTGTGTGTGTGCGTATGTGTGTACCCCCGAAGGGTCCTCCGTGATCACCACTTCTCGAGCGGTGGGTCACGGCCTCTACATTCTTTGTACGTAAGTTAGGCACCTAGTCCTTCTAGGGGACCTCCTCCCGCACCGTTGGGTGAGGTCATAAGAACGGACCTCTTAGGGTACCTGTCTCCTCAGTCCGACCAATATCAGGTGTCCCAGTGTTTGTCAACCTGCGCTGGACTTCACTGAATCATGTGTACGTACGTATGTGTCTGTGTGTGTGTGTGTGTGTGTGTGTGTGTGTGATCCAGTTTACTATTTATAGATCCCTTTTTGTTTCCTCCCCTTCTCTTACCCCTTCCTACCCCCTCGATCCGTCCGTCCGAACGATTCCTTCACTGAAGACTCAACTCTCGATTTCTCCCTTAGTCGTCACATCCATGGAAAGGCTCGTTTCCCTTGTCGTACACGTCCCCCGGACCTTGGACGGACCGCGTCACACTCGTTGTCGTCGTTACGGTCCCGCTCACCTTGTCTCACTCGTTCCCCCGTTCCTTCAGTATCTCCTCCTCCCCTGTCCTGGTCCAGAGTCCCGGAGCTCGGTACGGCTCACGAAATCGAAACGGACACACTGCGTTCTTCCACCTCGATTCAACCTCAAATATCTAGACTCAAAAGTGACATTTTCCTAGGGGACCGATAATATAACTCTACTCGGACACCCCACACCCTCCACTCTGTAGATATTTCTAAGAAAAACAATTAGTGCCCGGTAAAGAGGGAGTCATCAAAAGTCACCGAAGCGCCAGTGAAGACCGCGCAAACAACGGCGAATCCCCTCTACCGGCAGGGGATCTCTCTAGGCTCGACGGCGGGGCAGTCGTCACGTACAGGAAACTCGAAAACAGACACCACCACTACCAAGTGCACGACTGAGTGGACACAAGAGAGTAGGACGAGAGGTAGATTACGCTACGTGGCACTCCGTCTCCCCAACCGTGCTTCGGAAAGAGACATTGGAACGTTGTCAATTGTGTAGATAACGAAACTGGAGAGACCGGTTCTCGAAATTTATCGGTGATCGTTCAATCGTGATCTTAGAGTCTCCGACGTCGAAGTCATAGTCTCCGTCCTGGAGTCTCTTGGACCTTGTGACGGAAGATTGGACTCCAGACAGGTATGAGAAGGAATTTTTGGTCCGTTTGACGGACTTGAGAAGACTTACTAAATCGATGGGGGTGTCTAAGGGTCTAGACTCTCCGTGGGACCGTCCGTGAATGTGTATAATGACGAAATATCAGTGGGATGTTCAATCCTAAAGAATCAGGGTAAAGTGTCCACCGTCGTCTTCGAGTCTTCTCAAGTCATCGAATGGTTGCCAAGGTGTTCACTATCTAAAACGTGGGCACCGAGACAGACAGTCCGGGTCAACGAGGGAAGACGACCTCCCCTCCCTGCGAGGACGAAAAAGTGGAGTCGTGGGGAGAATCAAGTCACGAACTCCTTAACTTAGAAAACTATAGCTTACTTTTACCAGCAGCATACGGTGTCGATGTTATACACCTATTGGGAACATCATGACGTCACTACTTTAAAATGTTAGTAAAAAAAAAAAAACATAGATATTAAAAAAAAATAAAATGAGATAAAATGAAATGTTATGACATAACCAAAACGGTATGTAGTTGTACATAGGCGGTACCCACATGCACTCAAGGGTTAGGACTTGGGGGGAGGGGTAAATGAAATTTTTACATTTGGTCTTTTCTAAAACACAAAAGCGGGGTTCTTATGAGATCTTTTCGTCAGGGTGTGACTCAATGAGACTCGAGGTACCCTCCTAATAATCGTAGAAATATCCCCTTTTTTTACTTCTCGACGACTGTACAGTATGGACAGACTGACGGGTTTTATTTCGGTTCCAATAAAGGACTTCAAACCCCTTACTACCTTATCGGCCAAACCCAGTGACCGCATATGTCCTATGGACGAAAAAATCTCACCGAAAATCCTACCGGGACTAAAGGTTTATTACTCCTTTCGGCGTCAAAACTTTCCTGACGCACTCGTATACACACGAGAATTCCAGTAACTCCAGCCCAATAGAAAGAATCTTGACGTGTTGAATTGTATTAGGATTAGTTATCGTCACACACAAGACTCATGGACACCGACGCGCCAGTGACGTCCGTCGTGGTGACTGGGTGTATTCCTCGGACGAGGTCCAAGATCCACGCTTTCCTGTGAACCCGTCCTGCCGGTGCAAAGGAGAAACGTCGACGTCTGCTCGACGCACACAGGACCGACGACCGACAAGAAGGAGGGCACCCTCTTCCTTCCTCACTGACTATCAAGGAGTCCGTAATCGGGGTGTATAACTTGGATGACCCTGGAGGGTCCACCTCGATCACCAGTTGTTGGGCCGACGGTCACGTCCTCTGGACTCTCTGTACCCAAGTCAGGTACCCAGGCCTTCTAGGGGACCTCTTCCTTTACCGTCGGGTGAGGTCAAAAGAACGACCTCTTAGGGTTCCTGCCTCTTCGGACCGCCCGGTGTCAGGTAACCTAACTTTTCTCAGTCTGTACGCGTCCCACGTCGTACGAACCCCGACCACGTACCCCTACTGGGTCTCTCTACAACATCCCTCCCTCCACCCTCCCCCCAAGTACAAACCCTTGCGTACATTCTTAATTTCTAAAATTTTAAATTTTTTATTTTTTGATTTTTTTTTTCTTTTTTTTTTTTCTCAGTCTGTACCGACTTGACTGGATCGTGTGTGTGCGTGTGTAACTTACTCCGTTTGGGCCTGGAAGGGTCTGTATTAATAGTATCTAAAGTTCAGTACCTTAACGAAACCCTTAATCAAAAAGTGAAAAAATACTTTGAATTAAAAGAACATGTAGAGTTCAACAAGACACCTTTAGATCATTACGAAGAGAAAAAGCACTTACCTTAATAGGACTCTGTTCCCAAATCAAACAGTCAAGGAATCTTCGTCTCAGACATGGAGCTCCACTAAAAAAAAAAGTAATTTTTTTTAATAAAACCCCCAATACGACCCAGAATATCGTACACCCTAAATCAAGGGACTGGTCCCTAACTTGGACCTGTGGACGTAACCCTCACACCTCAGAATCGGTGACCTGGTGGTCCGTTCAGGGAATTCCACTAAAAACCTAAGGAAGAAAGGGCCACCTAAATCAAAGGACCAGAGTTTTACAGGAAAAGTAAGACGGAAACTTACACACATTTCTAAGAGTAGGGACTTTTTCGTTTAGGATTTTTTATAAATTGTGTCTTGTAGTATGACAACGTCATTAATGTGCCCTATGACTTCTTATGAATTATAGTACTCTTTTACAACTGTCATAAAATTCTACACTTTTTTCCAATATTTTCTCGGATCTCATACTAGGGTTAAAATAAATTTTACACGTGTACTTTCTGACTTTCATATTCCGTTTACAATCATCACTAATAAAGATCCAATACCTAAACACGGACTAGAAATGAGAAACGTAGAGTCATAAAAGTTGTAAAGAAGATCACCCCAAAGGACGAGGACATTCCTACCCCACCCTGGGTCATACAGGTCCACTCGACCCCAACGACGTCAGTTCTCACCATCACTTTGTATCTCTCCTTCATCACGGTTCCCCGTCGATGGAACCGTCTTAGTGACTCACACACGTACGTGTCACCCCGCAAGACACACCGAGTCACGACACGAATCAGTGAGTCGACACAGACTGAGAAACGCTGGGGTACCTGATATCGGTCGGTCGGAGACAGGTACCCTAAGAGGTCCGTTCGTATGACCTCACCCAACGGTAAAGGAGGGGGGCCCCTAGAAGTGTTGGGTCCCTAACTTGGATCCAGAAACCTTAACGTCCGTCTAAGAAATGGTAGACTCAGTAGTCCCTTCGGGTTCTTATGACCACACCCATCGGACAGGGAAGAGGTTCCTTAGAAGGGGTGGGTCCATAGTTTGGCCTCAGAGAGCGTAACGTTCACCTAAGAAATGGTCGACTCGATGGTCCCTTCGGAGACCATCACATCAAGTAAACCCGGGTTTAGACGAACAAGCAGGATAAACAGGTCTCTATGAATTTCAGAAGTTCATTATCGAACTCCCCTGACTGAAACATGGTCGGGCCTCCGTCGAGACACACTTCACTTTCCTCGGGGACGACGGTAGACGACCTCCTCAGAACATTATTGGTATGTTTAGAGCCTTCAGACTCCGTGTGGGACCCAAACACGTCACGTGTCGACGTCAGTGTCAGAACCCGCCCGGGTGGAGGTAGGAGACCGGGTTTCGGGACGACATCTAGACCTTTAGAAATGAAAATATAATAAACATATTAAATAAATAATAAATGAAATTAACACAAAAGAACAGTTTGACACGACTCAGGAGCAACGACACGTGCCCGAAAGAGATTAACGTCGTTCGTCTCCGATGGGAGATCAACGGTACACGTCCGATGAGTAATTCACCGAAGAGAACGACGTCCCGTGGACGAGATCTCGAAGTCATCAACGTCGTACACCCGAGTCCTCCACACCGTGTCCCTGAATCAGTGGGTCTCCGTACACGCTGGAAGAATCTGATCCCTAGTTTGGGAACAGGGGTGTGATCGTCCGTCTAAGAAATGGTGACCTGGTGGTCCATTCAGGGGAGGTGTCATAAAAATACTCTCACTTTCACTTCAGCGAGTCAGCACAGGCTGAGAAACACTGGTGTACCTGACACCGGATGGTCCGAGGAGGTAGGTACCTTAAAAGGTCCGTTCTCATGACCTCACCCAACGGAAAAGGAAGAGGTCCCCTAGAAGGACTGGGTCCCTAACTTAGACCCAGAGGGCGTGAAGTCCGTCTACGAAATGGTAGACTCGGTGGTCCCTTCTCATCAAATTTCGTTCAAAGTCGGGAGTATAAGAAAGAGACCATAAAAATTCATACATAGACTCGACCACTACCCCACTACTCTAAAGGTGTCCCTACCTTATAGGGAAGGGACGGGGGGTAGGGTGAGACCTCCCTTAGGTACGTATAAGGAAGGTGAAACCCTGTAGGGGGACAATGATCTGAGGTTCTGGTAACCCTGTGTGAGTGGTCGGATTAATTGGACGACAAGGGACTCGGAGGGGAGGTAGTAGGGACAGTCAGTTCCGAAGTCTTCTATGGTCTTCCCTTGTTCGAAGTCAGACTGAGTCGTCTAGGTTTAGGTCGGGTTTCTCGGGAATCGTAAGTGGTGGTGGTCCTTAGGTCTGAGGGATCAGAGGATCCCCCACCCACGTCCGTGTTGTCCACCTTTTGAGTCTACCTCCGTCTGTGTCTGTCCTTATCTACATCAGGGTCCCCACCCACCTTGAAGGTCTCCTGGTGCAACGGACCGAAGAGAGAGCAGAGTCCGCCGTGGAAGAAACCCGCTAATAGGTGAGTGACAAGAGGCACCGCTAAATCGTAGAGCGTCTGCACCAAATTTCGGTCCGAAGACCGGACAGTTTACCTACGCTTATTTTAGGGATCGAATGAACTGAGAAATCTACACCGACAGAGATCGGAAGAAGTAGTACCCCAACTTATAGGGAGGAACGAGGCCACTGGTCCCGACCGAGTCCCGAAGGGGCCCGTATAGGGTAGGTGAGACGGGGAAGAGTGAGTCCTGCGACGTGACGACGGAGGGGTAGGTCCGAGAAGAGACGAACGACACGAGGCGGTCCTACAGACACCAACGTCTGTTCTGAAAATTGTCCTAACTTTTAGTAGGGGATTTATTTCTGGTCTCAGTCTATCGTTTTTTCAGAATAGACAAGAGGAATCATTCGAGATCCTCCTAATACATAAACTTCCCGTAAGTTGAGTTTCTGTATGACTTGTGAATCGTCGGAGTATGAGACCGTCAAACTGGTGAACGAAAGGTCGGCGGGGTCTCCGTCCGAAAGGGGACCCTCAAAAATCTCTTCAAACGAACCTAAACGGGGAAGGAGTAGAGGGTTGTACACCCAGGTCGGTTCATTCAGACCCGAAGGGTCCACCGAGTCTACCATTTCTTAGACGGACGTTACGTCCTCTCGGAATAAATCAGGGACCCAGACCTTCTAAGGGAACCTCCTCCCCTACCGTTGGGTGAGGTTATAAGAACGGACCTCTTAGAGTACCTGTCTCTTCGGACTACCCGATGTATGTCAGGTACCCCAACGTTTCTCAGTCTGTGCTGAGACGTTGATTATTGTGTGTGGAGGGTGTACACCCAGGTCGTGACACAGGGTCGGTCAATCCTGGTAGGAAGACGGATGAGGAGTCCCGGTCCCGGTACCCCTAGTCTGGGGTCTCGTAAGTCCCCTCTCTGAGTATCTCCGTTCCGTCTTTTCCCTCTCCTTCCGACTCGTCTCCTCCCCTGGACCAGACTGACTCCGTCACTCTCCCCTTGGAACTGGACTCATAGTTCTCGAAATAGTAACACTGGGACTTAGTCAAAGAAGTCTGACACAACCTCAGACACCAAACTTATGTACTGGGACTTTCGGTAAGAAAAGATTTTAACATAATTCCCTTTCCTCTACCCTTTTCCTTTGGTATTTCGACCGTCCTTCATCAATGTATCATCACGTTTTCAACGGAGGTAACGATGAATCTAGGACGTTTCTTTGACTCACCGACACAGTCAGTACAAAGGATTTACGTCCAGACTCTTCGGGACCTTCAGAAAGTCCACATAATTTTTACACGAAAAAAAAAAAAAAAATTCATGGCTTTAGACAAGGATATTCATTTAAGTTCTGGTAAAGATGTCAGGGGAACGGTGACGTACCTCTAACATAAATGTTGGTACAACTGTGGACCTCTATCTCTAAAACAAAGACGATTTTCCAACCCCTTGTTAACAAGACCATAAATTATAAGGGATCTGATGTCGTAGAAGTGGACACAGAATTTGGGTCTTAAACCTCCTTCTCGTAGTTGATTTTATGTGAAACTCGTTGTTGTAAGAGTTCTTGGAGAAGTGGAAAATCAAGATTCTTGCACTCTATTTTATCGTATTTGATGTAAAACTAATATAAAATAGACTTTTACACCGTACTTAAAGCGACATCCGTTTTTATCCGTAATAAAGACACTGACATTTACATCCACTATACCGTTGGGTGAGGTAACAAGAGCGGACCTCTTAGGGTCCCTGCCCCCTCGGAGTACCCGACTGCAGATACCCCAGCGTGTCTCAGTCTGTGCTGACTTCGCTGAATCGCCCAGAGAAACTCCATGATTCTCTTTACCTAAATATTAACAATCATTTTATTTTACATTTGAAGCAAATAGCACAGAAGACATCACCTAAATCATATACGTACATTGTAATGGTACCATGAATGACACAGGTCAAGAAATATGCAGGGACTTCCTGACAAACTACAAAAGACGTAATCAACAATAAACGGAGATTATCATACTCTAGAAGGAAAATCTTACTTCGTACTCTGACTTTCACTGTCCTCACCATAATTATGTACTGTCGGAGGAAGATACGTTTGGACTCAACGTCACATGAAAATTTACGTGAGTACCTTTTTTATGTCTACTATTAATTTCGTCCAGTCGGAAACCCCGTGAGCACCATGATCAGTTACTAACAACTATAATTTTAATTGGAGTGTCACCTATCAGTACAGAGGAATCCACTGTCTCCGCCCACTCTGCCCTTCCCCCCATTCAGATTCACCTTTAGTCACGACCACAACCTCTGACGAAAACGGAGTGTCCGCACGTGGACATGATGCAGCCCCCTCTTCAGATACGGCTCACGCACTCACTGTCGTCGTAGAAGCACGTCTCGGCCTTGACGTTGATAGTCGTGCCGAAGGTGGGTCGGTGGCAGACGTTCTAGGGGTCGCCGACATCGGAGTTCTAGAAGTTGTTGGTCGACAAGCGAGTCGACGAGCGGGTCAGACACGTGGTACCTAAACTTCAGCAGATACTCGACTGGTTCTACACGTGGTAGTCCTACTCAAAACAGTTCCATTCCTCACGAGCGAAGGACTAACATTCTATCTCTGGTTTTCGTGTCCTGAAGGTCTCGCCAGGTCACCGATTCTGAGGGACGAGAGTTACGTCCCCGGGGTCCAAACTAGGGACCAGTCCCTTGATCTAGGGTGTACCCAGTTGACTTATAGGACACACGGTGTTGATTCTGGGTCATGTCGGTTTATTCTTTTATTTATTCATTATATATATATATATATATATAAAAATTTGTCAGAAGCCAACTACACCGTCAACCTGTCGGTCCCGTTCATCTGTCGTAAACCCCTCCTTTTGAGTTAACAAAAAGTCTTCTCGAGGAGGTACTCATACTGTAGAGAACAAATCGTTAAAATTCTTTTAAGAATTCATATAATGAAAACCTCCTTTTGATTCAATTCTGTCAATGGACTAAAAAGAAATTTATTTCTTCTTTTTCACTGATACTACCAACATATCGTGAATTACGATATCTCTAAAAAAAAAAAAGAAGGGAGTTTAACGACTCGTGATCCCAGTGAGTCATTTACCACTTAAATGGACTTTAGCTTATTCTGTGAGAGGAATGAGAATGTTTCGTCTGTCCGGTTGTCTCCGCTAGTATAAATATTTCTTTGACGTCTTGTCTTGACTCAGATTATGTTCTCTCATACTTAATTCACGACAAATGTTTCCATGTCTGTCCAACCCTCTTTTTGTAGTACCCCGAATACTACTTAAGACTCTGTCGTCATCTACAAGACGAACACTTATAAACAACTTAAAGAGTCAATCAAGAAATTAATTTCAACTACACTTCCAACATCTTACCTCCCTCAATGAATCATCCTTCCTTTTTGACCTAAACGTGCAACTTCGATTCGGGAGTCAAATAGCAGATAAAGTAAGGAGTGTTTCGTGAACGTTTATTAAGACCATAAAGGTTTAGACTCGAACAAACAGTTTGACTCATATACACTGTCAAAAGGGTACCACTGGATAGATAAGTTCGCCATAGTCATACCGAACAAGGTCTAAAAAAGTTTCTTTTTAAATAAATAAGACATTTTAATGGCACTTTTTACACAGGGTAAAAAGATGTGAGAATAAATATTAAAGTCATTAATAAAATTTTCACTCTTAGTTCTTATCTCAAAGGTCAAATCTTTTATTGAAGAACTTAGGTAAAGAAAGTACCACTGTTTTGTCAAAGTAAGTTTAAACGTACGCACGATTCAGCAAAGTCAGCACAGACTGAGAAACACTAGTGAACCTGACATCGGGGGATACGAGGAAACAGGTGCCTTAAGAGGTCCGTTCTTACCCAACGGTAAGGAAAGAGGTCCCCTAGAAAGACTGGGTCCCTAACTTGGGTCTAGAGGACGTGACGTCCGTCTAAGAAACGGTAGATTCGGTGGTCCCTTCGGGAATAAGTTCAAATGACAATTCGAAATTTGCGTAAAAATGTGGTAGTCCGTTAATTGTTTATGGACTTTCAGAAAAGTTTGTGAGACTACGAAATCTCAGTCGTCTCCCGCTATTATTCGTTGGTAAACTACATGAAAAAAGATCCAGACAAAATTTTTAACCCTACTTTACCGGTTACAGAGTCTGTATTATTAAAGTGACATAATATTTGAACATATCCTTAGACTAAAAGGATTCAAGTTGATCTACATGAAGAGTATATACGTTGGAAATTTAAGTATTTTGGTGTATTAAGTGTTTTATTTGACAATGATTATAACGTCTCTGAATTTTTTTTTTCTAAGGATCGTTTATATTGATATCCACTAGTCACATTTTCTTTAACTATTCAAGAGTGAAGTTATTTTTTAACGTTGGTACACTCCAGTACCTACAATTGCTTTGAAGAAATAAAAAACGCCAGAGAGGACACCTACCAGTGGTTACCGTTTGACGGTATTCACTCGGTCGTACCCTCTCCTCTTTGTTCGAAAGAAGTAGTTGGGACTCATTGTCTCTCGTAAGAGTCGAGAGTGAATTGTTGAAAGTCTAGGTCGGTAACAAGACAAAGTACGTTTTGTGCCTGAAGTCGTAATTCCCCACTTGTACGTAAGTTCGAGGGAAAGGACCCCTTCTGTCGTACTAAAGGGTCACAGAGACTGCACCGAACTTGGGTCCGGGAGAGATCCAGGTACCTAAATCAACGCTCGGGTCCTCCTTTGGAGCCTACCCCTGAGTAGAATCCCACAGACTGACTACTTTTCCAACAGAACATGAACGTCCTTACGTCTCAAGTACAAGAGTCCAGGGTCTTCGACGGGACCAGCCACCCGATATTATAGGTCGTCCGGACAGAGTACAGGGACCTCCGACGCACCTTTAGACCGTGTTAGTGCACCGAGGCAAAAACGAAAAGTCCCGACCCCTCGGCTCATGGTAGCGGTCCTACAGTGTTCGTGCGGGACGACCTAACTCTAGGTGGAAGTACCTGGCGACGTCACCGACCTGTTTCAAGACTGAGTCTACCCGAGGGGTGTGTTGGGCTAAAGAAGCCACAGAATTGTCAGGACAGAGTTGCGTGTAAAGATATCCCATCTACGACAACGTCCGTCACCGAATATAGTAAAGTCTAAGTACTGATTGACTTCAAAGATTCATGTGTACATTTATGTAAATTATATATGAGAAGTATAAAACATAGTGGTAGAACCAAACACGAAAGATCAATTGGACTACGGTGATGTTGTGCTACTCTTTTCGTCCAAAAACCGCGGATGCGAGACTATTCGTCGTCGAAGAAAACACCCTCTCTTGTTTACTCTCCGTTCAGACACCTGTCACAAACTTCCCACGACCGTCTTGTTTCCGTCGAAAGCAGACGGCACAGTGTATTCCGTATAACACACCGGTCAGGTCTTTTTATGATTTTGACAAATGCATCGTTTTTAGTCCATGATCGTCGTGATCCCGTTTATTGTGAAACCTGTTTTGTTTCGATAGTTTGGACATTATAAATTTATTGGAGTGAAGTTCACGACTGTTTTTTTCTTTTAGTTCGAACATTTTAGTCAATTTCTGTTCAGTAATTCGAAATAAAGACTTCAACTTTATGGACATCCATCTGACAACACGACTATACTTACCATGGAAAATTTGTTTAATTTTGACACTAGCCTTTTCTTTCTTTGACACTTCGACTCTCGGTCCAACGGAGTAATAGAATGGTGACATGTTTTTTCATTTACTGAGAATATACCCTTCTATAATATTTATACTTTTATCGTACTTTACTCGATATAGGGGGTTGACGTTTTATTCTGGTCGTGAAAGAATTAGGTACGGAGTGGGTGTCTCTACGGACGGAAGGTGCATCCTTTAGTGCACTTCAAGGTGCATTCAAGACGACCACTAAGTCCCGTCCGTCGAGACGTCTAGAATCAGACGTGCCGTACGAACGGCCGGAACACAAATTCAGGGCACACACACACCCCCCACCCCACCCCCCCCTCGTCGTCATTTCATTCTCGTAGCCTGTTTTTGTGGGACACAAATGAATAAGGAGGAGGGTAAGGGTGTAAGTCGGAGATCCGCTCCCGTGCAAAACGACGTACAAGGAGTGTGCGACCATTTATGATTGAGAAGTGTCTACCGAGTTTGTCACAAGTGACTTCGGAAACTCTTTTGGATCTGTGTAACGACACTAGGTACACTCAAGAAATTGAATCACAGAGATGACTAATTCACTGGACGACCAGCATCCGCCATCGGAGAATGTTTTGATTTCGGAGTATGGACCTTTATTCAAGGGTTTATTCTATCATTAAGGTATTAGGGATAGTAAAGACTCTTGTCACCGGAACTTATTGTCCTGTAAAAAATTTTTACATATGTTGTATGGTTTTGGACAATGAATGGGGACCTACTATTTCTCCCGGTAAATAGTTTAAAGATCCATGAAAGTATATATATATATTAAGGGTGGGTGATTTGTGACGTAACGAACCTTTTAATAAAGTGTGGGAGAAATTTTACATATTAAATTCTTCCATTAATACGAACAATTGTCTGCCATGAAGTCACTAGGTCCAAAGTAAATATGTAAGACAGAGTTGAGAAAGATCGTAATCACATATCATCGACAAAGAGTAGTTTAACATAAGTTCCATCCTTACTACTATACTTTTGTTATATACGCACTCGATGACGGCAGGGGAGAACATTACTGATCACAATGGATCATCTTCGAAAGTATATATGTTATCTTTTATTGTGTAAAATGTAATTTCGATCCACCAGGTAAATCACAAATCTCTTGAGACATCAAATAACCAAGTGGTTGATACATACACGGGTCGTGTCACAATCCATGACACCTCAGTTACATGTGCTCTTTGGCAGGGTCGGGAGACGTCGACTCTCAGATGTACCTTTAGACATCTTAGTAGGAGTACAAAGTTCTTGATAATTTTGTTTTGCGTGAGAATACGAACTTTTTTTATATTAACTAAAGGATTAATAGAGATAAAACTTTGACTAAAAGAAAGAGAAGATTCGTTAGTTCAGTACCTACTTCTGTAGGAACCTATTTATTCCGAAAAGAAGAAACAGAGTTGCAACCTAAAAAGAGGAGAAGGGATAAAAGGTCATTAAGGGGTACAGTACAGGGGAAAGGAACCTTTTCCGCAATCATACCACTTCAGAAGGAGTTTGCTCACGACGACGTGTTTTGTCGTACTCCATGTGCACCAAACCCGAGGTCCCTAGTTTGGCGAAATAGGCAGTCACCAGTCTGAGGAGGAGACCATTAGAATGTGGAAATGTCTTGACTAGCCATGATCAACGAATATTTACTATACTTTTTTATGTGACCGAAAGGTGAGTCGAAACCCTTTGGTCCTGTCTTCCAAGGTCACTTAGTCTTAACATAGAAGTTTTTTATTTGCTAAATTCACCATGCATACGTAGTGATGGTCCAGATAGAGTGGTTTTCGGAAATAGTTTTACGACACTTTAAGTCTCTTAAATCTTCACTACCCTTCAATTGGGAATTCAGTAACATTGTGTCAGTGTAAAATCTAGTCCGAAAATTTAAAAAAAGACATTCGTGACAATTTTTAACATTACGTCCTAAACTAAAGACTGAAGATTTACACGAATAAATTGTAAGTTAGGAACTCCATCTGTCAGGTTTGCTACAGAAGTGTAAGAAAATATCCTAGTACTCGTTTCACCTGTACGGCTCGGTAATTAACGTAGTCGTTAACGGTTTGTGCAAATTCCAACGGCATCTGTTCCGTTATCTCTTGTCATTGTAGACCGGACGACTGTTCTGAGTCTTGTAAATATCACGACAAGTTCAGACCCAAAACAAAAAAGAGGACAATTTTTAAACTCTACATTTTTAAAAATCAATCTACTATAAAATTATGGATGGTCACGAAACCTTGATAATTCTACAGTTAAGAGTTATGTAAATGAAATACAATAAAAAAAAAATTGTAAGTCAAATTAAGTCTTTTTCAACCTGTTGGTGGATCGTAAATCTTAGAGGAAAAGTAACAGACGAATCCTTCACTTATGGGGCAGTGTCCTTGTTTTTGTTTAAAATCCATAACGAACAATCTGAAGTTCGTGGCCGAATTGAAACTCATACAGGACTTATGAACCATATGTATCAGTTGTTTATTTTACAATGTGCGTAAGGTTTAAAACAGACGAGAACAATTCCTAAATTACCGACTTGATATACTGTTTAATGTACTAGAACCGTTTACAATTCAAGTTTAATTACATTTTGTTTGATTGTTTTTTCTTTGAGAAAGATAAATTCAGTACAAAAAATAATATCGATCCGGACTTAATAGGAAGTTTACGTGTGAATGTGACAATAGACTAACAAATATTATTTCTTATGACATGGATTTACAGAAACCGGGTAATAAGGGACGTTTGGAGTATCTTCCTAAGCAACATACTCAGGAATTCTACTAGAATATGTTAGGACAAAACTTTTACCCTAAAAAACTTTAGGTTGTAGGATATCTCTTTAATCCATTATCAAAACTTGATTTGTAGAATCTTATTGACCATAATTTATATCTTGGAACCTCCCCCTCCCTATTTAATCCTCCAACCCTAATTGTGTATGTGTGATGACATATATTTCATCTTTTTTTATATCTTGGCACTTCTATAAAACGTCATTAAAATCTTTCCTATACGTATCTTCGAAAAAAAGGACACATAATCGTTTATAATTCACTATAATGTCATATACCCTTACTTGTTAATGACATTTGTAGACACGTGACGATATATCATGGACAATCTTTTCACAATTTCCGTTGAGTCCTTTTTACTTCTACCTTAGGTCCTCCTTATACTTTTATAGATTTTTACTTTTAAAAGACAAGAGCGGTAATTTAAAGGAAGGTCAGATTTACCCCCCCACCCCCACCCCCCTCCATCTTATACATTCATAAAACTCTTTTGAACCAGAAAATAATTGATTCAAGGGAAATAAGTTTTCTTTATAAAACACCTTAAGGTGTTACATTTGTCTACTTTCTGTTCGATAAGACCAAGGTGTGTCTCCTCCCAAGCCAGTCAAGTCAGCGGATCTGTACAGGCTGAGACACTGGGGTGCCTGACTTCGTTCGGTCCGTAACGATAGTTAGTGGTTGAGGACCTCGAAAGAGTGTGAGTACAGGTAGCTCAGTTACTACGGTAGGTTGGTAGAGTAGAATGAATTCGACCTTCAAATACCTCTCGTCACTAACAAAGAACGAACAGAAACGTAGAGGATAAAAAGGACTGGGACAAGAACGTAGGTTTTGAACCATGACCGTGAAGTTGGTGTTTGATCATGTATAAAAATTTATATGGTAACATATCTGTATTTTATAAAAGAAATTTGTAATCGGATAGATTCTCTGTTATAAAAGTAATCGGATCTTTGAACGTGTATGAGTGAATAATCTACTAAGAACTCGTAGTCGATGATGGTCCGTCCGTGACATCTATTGTTACTGTCTACTGTCAAAGACGGAATTTCTTTGAAGGTTCAGACACCTCCTTCTACCTGTTCATTTGACTATTTCCAGTCACACGATAGTCGACGTTGTCCGACGACCTCCCGGATCGTTACTCTAGAGGTGGTCCGGACCCACACATGGGGCCTACCAAAGACCCGACTAGGTGGAACGGAAGGAAGGGTGACCAAGGGTAATCGTTCCTAGGGTCTGTAAAGATCTGGTCGAATGCACGGATTAGAGATACGGGTGTAGTATTAAACACGAGTAGTTGCTAGGTGATAGTTAGGGATATGGTATGACAGAAGAACAGATAGGTAGAGATGTTCCGACCCTTGAAAAATTTCCGTTCCTAAGCTAGATAGACACAAGTCGTAAAAGGTCGACAACAAACAAATCTTTCCGTAAACCCCAAGGGTAATACTTCCGTCTTTACCATAAACAAAGGCTAAGAGGAAAAAATTTTAGTCGTTAATAAATTAAAGAAGGGTTTTTATTAACGTTCAAAGGTTGACGTACAGACCACTGGTACGACGTCGACGACCCCTTCTCTCTTCGTACGAATTCTGAATCAAACGTTTATGAGTCGACGTGTCATCATCGTTCCTTTCCGTCGAAACTGTCAATGTTGACAATTTTAGTAAAGACAAGATTCGTAAATAAAGTCTTACACCTAGACTCATTTCTTCGTAATTCTTAAAAGTATCTTGTTCAGGTGTGCCTCATATTTCTTCTATTATCAAGACCTGCAAATAGAGACATACTAGTAGTATCTACCAAGATAATAAACGTATGTAGACTATTTTTACAATTGACGCCGAAGTCTAAATGAGGTCATTAGACTTTCTACTGCAATTCTACCTCATTTATATTACTTTTAATATAAGTGCCAACAAAATTCGGGGTTTAATGAGTGTGGACGTACGTCATACAATAAACCTCTATTACGAACGTTCACTGTCCGACCTAAGAGAGACCGGAGTAGTAAATCTTTCTTTTTTTGGATTTGTAAGAGTTTTATTGGGTGACTACCAATTACTTCAACAGACATCTCTCTACGAATCCTCATCCCCAGTCTTCTGAAAGATAGGTCCCGGTCTGTCATTTTTACAAGTCGAAACGTCCGGTATACTGGAAGTACAGACAACATTGATGTATTAAGACGGTGGTGTCACGTTTTCGGCGGTATTTGACACATACACCGGTCCCCACCGAGACACGGTTACTTTAGAATGTCTACAGTTTTAGACTTAAAGTACATTAAAAGTGTACAGTACTCTACTAAAAAGAAAACCAAAAGGCTTTTTACATTTTTGATAAGAATCGGACACCGTCATGTCTTTGCTTGACACCCAACCTAGAGCGGACCTCACCCGAGGGTCAAACGACTCTGGACTCCTATTCCGCAGAACTTACAATGGTTGGTGTCGACACGAGAGTAGACTTACGGAGGAGTTCCTCTATGGGAATTCGGACTGGTGGTCTTCGGGAGACCATTCGAGTCGATTACGAATTGTGATAACGCCCCCCTCCGCTAATAACATTCGGTGATACGAAGCCCCACCACACGATCCATTGACTGGGTCAGCGGTAGTTACACACCTTACGAGTACGTCGAGACAGAGACCAAGCAGGACTTGGGAGTCCACCCTCCTCACGGAAGAACAGTGTTTCACGTCCGTTCGGACAAACCTTCGTGGACATTAAACACTATGTTAACGATAAAACCAAGACTTGTGATGGGACCGAGGTAGACGAGACGGGCACGTTGTCGACAAATTTCTCTAGACACAAGTTTTATGAGGAGAAAAAGTCCGAGACACCCTTCCGAACGGTCAAACCAACGATCCCCAATTCGTAAGTTAAGGACGGAGGACAATGATTGTGGTCTCCACTCGGGACCGTAACGGATCACTCCCGTGTCACGTCCGTCAATCCGTCGTGACCGGAGACTCCTGGGTGCACCATCCCTCGTGGTGTCACTAGGGTCCGAAGTAGAACGCCGACCTTTCTCCGTTCTCGGGTCACGAGACGACCGGGGTTTTGTGGGTCGGGAGGAGAGGTTTGACCCATGGACACTCAATGAGCCACTCAGAGCCAAAATTTAAGAGTAACGGGAAGTCTTATCCGTCACGGACCGGACCCGTCCCCGACACCAGTAAAAGGTTAACGATTGTTTCGTCCTTTACAAGTTCCAGAAGCTACCTGAAATATGTGGTAAATTTCTATCAGTTACAGACGCTGATCCCTCGTTTCCCGTTAAGACTACCAACGACCACGATTTCCCCACTTGTCCTTTTTCTTTTCTGTGTCCTTTGTACCGGTACACCGTAAACCCGTACTTCTCTCTTCCCATGGACCTATTCCCTCCCTCCGAACCGAAAAGAGTGTGACCGTCTGGGGACTGGGGTCCACCCAGGTGAGTGACCGTGTTTTTCGTCCCACAGGCTCGGGACTTCCCAGAAAATCCTTCTTTTTCGGTTCGTAGTGTCCTCGGACCTTTGTCCCAGGGACTCATGCTGAACCTCGAAGGTATGACCGTCTGTTGAAACCCACTAGAATCTTTTTATGACGAAAGAACTTCTGAGTAAAAGGCTTTCCTTTATTACGACAGTGTTAATGGTAGTGGACGGTGGGTGTTTCTACTAGGATTAGTTGTACTGCCACTTCATGTGGATTGATGTACATAAAATAAATTATACTATATATTAAAACACGTTTATAGACTACAATTATATGGGACGAGGAGTCTAAAAGTTTCCGTTGACGATATTTTAGAATTGTCACCTGTCACTAGAGGTTGGTTTCTATCATTTGCTGGGTCTGAAGTTAAAATTCTCTCCTTTTGTCTATCTTTTAGAGTGATCAGCATTGAAGAAAATACGAACAAAAGGAATCAAGAGACTAAAACGAAAGGACGACTTATATGAGAACCCGGGAAAATTCGGGTTTGATGTTTGTCGAGTACTTTTAATCATAGACACGAGTTACTTATGTAACATTCTTTCCGACGTATATAGAGATATAGTGATCCCATTTCGAGCCTCTTCCGCTACCGTGGGCTGAGGTTAGGAGAACGGACCTTTTAGGGTACCTACCTCCTCGGACCGCCCGACGTCAGGTACCCCAGCGTTTCTCAGCCTGTGCTGACTCGCTGAAGTGAAAGTGCGTAACCTCTTCCTTTACCGTTAGGTGAGGTCACAAGAACGGACCTCTTAGGGTCCCTACCCCCTCGGACCACTCGACGGCAGATACCTCAGTGTGTTTCAGCCTGTGCTGACTTCGCTGAATCGTCGTCGTCGTCTCAGTTCGATACTTATCTTTCGTAGTAAATTAAACGACGTCAAATATTATTATTTTCGAATGGAAACGACGTAATCTTATTATGTTTGCTAATAAACCTCCCACCTCGTTATATAGTATTCCTCTTGTCCCTTACATCAGGTACAGGACTAATCTTCTACTCTAGTTCAGTGGATTAATAATTTGTACAGTTCATAAAAGTGATTTTTCAAGACTTTTATAATTCGAATTTGAGTCATTTTCGTCGTAAAATTAATCATAAAATTAGTATTTAAAAAGGATATCACTTTGTTCAGACGAGTTGTTTACTCTCAAGTCGGGTAGAGGTTTAGTATTCGATCTGATAGACTTGCGTCCAGAATACATACGTGGTAAGTTGTCGTAGACATTAGTACTAATATTATGAGTAAAAGTATCGATGTATTTCAATCTTTGACTCCCCCATTACTACTGTCCTTATGATTTTAAAGGTACAAGTAATCAATGTGTTTCCTTAAGTCCTGATACACGGTTATCGGTATGATTAATATAAAAGATTAAGATCCTTTTTTTTGTTCAAAATTTAGTTGTTAGTACAGTTTCTAGGGTTTAACTCTGGAAAATTTGGTTTTCGGTATTTTCTTCACAGTCTATACAGGTTTATAAGTTTTGAACTTTCGAACGTACCCGTTCTCTATGGTATTTTTCCATTTATTTGGTTACAATCTGTACTTTTTCTCTTTATTTTTACTGTGTCCTAAGTAAAAACATTGTCAGTGGTCTGAAAAACGTGTAAAATCCTTTTTTCCTCCGATTACCTTTTTTATCTGTTTCTCTGTTTTCTATCCTGATCGATTAAGTCTCTTCTCGGTTTAGATTCATCGGTTGTTCGTATCCTTTTCCAAGAGTTTAAATGGTCGTAAGTACCTTTGCGATCATTTAGGTTGCCAGTCATTATTATACCGATAGTCTTTCCGTTCTCCATTTTTTTTTCTTGTCGTTAAGGATGACGACCATCTTTACTCTCCTTTTATTTAAGAGGGTCCCTGAAGGGACCCATTCTGAGGTACGAGGGTTACGTCCCCCGGTCTCAAGTTAGGGACTAGTCCTTTGATTCTAGAGTGTATCTACAATTCTTTGAGAATCTCCCCTGAGAGTATTATTTATTCACGATGCATAAGTCTTTATTTCTAAGCCGTCATTTTTGTAGAGATATTTGCCTTGATCTTTCGGTTCTTTTTTCGTGTCGGATAGATGACAAAAGTTAAACATTATCCTGAAGTCAAACATCAGTTTTGTTTTTGTAAAACCTTTAGACACACACCATTTTTAAATTCATAAGTTTCCTAATAAAACTATTTTCTAGAGGGTTGGTGACTTGTGGGGGTAAGAAGATGGGGTACTGTGGTCACGGGGTTAAAAGGAAACGATGAAGGTTAAAACGTATACTCGAACGTACTCGTATATTAATATGTGACTGTATATTAAAACCATTGTAATAAATACTAGGAAACATGAACGGATAAGTTTTGATTGACATCAGGGGAGTGTTAAAAAGCGATTATATTAGAAACTACCTGTGGAGAAAACTTCTGGTAGAACAAACCTAATTGATGAAGACTACGTTTTGTAGACAAAGTAGTAAAAGAAAGAAAGGGAAAGGAAAAGACTAACGAAAAGTCGTTCAAAACCGTCACGTGATCTCGACGACCAACTACTCGACTTCGTTTAGGGAGACCCAAAGAGGCTCAACTCTCGGTAGGCTCAATAAATGAACGGTGATTTAGGATGCCTGAACAAATAAGTTAGGGAGGTTTAGGGTGAGAAGTTCACCTTCAGATCCTTACCAGAATTTTGGTTCCGTAGTTCTTCGAACTCAATAACTGTATGAGTGACAATGTCTCACAATATTTCTGACCCCGTCGACGATTGAGTAACATTGCTCATGACGATCAAAGGATCTACTTTATTGGAACACAAGAGCCTAAGAAGGATGTGAACGAGAAGTTATAGTATCACTTGAGGTCAACCGGAGTAAAGAAGAGACAAGTCGTTCTTGAGATCGAAGATAATGACTCATGAGAGTGTTTTCGTTGGATTGAAGGAGGTGAAGAAGGTGATATACTTCAACTCGAGTTCGAACGTTAAATAGAAAGAAGGAGATACAGACAACCTCGGGATACTTTGACAGTGGACTAACGTCTAACGGTAATAACCAAGGGCCAAAGGTCTGGTTTAGAAATTACGACGAGTAGTTGGGAGAATGTATGTCATAAGGACTCCTATTATGATTCTAATAACTCCTATAACCAAACCGACGTACAGTGTCTTGTGGACTTATTGGTACCGTCTATGTTCTTTCAGACGGAAAGAAAGTGTGTCATCAGGTTTTGTCCCCCAGGGTCCGATCCTACCACAGAGACGAGGGACTCCGGTAGGTTCCTATGTGTGTGTTCCGGTTAAGAGGTCTAAATTTCCTATTTATTTGAGTTGGAGAGTCACCCTCCTTGTCACTTTGGTGCAATGTTTTCAATGTGTATGTACCTCCCCATTTTGTTTCAACCCCCGTTTGACGTTATTTGGATGGGGTTTATTCATTTTTGGAATAACAAAAATTACTATATTTAATTCAAGGAAAGAAAATTAAGTCAAGAATGACTGGATAATGAAATAGTAAAGGAGTAGGAGGGCAAAGTGAACTTCTTCCTATTCGACGAAAAATTGATGTCTTCAATTGAATATGAGATCCCCAAGTCTTTTCGAGGGTCGAGGTGTTCATTCTTTTGTTCGATTGTCACCTATTGTTTACATTTACTTAAGGAGACGTAGACCACATCTCGTTGACTTGTTGTCTTAATCACTTAGTCTGTTGAGTTACCAGTTAATACTGAAATTACTCATTAAGACCATTTTCGTAAAGACGTGTCTATACGTCCATATTTTTGTATATTTTTCACTTGTTTTTCTAAGGAAGAGAGGAATTCCTGTAGAATCTTGTAGGTACTGATTTAAATTGAACTATATATAAAGTCTCGAATTTTGAGTTCTCTAAAATTGTTGAAAGACGTGTCAAAATTGAAACTCCGTGTACGTGAATAATAAGATTGTAACCTTTATAAAAGAACTGTAAACTAAACCATGAGAATAACCATTCGAAACGGAAAATTTTCAAAATGATCCTCTTTCATGTTCTTTTTTCATAGATAGGTCTAACAGGTAGTGAGAACTTGTAATAGATCCTTATTGTGTTAGAATTTTATCGAGTTAAAACTTTTGGTGACTGTTTTTAAGACCTCACAATAAAACCCCTAGACAAAAACTTTTTCTTTACTCATATTTTTTCATCAAAACAAGACTGTGACCATTCTCCTGTATGCAAACATGACAAGTGTTTAAGTCATGTGTTCTCAACAAACGAAATTTTGTCTTGTGACTATCTTCGTCTCTCCGGCTGAGATCCTCCGTGTGAGTAAGGTCCCATGAATCAATTAGGGGGGACCCAAAATGGTCGTGTAGAAACTCTTCTCCACGTGTAGGATAAGAGAGTCTATAAATTATTACTAGGAAAAGAAATGTGTATTTTTTATGGGAATGGTGGAACTGTCGAGGTCAGAATTTCCCTTTCTTTTCCAATAATACTCTTGGGTTGAGATCCACGGGATTGATGTAAAATAGTTGTGTTTATCGAGAGTCACAAAGAATTCTCCTCCCAACAACCGTGACTCACATTCTATTAAGACTTAACACCCCCTGGTAAGGTCTGTGAATCGTAAGGACCGGGTGAGTGATTTTTTGTCGTTCAAAAGTTCCAGTGACACTGTTTTGTATGGGTAGGTAAAGGTTGACCTACCGACCAACCGGGAACCTGACGGTACCTAATGGGGAACTACTCTTGGTGACTCAATCTACTGGGTTCTAATTATAGATGATTGAAGTACTGAAGGTGTCTTTCGTTGATGACGTAATAGGAGTCATTGTTATTGACTTCTCTTTGTGAAACAAAAAAAAAAATTTTTTTTTTGGAATATAAATTTACGATGAGACCTTTCTATTCGACTAAAGAAGTTAGGTGCCACTAGACTTTCCCGATCTATGTGTTACACGTTACGAATAAACGGAGGTTTATGTGTGTGTGTAAGTGTCCTTTTACTGACAAATGGTAGACGACCGTACAGAATGGGGTAAATAGACATCATATTTTTATACAGGTAGATGATGTTATTCTATTTTTTGTACATCTAGAAGAATTATTTAAAGGAGTGTGACTACAAGGACCTTTGACGACAACAGAAACAAGATTTTGAACGACTAAATTATCGACGACGACAAAGACATTTTTGACGTGGTGAAGACCTGAAGAATCATTACTGAATTTTTCCTTTTTCTCTTTTATACAAATAATCATCGTCATAAGAATACTCTAACATAAGTAGGATATTTTAATGAGACGATATAGGAATATGGACTATGTTATATGAATGTTTTTCTTAAGGACTTGACTTAAGTAAAGAAGTAAACTACGTGACGTCAATTTGAAGTTTAATTATTATTATTTTAGACCAAAGTACGTAGTTTATGATTTTAGATTTTGAGTACGCCCTTCGGACTAAAATAACCACTGAAACGTGTGTTTCCTTTACGAAAATACTATACGGTCGTACATATGAGAAATATTTTGGATTCCCGGTTCTTTTCGCGACCGGGTTCTAATGTCGTTCCCGTTTTTTTTTTTTTTCTGTACTTTTCTATGGGGTACATTTATACCGTCAATTTAAGGTGAAATCTTTGTATATGTAAAAACTGTTCATGACCTCGAGTTCAAGGAGGGTGATCGAGTGATTCAGTAAACCTTCTTTAATTTTTACTACATACTAACACACATATCCATACACACACATTTATGTCCATATGTACATTTTATTTTGATTATAATCGTGTGATGGTTTTGAAGTCTTTTCTTTATGTTGACGAGATTTTGTTGATTATGCAAAATATGTCACTGGTAAAAATTTATATCAATATAAGTGTACTGTTTACATTCTGATTATACAAAAATAATTTCATAGATATATTTAACTATTCCTTCTTTTTGGAACTCGGATTATATGACTTGTTCTATTTGGTTTATTCTACCTTCATGGTAGTAATTTATGACTGAAATTTTAAATTGTAATGTCGTATCATATAAAGGATGAATGATTTACGAAAACAAATTTTAAATAAACATTTCTGACGACGACGACGACGATTCAACGAAGTCAGCACAGACTGCGACACGCTGGGGTGTCTGCTGGGTGGTCCGAGGAGACAGAGACCCTAAGAGGTTCGTTATGAACTCACCCAACGGTAAAGGAAGAGGTTACGTACGCACGGGTGATTCAGTGAAGTCAGCACAGGTTGAGACCATTTCTGACGGGTTGGAAATAATTCATTTACATGTTGTCAGATGAATCGACAATACTCCGATGACTTGGTACTTGAACAAATTTAATGATAAAATGATAAACACTATTTATGTAAAGACCGTTACAGGAATGCGAATTGAAATAGAGATAAATCCTAAGTTAAGGACGCATACAGAAGTGTCATTTTACTAAAGACTCACTTCCTTACTGATAAAATTCCTGAGAACTATGTCTTACAGGTTGACGAAAGAAACTAATTATAATATTATAATATAATTACAACATGATTACATTCTACGGTAGTCTTACTCTCAGGGAAAGTACCCTCAGGAGTTGTAGTGACACACAAAAGTAAATTTATTAAAAGTGAATAACTTGACAAATAATACACTAAAAAATGACTATACTTTATGTAAAGACATAGTACATTCCCTTCGTAAAGACGAAAAAAGACAAATATAAAAAAAACGTTACATAACTCCGGTTTTAAAAAGAAGTAGTTAGACACACTGTTTTTACAGTTGGAATAGTTTGTAGTAAAAAATATATAAACAACGTTCAGAAAAAGGACAATAAAAGTCCAAACGTAAAAATAAAAATACGACGGCAAAAAAAAAATGATGTCATAAGTAAAAATACATCGATTTTCAGTACACACCTATACTCTTAACCTGATATTTCTTCCGACTCGTGGTTTCTTAACTACGAAAACTTTACACCACGACCTCTTCTGAGAACTCTCAGGGTGCCTGACGTTCCTCTAGGTTGGTCATGTAGGATTTCGTCAGGACCCACAAGTAACCTTCCTGACTACAACTTCGACTTTGAGGTTATCAAACCGGTGGACTACTCTTCTCGACTTAGTAAACTTTTCTGGGACTACGACCCTTTCTAACTCCCGTCCTCCTCTTCCCCTGTTGTCTCCTACTCTACCAACCTACCGTAGTGGTTGAGCTACCTGTACCCAAACCCACCTGAGGTCCTCAGCCACTACCTGTCCCTCCCTACTTGGCACACGACGCCAAGTACCCCAGTGTTTCTCAGTCTGTGATGACTCGTTGACTTGCTTGACTTGACTTTAATATAAAAGAGACATTAAAACAGAAACACTCTAAGGTCACATATGACCGTCGCCGAGTCAAGACAAGCCCTGGTCAAATTGTGTCATAGTGTTAATATTTGACTGTTGGTCAAATTTTGGTGTTAAAATTTGACTATTGGTCAAATTTTTAGAGTTTTCAACTTGTCAAGGTAAATATTGTTTGTTTACACAATCCAAACCTTGATGACATGTTTGTCTATAAATGGTCAGAAAAAACTAAATTGTGAACAAGATTTTCTCATCCAGAACGTCCAGCTAGAGGTTTTCTAGGGCAAAAAACAAAATGTTACCTCTCATACAACAGACGTGAAAGGACCCTATTTTCTATTTTACGTTTATCCTAATTCTCAACTATATTATTAAGTACTACTGTCCGTAAAGTTACTACGAAACGAAGAGAAGGAAGAACGGATCAAAGACCCTCGGAAACCCTTTCAGGGAGAAATTCAGTGATCCGGTGCACAACTGTCAATTAAAATATATTGTGCCGAGTGAGGGAGTGGGAGGTCCTAAAGGTTGGACCCTAGAAGTCAGAGGTCTTCAAGAGTTTATAGTTGTCTCCTCGTGCCCATCTCCTTCCCCTGGATAAAATTGTCGACACTCGCTAAAAGTTATAATGTTTTGTTACGGTTCACCTTTTCCTTGTGAAAGAAATCTATGTCGATAGGTCCAGTTTGGTAGACGGACGGAAACCTACCTTATCCACTTGAGTTTCCGGTAAATACATCACGATTACTTTGTGAGAAATGACGAAAAAAACGGGTTGTTTTGTTGTTTGTGGTGGTTGGTTTTTTTACCCCACCCGTCATTTTATAATGAATTTCTTTTCGTTGACTATGCGTTTCTAAAGTTTTAGACCTTCAGTGGTCCTCTTTTTACTGTTTGACCGAAACTTTTCTGAACCTTCGTGACCACATTCATTAAAGGACGGTGACCATATTTGTTTTGTCCATCAGGACTTTAGTGTTGTATGGGACTCCGTAGGAATGAGTTTTAGTCGTCGTGAATGATGGTTGATACAAGGGGGTCAATGGACCACTTCACTTCACTTCAGCGAGTCATCACAGGCTGGGAGTCGCTGGGGTACCTGACGTCGGGTGGTCCCAGGAGGCAGGTACCCTAAAAGGTCCGTGCTCATGACCTCACTCCACGGTAACCATCCTGGAATTTATGAATGTTAAAAGGACCGGTTGTTTTACAGTTCAAATGACTTTGTAAGACTGAGAATATTTTGCGACCGGTGTATGTTTTCAAGACTGTTTATATTTCAGTGTATTCGGTACGGAAGATATTTAAATAGGAATAAGACGAGAAGTAGATTTCTCGTAAATCTACAATTCGACAAAAAAGAGAACTGGAAAAAAAAAAAAAAGTGTAAAGGTTAAAATAAATAAAAACCGGTACGGTACACCCTAGAATCAAGGGGTCGGTCCCTAGTTTAGGTACGAGGGACGTAACCCTCACGTCTCAGAATTGGTGACGTGGTGGTCCCTTCAGGAAACTGAAAGAAAGATGACCGAAGACTCAATAAATAATCTTATAAGTGGAATAGAGAAAGTGATACTCAAATAGTTAGATTACAATTTTTTGTAAGTTAGGTATTTGTAAAATTCGGAGTGGTTTTTTTTTTTTGGGTTTGGGTGTGTGGACATTTTTCTTCTGAGACTATGAGTCTCTTTTGTTTTTATTAAAGAAAGAGAGAGCGGTATTCTAATTGATGAATACCCTGATTAAGTAGGAATACATGTGATCTTTACCCTACGACTTTAACTGTCACCTCAAGGGAATAAGAGTGGTGGAGTGTGTGTAGTGACACGTAATTGTGTAAGTCTTACAGTCATTGTATTTTAGTATCTTCGAACATCACTTTTATTGGAAGTCAATAGGTCAGGATTGAAGACGTTCACGACCTTAATATCTTTAGAAGTTGTGAAAAACAAGATTCCTCAATGGTAGAAAACTCCGATGGGTAGGACTTATAAGTAACCTTCCTGACTACGACTTCTACTTTGAGGTTATGAAACCGGTGGACTACGTTTCTTGACTGAGTAACCTTTTCGGGGACTACGACCCTTTCTGACTTCTACCCTCCTCTTCCCTTGTTGTCTCCTACTCTACCAACCTACCGTAGTGGCTGAGTTACCTGTACTCAAACTCATTTGAGACCTTCAACCACTACCTGTCCCTCCGGACCGCACGACGTCAAGTACCCCCAGCGTCTCAGTCTGTGCTGACTCGTTGACTTGACTTGACTAAACCAAAACGCATTAATTGTGAATCCACCGTAAAGGAATCCAACCCGACTTTGTGTGTTGGGGACATTGAGTGGACTCAGGACCAATGAAGTCTTGATACGTTTTATAGAGATGACGAAGAAGGTTTACTATCGGAAGAATCTGTAAAATACTATTACGAGTTAGGGTGTCCAGTGACGAAATTAGGGACCGAGGAAAGACACAGTAAGTGTGTCGTGGTAAAAATCTATGTACCTGATTTGTAATATATGTAGACAAGGAGTAAATTGGAACTAAACACAGTCCTTGTGCCTAAAAAAAAAAAATTCCTTATGACTAAAAATTTATGGAATTAAAGATTAGAACGACGAGTATGATACCGTCGTGTGGGGCAGTGGTGGATGGTCAGGAAGATATCGATAGAGGATTTTTAGAGAAGTAGATCTCCGGGAACTGAAATTGGGTGTGGTAATGTTATCCTCGGGAAGAATGACGGATTGATCCTTGAAAGAAAACTTCGGAGGTTTAAGTTTAGGGTGACGGACCGTAAGTCATAGTAATTTTTTTGACCGAAGTTTGAGAAAGGTTTAAATAGAAAACAGTTAAAAGGTGTGTCTATGAGGTGAAATCGATCTTTCCAGGGGAACAACAGAAGGCTTTTCATCGAGGACATAAGGGTGAAGAGGAAGGAAATGATTCTGCACGAAGAGAAAGAAAAATGGTGGTTTTAAGATCCCTTCGCCTTATCGTACGCCTATTCTGAAATCCAAGATCTTGGTCTGACGAACCCAAACTCATGGACGACCGACGTACTAGACCCGGTTCAATGAATTGGAGAGAAACGGAGTCAAAGGTGAATACCTTTCATTTCATAGATAGAGTGACGACTTCCCCACTCTGAGGTAAATATCGACTCGTGACACGGACCGTAGATTCTTTGAATCGACTAATTTGTGTTTGATAATCGGTAGGTAAGATCGAATATGACTCAACATAAAAGAGACGTTTCGGAAAGATCTTATAGAGTCGGATGTCACTAGATAGGAGAGGTGATGATTTCTTTCGTCGTGAATATCAACCGGGAATAACATAGGACTGACAAGGGCAATCAAGAAAAGAAATGTGAGTCAAGTTGTTTCTGAATCTCGAGGGCTAAGGAGTTTGACTATCATAGGAAATTCATTTGCCGATAATAAGCAACACATATCGTCAAGAGAAAGGATTCTTTAGTACGTTCAATAAAGTCTTATCCTTTTTTAAATTCAAAGAAGAACATCCCCCACTTCCCTCTCTAAGATTAAGTCCATAGATGAACGGAAAATACATAAAAGGCGTTTGACATCCACATTTACGAACTGTTAATTTTTTTTTCTTTTTCTTTCACCAATGTCCATTTTGTAAAGGAAGGACTTTTCTTCACATAGTAGAGTAAGACATTTCTTAAGACTCCACTTACTCATGGAAACCTTGTTTGTCTCCCAGTTTGCTGATGGGAATGAAAGTAAGAACTTATTCCCTCTACGAATAAATGACTCTTGACCTCATAATTCTTATTTCAATTGACTCTCTTTCTGTGACTCTTGTCTTGATTCGTGATAATTATTCTTGTCTCATGACTCTATTCTAATTCTTATATTGTGTTTCTTATGATTGTTTTCATGAGAAAAAAGGTGAAATCACCTTTCCACGACGGTTGTCCCATGAGTCTAATCCATATAAATTCTTTTCCTATGGCTCTTATCCCATCACTTTTTTCCTTCTATAATGGAAGAGATTTCCTGGCTAAAGTCAACCCAAGGATTCAGAGAAACGGACGAGGAGGTCACTACTTAGTCGAGTTAAATGATGGACTGGAAGGTCGGGTATAGGGTCTAGAAACGTTAATGTCGAAACGATGGTACAGTGTGGTAAAAGTAACTCTAAATGAGTAGAGATGTTCCCACATGGTTTTGACAAGTCCGAAACAGATGCAAACGTATTTCAACTTCCGTTCGGGAGCGATTGAAAGTCGGTGTTCAGGTCGGTGCCTTTGGACCGGGGAAACCCTCGGCCACCCGTCCGCGACCTCGACGCTAGACGCCGTCCTTAACCCAGAGAAAAAGGTGGAGGGTGAGGGGGTCTGGGGTCCGGTATGGAGGTCAAACTGCAAAGGACTCGACGGTCGGCACCGCCGGGGTGGCGTCAAGTCCCGGACCAGCGAAAAGAAGAAGAACATGAACAGAAACATGTAGAACAACGCCACAAAGAACGTGTAGGTGCCGAACGCGACGAACCGGTGGACCGAGCACCAGAGCGACGTCGGGAGCATGCACGTACAGAACGAGTCCGGCGGCGGCGGCGGCGGTGGCGACGGGGCAGAGGCCCGAGGGGGCGGCGGCGGGAGCGGGGGACTCACCCAGAGGAGCAGGAGGTCTAGGAGGTTTGACCGACACGAGAGCGGAGGAGGGCCCCCCAGGCTCCACAGGTTGTCCAGCCGGAGCAGGAGGGGGCGGAGGAGGAGCGGTAGGGGGCGGTGAAGCGTGTCCATGGCTTGCCGGAATGGCCCGGGCGGCGACGGGGGGTCCTGGCCTCGGACGGCGTCTTGCGGGAGCCGGCGCCGAAGCAGGACGGGAGGTGTCCTCACGTAGTGGTCGTCGCGCTTGACGCTCGGGCGCCGCGGGCCCTGCCCCCGACCTCGGTCCCGGACCGGGCCCCGTCCCCGCCCCCGGGGCCCCGTCTCGCGCGGCGACTGCCGCGGGCCGGGGCGCGGAAGCCACTGTGGGACGTGGAGGCATGACGACTCTGAATCCACAACCCCTAGGTGCTAGGGCCGGAAAGTCGTGGACCGCCCGGGTTGACGTGGATCGTTTGGTCGAAGGGGCCTGGCGCTCCTTTTGGGCTGTCCCGAGGCGCTGCCGCGGGGTGACGCGGACGCGCAGACGGCGGCCGCGCACTCGCAGAGATGCGAGACACCGGAAGTCCCTTGGGCCGCAGAGACTTCCCACCCCGACTCGCCAGCGGGCTCCACGACTGACGCGTACACGCGAATCGCCACCGCCCTCTAACGGCGCAGCGCGCGCGCCAGGGCGCAGACCATTACGCACGGGAACTCCAAAACTCCTCGACCCGAACCGCCTCGAAAAACTAACCTTGGCTGAGACGGATTTTACAAACTTCGTGAACAAAAAAAAAAAATTGACTTTGAGATGTCACATTTAAGTGTAACAAGTACTCGGAAGAATACGCCGTAGTCCTGGGCGTAATATTATAAAGTGGGGTGGGACTGTCCTTACCCTCGACTCTCCGACTCGACACCGGCACAGTGCCGGTCCGGGGTGATCTATCGTCAGTCACTTCCGTCTCCGCCGGCTACACTTTTACCATGGTACCTCCTCTTCCTCACTTGGCCTGGGCCCGGCCCTACATAAAGCCACCTCTTGATTTACCAAATGAGAACTTTGGAAAAAGAAAGAACCTTTAACCAACTAGTATGCACCGGAAACCCAAAGGGTCCGCCGAGCCACCATTTCTTAGGCGGACGGTTACGTCCACTGTTTCCTCTGAACTCAACCCTTCTAGGAGACCTCCTCCTTTACCGTTGGGTGAGGTCATAAGAACGGACCTTCTAGGTCCCTTGTCTCCTCGGACTACCCGATGTCAGGTCCCCCAGCGTTTCTCAGCAACCACTGACTCCTGCGTGTCGAGCACCGGAAACGATACTGGAGATTCCATTCAGAAGTCAAAAGTGCTTGATATCACTGCCCTTACACACTTATCCTAATTGCTTACCGTTTGCAATTTTTCTGTTACTAGACAGTAAGGATGGTCAATACGTCAACGACCAGTGACTTAGACCTGAGTCAGTTCAGCCTAGGACGGTACAGGACTCGTTTTGAAAGTCCATCTACACGAGGGAGGAAAAAAAAAGAAGGAGGAAGAGATCAGTCTCAAGAGTAAGGTGGGTAACCTTTCCTTTCGCTACCAATGGGTTGTTTACAAGTGTCGTCTCACAAACCTACAACGATACAGAACCAGCATTGATGTCATTTTTGAAAAAAATTGTGAAATAAAGATTTTTTTTAATAATTGGTAGTAGACTCGGAAGTCGTTAAATCAGAAAAGTACACTGATCTCGATCAACTACTTTCGGTCGACCACCTTCCAGAACGGGGTCACAACTACCGATGACCAGTCAAGGACATCATCAACGATTTTGGTCGATGTAAAATTCCTCTTCTTCTTCCAAACCTTGTCTGGTTGGACCCACCGTGACAGGACACACTGGTCCCGATCACTGTTAGAGACACTCGAAGTCAAAAGAACGACCATTTTACCCGTCAACCAACGTACAATCTCGGTCACCTACCTTCAAGCAACAATATGAAATATGATAATTAACAATGTAATTTAATGTATTAATATAAATTATATAATTTAATGTATTTAAATGTCAATTAAATACAATTTTTGTTTCTAGTGTTTTGAGTTTTGAGTAGAGAAGTATTAACAAAATGAGAATCGATGCGACTATTCTATTTAATACAACCAACATAGACAGACACCTTTATGACAAATAACCACACTATGACGGATAGAAAAGAGTCGAGACGTAATTCTCTACACAACCATCGAACTTTGGTCGGTAACACCTTCATAATTGTGGTACCTTTAACAGTTTACGATGTTTCCTCCCGAACTTAAATAACAACCAACAGAGATCTAAATTCTTTCACTATCGTTTTTACAATTACTTCTAATTTCAATTTTACAAAGTACAGACACCGACAGTATATCAGTTATGGTGGGTAGGTATTAACTCCTTTATAAGAAAGTAAGAAACTGTTGACAGTATTAACTAAAGTCGTTTCTTCGACGCATGGAGTCACTTCTTGTACAGTTCAAGACCGTATGTAGAAGTAACAAAGTGAAAACAGGACTTTCATTTATTTTTATATTCGGTTGTAAGAACAGTCTTGATGTGAGAACCAGTCATTACACGTGTCGAAGAAATGACATAATCGGTCTATAGTTCGTAAATAAATAACAAACTTAAACACTGTGATAACAATCCCTTTTTTTGACTATCACCTAAAACGTTCTTTACCGTTCAGTGTGGCTTCATATTCACAAACCTCAAATGTTAATTCTCAGTACATAACATAATAACTAACATTTAACACATTCGTAAATGTGTTACATTTACGAATGTAAATGTAACATTTTACATATTCGTAAGAAATATAGTCAATTGACTAAATTTTTTTATGATCGTGTAGTGACTCCCTTCATGATAAATTTAGGATCAAGTTTAAGGAAATATATTATAAGTTATTTGCTGTCGTCTAACCAAAAAAAAAATTCAAAATAACTCTGTATTAAATGTGTGGTAATTTCTTGGATAACATTCACTTATTGAATTACCAAAAACCACTTGAATATCTCAACACTTTGGTAGTGGTGTGAGATCAAAATCTTGTAAAAGTAGTGGACATATTCTAGGAGGACAGGTCCGAGACAGTTGGGGACGAGGAAGAGGGTCGGGGTCCTTCGGTAATTAGATGAAGTGTAGTGATGTCTAAACAGAAAACACCCGTAAAATATATTCACTTTCTCCTCTCACTTTTTCAACCGAATTTCGAGTTGTAAGTCTTTTGCTTCTAGTACCGTAGACCAGGGTAGTGAAGTACCGTGTATCTACCCCTTTGTCACCGACTGAAATAAAAAGACCCGAGGTTTTGGTGACGCCTACCACTAACGTCGGTACTTTAATTTTCTGCGAACGAGGAACCTTCCTTTCAATACTGGTTGGATTTATCGTACAACTTTTTGTCTCTGTAATGAAACGGTTGTTTCAAGGCAGATCAGTTCCGATACCAAAAAGGTCATTAGTGCATACCTACTCTCTCAACCTGATATTTTTTTTCGACTCACGACTTCTTAACTACGAAAACTTGACACCACTTCTTTCTGAGAACTCTCAGGGAACCTGACGTTCCTCTAGGTTGGTCAGGTAGGATGTCCTCTAGTCAGGTCCCACAAGTAACCTCCCTGACTAAAACTTCGACTTTGAGGTTATAAAACCGGTGGACTACGTCTCTCGACTGAGCAAACTTTTCTGGGACTACGACCCTTTCTAACTCTCGCTCTCCTCTTCCCCTGCTGTCTCCTACTCTACCAACCTACCGTAGTGACTGTGTTACCTGTACCCAAACCCACCTGAGGTCCTCAACCACTACCTGTCCCTCCGGACCACACGACGACAAGTACCCCAACGTTTCTCAGCCTGTACTGACTTGCTGACTTGACTTGACTTCAATTAGTATGTTATGTACCAGAAAAGATGGACCGAAGAAACTGAATCGTATTTACAAAAATTTTAAGTAGATGAAACAATTAACATAGTCATCAAACAAAGAAAAATAACGTCTTACAATAAAGTAACAGAACAAACAGACAAGTGGTAACCTCCTGTAAACCTAAGAAAGGTCGTTACAAGATATTATCGTTGTTCAAAAAATAGATTCTAAATCGGATCTTACCCGAGAGTTTGATAAAGGACTTACTTATATAATTGTTCACTTACTCAGTTCCACTTTCTTCCTTGGACCTACCTGTGTTCTGAAAACCCGAGATCCGGACCGAGACAGGGATTCACAATCATGCTGACTGGTCCACCCCTGGACCCGAAAGACCCGAGACCCAGAGACCCGAAAGCAAAGAGTCGATATTTTACTAGTTCAACCAGATTTACTAGACATTCGAGACAGGACTCAAATCTAATATTATATGACATTACCAGTCACGAATTCGGGTGACGAACCCTAGGACTAAGAGAACCAGACCACACCCTGACCCGTACATATGAAAATCTTTCGAGAGATTCATTAAGATTATTCATCAGTTCTCACTCTTGGTGACTAAATAGACGATTTCGATTTTACATTAGATCATCTAAATACATACGTTTGTCTATAGGAACGATACTCTAAGTAATTGTCATATAAACAGTGATTGGTTATTCTAAAACGTATATATCATGAAAATTTTACCATCTTTGAGTCTAATATCAGTTTCATTTTAAAATTGTTATAAAGATAGGTAAATAGAAGAAACTTTTTGAATGATGATTTCTGTTCCATAACATATTTAAGACTCCCCGTAAAAGTAAAGGAGATAACGAACGAAATGACAAAGAGGTATTGGCACATGTAAGAAAGAAGACACAAAAACTTTTGTTACGAATAGACACTAGTTCTCTCAAGGAAATTTACCCTTTGACTCTACTTCTTCACTTCCAAAAGAAAGTACCACAAACCATATATACCCGAAAAACCGACGGACAATTTCCCCTAAGTGTGACTCTCCCTTATATGACGGACAATCCTTCTAGACGACTCTGTATCTTCCATCACTTGTACTTCTAAGGTTCTCCCTTCGACTCGGATACTTCGACCTAACCTCTGTATCAAACTTGTTCAATTTGACCCTTGTCCCTGGATGACGGATTTTTATTAACTAACGTATATCTCTATCTGTACTTGGTGTCCTTTCAAACTTTATGTTATAAGTCTTCTGAGGGTCCTCTGGACTCACACTCTCCTATTATAACATATCTGATTTCACTAACTTCTCGTTAATGTCTTTATACAGTCCCTCGACCCTTGTTTGTCGAGGTTGCTTCCAACCTTTCTCACGTTGTACAGTAGTAACAATCGTTTATAAATTTACTTCAAAGGGTGAAATATCTTCACTAAACTCCTAGTACCGTTACTGGCCTTCGTACAGGACGTCAGAAACCACAAACAGGAATTTCACACAAAACCGTGGGGAGTCAGAGTGACGACACTGCCCACTCGGGTGCTTGGTGGATAAAGCGCACGCTTACTGAGTAGTGTACCGTTCAGACCCAGTAGGGTCCTCGGAACTGTCTGACGCTCTCCGAGAAACTACAGGTCGTTGAGGAATAGACACGGGAGTCGGGTAGAATGCCCGACTGAAACAGGAAATTTCACGAGTCTTACGTCATGTGTCTCTTGTCATCAGGTAAAGAAGATCTTGTCTTAGTGGTCACGAAATACCTGTGAAACTTCTAGTCACACGAATTTATTAAAGATTTCGACATCACATGTTGAATACTTATATGAAAAAGAATTTGAAACCTTGTGATCAAGATAAGGATCGGTTTTTCCAAAATAGACGTACTCCGAGAAAATCCAAACGATCAGACTCGGTCTAACTGTAAATACCAGTCACTTTTAGATGAATAAGATATCCATAGGGGAAGACACACCGATTGAAGTCGAAGATAGAGTCCTCCCGGTAGATCTGGACAAGCATTGCATCGGGGTCCCTTGTGCTGTAGAAATTTTTTTTTTTTTGTCCAACTTAGTTAAGTCCTCAGTACGTTTATGTCAATTTTTTATGTTCCTCTTAACAACTATCTTCACGAAAAAGTTTATTCCATTTTTTTTTTTTCTCGATCTATAGTGTGGTAGACATAATACATATGAGTGGTGACGAAAATTACTTGACGAGACAGTGTAAAATTCTAATCTTCTGTTTTTGATATGATTTAAGTTCCGACATAGGAGACCCTCTCGTTATTTTTATGAAAACTCAACTCTTATGTTGAAATTCACGATCACTTTAAGTCGTCTTTTTAATTCAGTTTCACGGTTCGGATAAGTGGTTCATAATTATTGTCTTCACAAATAAAGGTTTTCCTTTGTTTTTTCCCTTTCATTAACAGTCCATTGGAGATCGACTCGTCATTGAGGTTCCACTACAAATTGTGATGTATGTAAGTATGATTCACGTAAGCATTGTGAGTCATGTAGACATAAATGAGTTATATCATTCTCTGATAGAACCTATAAAGAAAAGAAATTGTTTCATTGATTTATAAATTTTGATGGACTTATATGTTTGATGATATGTATTTTATCTATGGGTTGTTCCTAAATGACATATCGTGTCCCTTGATATTATAGAACATTATTAGAATTATCCTTTTATTAGACTTTTATACATATATTGACCTAGTAAAACGACATATGGACTTTGATTGTGTTATGACACTAAATTTTTTGACTTGTCATAAATTTTAGAAAAGGGGAAGGTCGGAATCTTTATGCATATCCTGTTTATTTCTCATATGATTACCATACAGTCATATCGTTTCCTGGTTCGAACTTTCCGTCGTTCGGAAGATCTTGTCACTACTCGACCCGTACCCAACGTTGTCATAAAGACAGTAGGGAGACAACAGATGACGGAAGACTCCTAGTTTACAATCCAAGACCCTCTCCTTAGGTTGGTTCCGGGAACCCGATACCTCGAAATTTGACGTTCGTATCCCATCGTAGTCGGGGAGGGGACCGTACCATTCCTTGATTCTAGGTTTTCGTCTTGGAACTGACGTCGGGATTAGACGGTCGAGTCGATCCCTTCGTGATCGATATAGGGTCCACTCTAGTGCACGGTCCCAGGTTAGGAACTATGACTAGTCTCAAATAAGGAATATATCAACCGACTGTATACTTCGAGACGGACGTTCCCTAGGTGGAACCTGTTCAATGGGGAATGGAGATTCTATAGTAAACGAACAAATTAACTCGAATTGCACTCAACGGTTATATCCTTCTTTATTCAGTCATAAAGGGAAGAGAACTTAAATGTGATACGACGACTAAACCTCGGACCACCCGGTGTCAGGGACCCCAACGTTTCTCACCCTGTGCTAAATCGTTGGTTTGTTATTGTTTCGACTCAACCACAGAACTTATTTTAAACAGGACTACCAATTTATTTTATTTTACCATTGAATATAAAACAAAACCTATATTTTACGTAAACATATAGACTATAAGACTTTTATGGATCGTAAAGTTTCCTTTCATATTTTAGTTTTAACCGACTTGTAAACTATTTCCGGATACTAAACAGTTCCTACCCTTGACACTCAGACTTCTAAATAAGTTAGCTAGGTAGTAAGAAAAAAAAAAAAAACTGCCATAACTCTATCAAGTACATACCTACACTCTCAACCTGATATTTCTTTCGACTCGTGACTTCTTAACTACGAAAACGTGACACCACAACCTCTTCTGAGAACTCTCAGGGAACCTGACGTTCCTCTAGGTTGGTCAGGTAGGATTTCCTCTAGTCAGGGTCCACAAGTGACCTCCCTGACTACAACTTCGACTTTAAGGCTATGAAACCGGTGGACTACGGTTCTCGACTAAGTAAACTTTTCTGGGTCTACGACCTTTTCTAACTTCCGTCCTTCTCTTCCCCTGCTGTCTCCTACTCTACCAACCTACCGTAGTGGCTGAGTTACCTGTACCCAAACCCACCTGAGGCCCTCAACCACTACCTATCCCTCCGGACCGTACGACACCAAGTACCCCAGAGCTTTTCAGCATGTGTTTACTCGCTGACTTGACTTGATTTGACTCTATCAAGGTATAGTATTTCAAGTGGATGAATTTCATATGTTAAGTCTCAAAATTTTATATAGATACCTCAACACGTAGGTAGTGTTAATATATTAAAATCTCGTATAAGTTGAGTTTTTCTTCGGAATGTGAATAATTGTTAGTAGGGGGTAAGAAACAAAAGGGAGGGGGTCGGGAACCGTTGGTGATCAAAGACACAGGTGAGTAAACGTATAAAAACTGTAAAGTAATTTATCATAGTATTTTATACGCAAGAAAAGACTCAAAAAGGAGAGGTTAGGTAAAGTAAATCGTATAATCAGTAAGTAAAAAAAGTTATTTGTAAACAAATCGAAGATAATAATGTATCACGATATCCGGGACCTTTATAGTTTTATTTATTTTGTGAGAAGAAAGTTCACCAGGAACTGTGACAATAATTCAGTCCTAAGAGGTCTCTTTGTCTTGATTATCCTATATATATATATATATATCACTCTTGTTTTTTCTTATTTCTCACAGTGAGCAATAGGTAAAGATATTATCATTCAGTGTTAGGTGACAACGACGGGTGGTTGTGACGTGGGACTCCCCTTAAGTCCTACTATTTTTCCTACTCCGTAAGACACGAACCTTATTAATATATATACATAGAATCCTTCTTAAAGTCACTGGAGTATAAGAACGGGGAGGAGTATGTGTCTTTTCGTGACTTTAATAATTGAACTCTATAAACAAGAAACAGTAGTCGTTATTAAAAATGGTTGAAGACACAAACTGATATGCATAAAGGGTCGATTTGTTAAGTCTATATACGACCGAGGAGGGGGTGGAGACCCCTCGTCGAGGACTCTTGACAGAGGGTTCAATCTCAGAAGTGACTCGGGGACTTATTTTGAACTTCCGTGTTAAGAGGACCACACGTAAGAAGAAATTCAGTTGATATATATATATATATTGATATATTCAACTGAAATATATGTATATTCCTCTAAATAATATCTTTAACCGAGTAGGTCAACACCTCCGACTCTTCAGGGTACTAGTAGACGTTTCAGCTCTTAAGTCCACCATATAAGTCAGGTTTGGGTCTCCGGACTCTTGGTTCTCGCGACTAGATCTCGTCTTCTTCTACCTACAGGGTCGAACTCGTCTCCTGTTTAAGCGAGTGAGAGTCAGAAAGATACGATAAATCAGGGTGTTATCTACCACACTACGGGTGGGTGTAGTCACTTTCGTCAGAAGAAATCAGTCAACTAAATTTACGACTAAAGCAGGTCTTTGCAAGAGTGTCTGTGTAGGTCTTTGTTACAAAAAGGTTGATAGACCCGTAGAGAATCGGGTCAAGTCAATTGTGTATTTTTATTAATAGTGGACAATCTAGGTTTCCAGGGTACATAAAATAGTTTATAAAATATTTTAAGGAATAGGTTTTTACTTCAAGTGTAAATTATATTATATGACTACGTGTATTAAATTCTTAGTTGTAACAGGACTCTTCGACCCCTGTCCCTCCTTACCCCTTAACAACAAATTACTCATACCTGAAAATTAAAACCTTCTATCTTTACAAGTCCTTTAACCAACCTGTTGTTACACTTACATAAATTGTGATGATTTTGGCTACCAGTTATGGCTTTAGTCCAACTAACATAAGAAACATCGGTTTCTACCTCTTCGAGATATGTCAGTCGTTTTTGTTCTGGTCCTCGACTGACACCGAGTCTAGTACTTGAGGAATAACGGTTTAAGTCTGAATTTAACTTCTTTCATCCCTTTTGGTCATCTGTTAAGTCCATACTGGCTTTAGTTTGGGAATCCTAATATGCCATCTTCACTCTTTATCTAAGTTCCCCAATCTAGACGATCTGTCTCACGGACTTCTTAGTACCTACCTCCAAGAACTGTAACATGCCCTCCGTCCCTATTTCTACTGGGGTTCCCTTTTTTTACGTTTTTTCGTTTTACCGACAGACTCCTCCGGAATGTTTATCGACACTTTTCTTCTCTTCGTTTTTCGTTTCTACATAGGTAAACTTACGTCTGAACTTTTCTTATCGTTCCTCTCTATTCTTTCGGAAAGAGTTACTAGTCACGTTTCTTTACCTCCTTTTATTATGTTACCTTTTCTGATCTCTAGAGAAGTTCTTTTAGTCTCTATCGTTCCCTTGTAAAGTACATTTCTACCCGAGTTATTTCCTGTCTTTGCCATACCTGGATTGTCTTCGTCTTCTATCATTCATCTCCACCGTTCCTATGTGTCTTCTTAATATTTTTTTCTAGAAGCACTGGGTCTATTAGTACTACCATACTAGTGATTGGATCTCGGTCTATAGGACCTTACGTTTCAGTTCACACGGAATCCTTTGTAGTGATACTTGTTTCGATCACCTCCACTACCTTAAGGTTAACTCGATAAAGTTTAGGATTTTCTACTACGAAACTCTCACGACGTGAGTTATACGGTCGTTTAGAACTTGTGAATCGTCACCGGTGTCCTGACCTTTTCCAGTCAAAAGTAGGGTTAGGTTTTCTTTCCGTTACGGTTTCTTACGAGTTTGATGACGTGTCAACGTGAGTAGAGTGTGCGATCATTACAAGTTTTAAGAGGTTCCGTCCGAAGTTGTCATGCACTTGACACTTGAAGGTCTACAAGTTCGACCAAAATCTTTTCCGTCTCCTTGATCTCTAGTTTAACGGTTGTAGACAACCTAATAGCTTTTTCGTTCTCTCAAGGTCTTTTTGTAGATAAAGACGAAATAACTGATACGGTTTCGGAAACTAACACACCTAGTGGTGTTTGACACCTTTTAAGAACTTCTCTACCCTTATGGTCTGGTGGACTGGACGGAGAACTCTTTAGACATACGTCCAGTCCTTCGTTGTCAATATTGACTTGTACTTTGTTGTCTGACCAAGGTTTAACCCTTTTCTCATACATTTCCGACATATAACAGTTGGACGAATAAATTGAATATACGTCTTATGTAGTACTCTTTATGACCCGACCTACTTCGTGTTCGACCTTAGTTCTAACGGTCCTCTTTATAGGTATTGGAGTCTATATGTCTACTTTTGTGGGAATACCGTCTTTCACTTCTCCTCGATTTTCGGAGAACTACTTTCACTTTCTCCTCTGATTTTTTCAACTGAATTTTGAGTCGTAAGTCTTTTGATTCTAGTACCGTAGACCAGGGTAGTGAAGTACCGTTCATCTACCCCTTTGTCACCTTTCACACTGTCTGAATTAAAACCCCCCGAGGTTTTAGTGACGTCTACCACTGACGTCGGTACTTTAATTTTCAGTGAAGGAGGATCCTTCCTTTCAATACTGGTTGGATCTGTCGTATAATTTTTCGTCTCTATAATAAAACAGTCGTTTCAAGGTAGATCAGTTCCGATACCAAAAAGATCATCAATAGATACTTACACTCTCAACCTGATATTTATTTCGACTCGTGGTTTCTTAACTACGAAAACTTGACACCACAACCTCTTCTGAGAACTCTCAGGGAACCTGACGTTCCTTTAGTTTGGTCAGTTAGGATTTCCTTTAGTCAGGACTCTAAGTAACCGTCCTGACTACGACTTCGCCTTTGAGGTCATAAAACCGGTGGACTAGGTTTCTTGACTGAGTAACCTTTTCTGGGACTACGACCCTTTCTAACTGCCGTCCTCCGCTTCCCCTGTTGTCTCCTACTCTACCAACCTACCGTAGTGGCTGAGCTACCTGTACTCAAACTCATTGGAGATCCTCAGCCACCACCTGTCCCTCTAGACCACACGACGTCAGGTACCCCAGTGTTTCTCAACCTGTGCTGACTCGCTGACTTGACTTGACTTGGCTTGGACATGTAAATCTATCCCGTTACGGTATAAAAATTTACCCATTCCACCTTCAAAGAATACACATAAAATCGTGTAAAAAACTTTTTTTTTAGTTGCAACGGGATTTCCATTATACTTCCTTTGTATTTTCCAACAAATATTAGTTTAATACACATATAGATTGTCTAATCAAAAGTCCGTCAATCCGACCTTTTATTTTACTAGATCAGTCTACAGAAGTAAACAATTTTTACTCGTTCTTGTAATCTTCAGAAAACAAAGTTTCCCATGTCTTGTTTCTTTCTCGTCTCCGTAACCTCCTGTGGTCTTATCTTTATTAAATCCTATTCAATCTTGTCTAGTAAAGTATACTATTCTTTCTCCCCTTTTGTAAATTAACTTCATCCCTTTTATGAGTTTCTGTTTAATACCTGACGGTTTCCTTCCTTCGTTACTTCTTATTCAACCTGTAATAAATATTTACTTTCCGTTTTATAAAAAAATATAATACTGTATCCCATGACTATTCTAATAGAGTCTAATGTAAAGAAGACAGATTTTTAGGATGTTAAATAGCCCACGACGTAGATCGGAGATCTTAAATTTTTACACTTTCTGGTAGGAGATTATTCATTGTTTCTTATTTTTTATCCTTTTTCTTTGTCGGTAGTTTTCCGATACCTCTCTAACACGATCTAGAGACCCCTCAGAACTCATAGTCTTTATATACCTTTTTTTTGGTTCATTGGTTTTTTATTTACGTGTCGAAGTTTTACATTCAAAGTATTGTATTTATAGTTTCATGAATCTTTAAAAAACAATATATTTTTTACTTTATAAACTTTTTTATAGAAAGTAACTTTATGTTACTACACAGACAAAGGATACAGATACAAAATAGTAAAACATGATAATCAAATTTTGCAGGACATCTAAAAATGTTATTCACGTGTCCGACTTTGGTAAGAGTTGATATATATACCATCCTTTACGACGGTATTGAAACTAAGAAAAGTTTGTTCACCCACACTTTCAGAATCGACCTAGGGTTTGCAAAAATTAATCTGACTACTTTAGCACGAAACAGGAGTTCCAAGAAAACTTCGAGTTAATTAAAAAGAACTTTTAAGACCAATTGTACAAGGTGTAGACGAATTTTGGTGGGGTAGACCACAACATTTTACAATTGACTAGAAATTAGTAGTATCGAAGCTGTACTCTCGTTACATAAAGACTCAGGCATAGGAAAGTAGAGAGAAGTACAATCTAACTGATACCACGTTTCGACCTTTGATAATTTTAGGAATCACTTGTGCCAATAAAATTTTATAAACTGAACAACTTTTTCAGTTCTATTAAGGGACGTGACATTATTCTAACTAAGGGAAAGAAAATTCTCCCTGGATAATTAGACCCTGAAGGGGTCACCGAGTCATAAGAACGGACCTCTTAGGGTACTTGTCTCTTCGGACCATCCGATGTCAGGTATCCCAGTGTTTCTCAGCCTGTGCTGACTCTCAAAGAATCACGACAGGTAGTCTAAAGGGTCCTTTCTTATGACCTCACGGTAAACGATAAGGTCCTCTAGAAAGACTGGGTCCCTAACTTGAGTGTAGAGGACGAACCGTCTACCTAAGAAATGGTATCTCGGTGGACCCTTCGGGTTTTATACGTATCATTATATGTTTTATATTTTATAAATAATTAACTTATTTCTCTTTCTAGAAGAAATCGAATTTTCTATTTGGACAAAATGTCATAAAGTTTAAACTGTAAATAAAAAAGTAACTAATATATTTTTTAAGGTGTTTTCAGGTATTACACTCGGTTTAGAAATGTTTTGTTTTAGAACTTGGTAAAATAAACCTGTTCTGTAAGTTTGAGAAGTAACTGTAAACCATTTAATACCCATTAGATAGTAACTTCCATAATGAAAATTTGTAAGTAACTAGATACCACAGAGAGAGACTCTAAGAACCATAACATTCATAACAACTACTTATTACTTTACTGAAATTTTTGTAAACCACGAAGAAAAAATTTAATCGAGACTTGATTGTAATGACTACGAAGTAGACAATTTATTCGTTACCACTCCTAAAGTTTATAACTTTTAAGAAAACATAAGTAACAGTCAGTAAAGTTTTTATTGTAAAAAAAGATGATAAAAAAGACCGGAACCTTTAAAAGATATACGTTTATCATTTCGAAGAAATAGTATCTACGAAATTAGATGAACAAATGTAATACGTCAACTAAAGTTACAGAAAACATAACAAAAATTTGGTTGTAATGTTACCTTATTTCCTTTACTAAATTAAACTAAAAAAGTAGGAAAAACATCAATAGCAAAAATATCGATTCTGTAAAAAGAACTCATGACACACCGTACGGTATAAAGTACTAGTAATTACAACAAGACATGTTTTGTTACTCTGAACAGAGGAAGACGTATCTTGTGACAGTTTGACAGTTCACTGTCATAACGTCAAAAATCATAAGAAATTTATAACCTTTATATATATATACATAGTAAAGGTTAAACTAGTTGTACAAGGAAACATTTTACAAGTGAATTAGAACTACAAAAGTAACCGAATTAATCTTTTTCACGTAACCGTCTCAGTCGTGTGACCACTGACAAGTAAACATGTTTTTGGACATTTTGGGTCGAAGTTTATAAATTGACTTATAAACGGCTGTAAATTTTAAATATAAACTGTAAAACTTTCTTCCCGATTTACTCCTTTAGACATGTAAATGAATCTTAGTGACACTAATATCTCGATGTTTACGTCTGGTTACGTCAAAACAAGGGATCTGTGTCATAAAAATTTATTAGTCGGAAAAATAAACGGAACCCAATCGTTATCAAATAAAGTCGATAAAGTGATCACATTTGATTCTTCTACCTAAAAAAAAAAGTGATGTCTATGAGTAAATAAGAACAACATTTAGATGGTCGGAAAATACCAACTTAGATACTAAAATCAGACTTTAGATTTCGGAACTAAACTTAATTACCTTAATTGTTTAAGTTCGGTTGAACTCAAACGTGTTAACTTCCACTGAGTTCTGACAACTGTACAGTGTACTTAAATTCTAATTAGGGAGAACGAGACTAATTTCTTATCTTAAACCCGTTATTTTAGACTATGATGGATGGACTCGAATTACAATTGTTAAATTTCGATCTTAGAATGTACGATAACGAGTTACTGAGTACTCCTTTAATTGTAGAAACGACTGGACCTACTTTTGGTGTCATCTACGTCCTTTTATACGACGACTTTGACCGAGAAAGTTCCGTATTTGAAGCGGAACGGAACTTCTCAGTTCCGAGAGAGAACTACCAAATTAGGGGTATATTCGGGATAGAAACCAGTGTCTGGAAGGACCTGAACACAACAAGTTCCAGTAGACATCGACGGGTCTCTCATTTAAAATGGAGTTGGGTCCAAACGAACAATTCTGGATATACCCATTACAATATCCGGTGGTTCTAGTGGACTTCACTAGGCATGGACGTCCAGTCCGTTATATCTCTCTCGGGGAACGGACATATGTTTCAGTGGTCTAGTTCTAGAAATACGTCGACTCCGAATTAGAGTGAGTGTGTCCGACTTCATTGATTCTTGGTTGAAGTACTTTTTGATTCGTGGTTCATAATCGACACTTTTTTGAAAAGTTACTAAATTTTGGGGGTGTCCAGGACTCGAACCATATCAGGAGAGTTTTGACTTTAATAGGGTTAGTTAAGGAGGTCGGAAATCTTCGGAGTGAAAGGTGTACAAAATCAAAACCAGAAGTTTAACTAAGTCCACACACCGTTGTTATCTTAAGGACTATGGTTTGGGACCCCGATCTAGACCCGAACGGGTAGGACTTATCGGGGTCGTGAGATGAAAAGAGAATGGAAGGGGCCCGTGTTCCGGAGATTTTGTTCGAATACGGTTCCGATTCTCTCCGGGCCTCACGTACAAAAGTCGTCCGTCCGTCTGGGTCCTCTCCCGACCCCCCTTTTCTCCGACTCGAGGTCGAGGGTTTAGATGGTGAACCTAATAAGTGACGAGGAGAGTGAGGTACTCACTCTTCGGTCCCCATAGACACTGGACCCTTCATTATACTTCGTTTCATCTGGGAGTGGGGGCTGAGTATATACGTGAGTTAAACCCTCTAAGATACAAGTTTTGAAAAAGTATCATATTATAAGACTCTCCTTTAGAAATTGTGATCTTACCAAACTCGAATTAAATAATCGAGACCACGTAGTAATCTCAAAATGTCGTCCTTTCATCTTGATTAGTCCTAAATCATACCTTTACTATGTCTCAGTCTTCTACACTTCTTTGACCAGTCTTCCGACTACCTTAAAAATTCGTTCTCCTTTTCTAATTTGAGTATCGTTCACACTTACTTTTCATCCCTTGATTGACTGAAATTTTTAAGAAGTACACATCTATTAAACTAATACTCGTTGAGTCCTCTTCACCGTCCCCTCTCAGTGACGATCAACTACTCTAGACTTTCGACGAACACCCTCTTTCCTACCTTGATGATCATTCCCTCCTTCTCCCCTCTCACCAAAACCAACTCCCATAACCCGACTACTCAAGAACAAACCAATAAAACAGTAAAATTCCATAAAATCTTTGGAATGGTATATATATGTATGTATATATATATATATGTGTGTGTATGTATATATATGCATATATATATGTATGTATATATATGCACATATATATTTCTACCATTTCCAGTCTTAGTACCCGTTCCTTTGGTGTTTACTGTCCTCAGGTGTAATAACGATACTTACTCTAAATTCACCTCCGATTATTGTGTGAAGATTAATTCCCTATCGTATCTCGCACAGTCAATAAACCTCCCCACCCCTTGTGTCAAAAACATCGTATTTAAAAACCCCCCGACAAAACCTATCAGGGGGTTTCAGACAATGTTTTAGGTAAGTAGGATTTAGCTAAAGAAGAGACCTCGGGAGGACTCGAAGAGACTTTGAGTATCGACCATGGAACCAACCCGGTGAGGACAATTCGTCCCTAGTGACGGAAGTAGGTCAAGACAGAGATTTAGAGGCACAGTTTCTAGTTGTTTTGGTCACGATCTGTCTCTACTATTTCTACCTAAAATAACGTTATTTCCTCTCTGGGGTCCTATAGGACTCAAGGTGAGACTAGAGACGACTCCAGTGACCCACAAAATTTCCCGCTTGTTCCTTCTCCCTCACTCATCCCCGACCTCGTCTCAGTCCTTGTTCTTTTTAATGTTTTTCGTCCACTCACCAAGGACAAGACCACTAATCCGGTGACCTCGGACGATTGTGTAGATGACTTCAATCAGAGGGAGGTGTCTCCCACCCTCGGTCCGGGACAGGAATCCCAATGTGAAATCTCCTTGTCGAACCTCTAGGAAGTTTTTTTTTTTGTGAAACCCCGATATCCTTTATGTCTGTTAGAAGACATCCTGTCTTCTTCCTAAGTGTTAATATTCGAAAAATTTATTTACGAGAGAAATTTCTCTCCAGTTCCTGGAAAGAGTCGACAACCGACCTTGTTTCCGATTCAAGAAAACCATTGGACCTGGAAAAGATCCGTTTTTGAGGTCCGACAAAGTTTTCACCTGGAATCCGAGGACCTTTGGCACGATCTCAAGGCACGTGCTCAAACGTACAAGAGTCGTAGGTCTCGGTACAAAGATTTCACCTTAACCCTTAAACAATGAGAGGACGAGGTTTGATTACTAATGGGTAAAATGAGACCTTTTACATGTGTGACGAGTCATACAGAATACTCCGGGATACACTAGACCGAAGGCGAGGAGAGTGGTCGAGTCCAGCGTAGTAAGGGAACCCTCCTTTGTTAATACCAAATCCTTCGCGACGGTAGGAGGGAGAAGGACAACTCGGAAGTCTGGGGACCGACCACTCGACAGAGAAGTCCCGGTAGTTCCTTGTAGGACGGAAGGAGGTCGGTCGTCGTCCGAGAGAGGAACCTCTGGAACTCAGGTCCCGTTTTCCTGTGTTCCCACCTGTGGGTAATCTTGCGGACGTAGGCCCCCGTCACGAGATAGTGGTCGTCCCTACTGGAACCACTGGTCGGAGGTCGCAACGCACAAAGTGAAAGACTTAGACCGGGAGGACGGGAAGGTGACGAAGCCACTTTAGGACTGTAGGAAGGGTATTTGGCAACAAATGGAGACGAGCTCATCCACGGGAAGACGACACCGGTGGTCTTGTCGGTGGCAAGAAGACCGGTTGAGGTCGAAAAGAAAGTTCCAGAGACACAACTACAGTCACAAACAAGGAAGGAGCACGTTCTCCGTCTTGAAGTAGGTGGAAACAAAGGTAAGAAAAGAAGAGGATGAGGGGTCCGAAGCATAGTAATTAGTCTCCTTACCTGAGTAGAATGAGTAGACGATTGGACGACAAAGGAATAAAAGTGGTCAAAACAAAAACATTACCCAAAGTGCTAATATAAATGTCGTCAATAAGTACGGACTCAGGGTCATGTCTTGACTAAAACCAAAAGGATAAGAAATCAAGGGTCAACCCGATCCTTGTCTTAAGAATCAATGTTAGTACTAGCACGAATCATCATAGACTGAGAACCGTTAGAAAACCTGACATCGGACGGACCGAAGAGACAGGTACCCTAAAAATTCCGTCCTTATGACCTCACCCAACAGTCATAAAGGTAGAGGTCCCCTAGAAGGTTGGATGCCTACCTTGGACTCGGAGGACACAGAGAACGTGATGTCCACCTAAGAAATGGGTGACTCGTTGAGTCAAGTCAAGTCAAGTCAGCAAGTCAGCGAGTCAGCACAGACTGAGAAACACTGGAGTACTTACCGTCGTGCGGTCCGGAGGGACAGGTAGTGGTTGAGGATCTCAAGTGAGTTTGAGTACAGGTAGCTCAGTCAGTACGGTAGGTCGGTAGAGTAGGAGACAGTAGGGGAAGAGGAGGACGGGGGTTAGGGAGGGTCGTAGTCCCAGAAAAGGTTACTCAGTTGAGAAACGTACTCCACCGGTTTCATAACCTCAAAGTCGAAATCGTAGTCAGGAAGGTTACTTGTGGGTCCTGACAAGAAGAAATCCTATCTGACCAACCTAGAGGAACGTCAGGTTCCCTGAGAGTTCTCAGAAGAGGTTGTGGTGTCAAGTTTTTGTAGTTAAGAAGCCGCGAGTCGAAAGAAGTGTCAGGTTGAGAGTGTAGGTATATACTGGTGACCTTTTTGGTATCGGAACTGATCTACCTGGAAACAAAAGTTTCATTATAGAGACGAAAAATTATACGATAGATCCAACCAGTATTGAAAGGAAGGTTCCTCATTCACAGAAAATTAAAGTACCGACGTCAGTGGTAGACGTCACTAAAACCTCGGGGTTTTTTATTTCAGACTGTGCCAAATGTGACAAAGGGGTAGATAAAGGTACTTTACTAACCTGGTCTACGGTGCTTGAATCGAAAGACGTACAACTCGAAATTCGGTTGAAAAGGTGAGAGGAGAAAGTGAAAGTAGTTCTCTGAAAAATCAAGGAGAAGTGAAAGACGGTATTCCTACCACAGTAGACGTATAGACTCCAATAACTATAAAGAGGGTCATTAGAACTAAGGTCGAACACGAAGAAAGTCGGGTCGCAAAGAGTACTCCATGAGACGTATCTTCAATTTATTCGTCCCACTGTTATATGTCGGAACTGTATGAGGAAAAGGATAAACCTTGGTCAGACAACAAGGTACAGGTCAAGATTGACAACGAAGGACTGGACGTATATTCAAAGAGTTCTCCGTCCAGCTCACCAGACCATAAGGGTACAGAAAGTCTTAAAAGGTCAAATAACACTAGGGGTGTCAGTTTCCGAAACCGTATCAGTTATTTCGTCTTTATCTACAAAAAGATAATCCCTTCGGGTTTAGAAGTGTTTAAGTGGTAATAGAAATCCTTGAGTCACAACGTCCCTTCAGACCCCGTTCGTAGATTTAAAACTAAGGAAATTCATTTCGACGAAAAGGACGAAAGATGAACCTATAAACGCCCTAAAATATAATTAATTAAAAAAAAATGTTTCGTACAGATACATGTCCGTAAATCTTAATTAAAGTTTAAGTGAACCTGACAATACTCAGTCAAAAGTATAACTGACAAGACAACAACAACAACAACAACAATCGTAGATTTCAAATATGACAATATATCGAGTATAGTCAACTCTATTCTGGTCTCTTTGTTTTGGTCACACCCATAATAAATAGAATTCCTTAACCAATATATCATCGGTCTGAAGTTCCATCGGGTGAGTTACTAGAGACCATAAACACGGGAACACATTTGGTGAGGGTGTTAGATGATTAGAACCAGGTATACTCGTTGTCTTACATCACCTTCACTATTGTACACTGAAAGTTCCGGTCTTCCTGTACCGACGAAGACGGATAAGAGAACCCAGAGAGTGACCCCCTTCGTCCGAAAACACCCCTGTAAACTCGTCCTCTCTACTCCCTGACAGAGGACGGTCTCCGGTCGTTGTCTAACGGTTTACTTGGTAAGATCCTCGTCTATGGAGACGGTGTCAATTTGGAAACCTAGTCCGTAACCGGATGACTGAAGTGTGTGGTTGGTCGGACGATGGATAAAAACATTTATTTCGATAGGACCCCATGTCGGTGTTGGTAAACATGTACATAATAGGTACCGACGAGAACGGGGAAGTGTCGTCTCAACTCATCAACGTTGTGTCTGAGACGCCGGGTGTTTTAACTGTTATAAACAATGGACCGGAAGTCTCCTTTTCTAACGTCTGGTGACGACGGTAAAATTGACGTTGGAGTACCCTGTCTTCGTGGTTGATTTGGTGACGGTCTAACGACCAGGTGGTTTTGACACACTTTGACATTCACAAAGATAACAAAACTCCATCAAACAACAAGTCGGTATCTATTGTTTATGTAACGGGAATATAGTAACAGCATCGATTGATCTTTCAGATTCAGCTACAAAGACATGGACCACGATCTCGTACCGTACGTCCCTCGTCCCCCATCCCCCGGCCTTTCCCTTCTACCTACACTTGACTTTGTACGTTCCGAGTTGACTTCGGGGGTCCCTTCCCGATCCTACGTATAACCAGTGAAGGACGGAGGTTCGGAGGTGGGTCCTGCTCCGACAGGACATCCTCCACTACCACAGGAAACAGTTCCTCCTTTTTGCACGTGGACCGAACTTTCAACCTCTTCGACTCCTTCCTAGGATACCCGCGACTTACAACACCCGGGGTGAGACCGGGGGTAGTCGGTCCACTCTACTACACGAACTCACAGGACACGAGACGGGGTTGGAAAACTCGTATTTTTCTACCGGGGACGAAGTGAAGACGGAACACTTAGAGTTCGTTTCACAGGGAACAACGGACACGACTGTATCTTGTTCCGTCCCTTCTCTTACATCCCTTATTTTCGAGGTCGTATGGGTAGGTGACATGACAGAACAGAAGTTTTCCAGTTGTGAAAATAAATTAATCGCAACAATGATCCACTATAGCTGAAAGGGTCCACCACGATCTCCATTTCTTAGAAGGACGGTTATATCCTCTGTGTTCTCTGGGCCCAAGGTAGGGACCTCTAGGGTACCTGCTCCTTTACCGTTAGGTGAGGTCATAAGAACGCACCTTTTAAGGCACCCGTCTCCTCGGACCACCCGATGTCAAGAACCCCGGCGTTTCTTGCTGAATCGTATGTGTGTAATCCTCTACATAGAAAGACGGGAGAGGTGAGGGTTAATGTTCACCAAACTCTTCGACACACGGTTTCCAGACTGCGTCAAACGTCAAAAAATTCCCGAAGTCTTCTGAATTGTGTGTCAGGGAGATGAGTGACCGAGACCGTAATGATACACTCCCAGATGACACATCTCTGACTTTACAAAAGTCATAACACCCGACCGAGGTGGGAAGATCTTACTTCTTTCTTTTTTGTAATCTATGTCGACACATGGTTCCAGAAACCAGGTTTAGGACATCTTGGAGTCTATGGACTCGGTTCTAGTACCCCAGGCACAACGTGTTCCATCCTCTTACAACGTCGTCACTGGGAGTTTAACAAGTACTAAGGGAGACAGGTGTGGGAGTCTATCAGAAGAGAGTGTACCCGAGACTGGAGACACGTTGAACGAGAGAGGTTACTTTGTCATCGTTTGTACTGTGTTAGTATTTGGACTTTTCACGACCACTTGATCAAAAAATACGACGACTCCTTTATGACGGTCCGAAATTACACTTCATTTGTTCCGTTTCCTTTCTACCCGTACGTATCCAATGATTGTCGTATTGTTCCTCCCGTTTATGACATGATTAACTAAATATTCTTTACGTGTTCATTTAAAATTTTAAGTCCATAAGGAGTTTATCGAAGAAGAACTTAGAACGTAAGAGAGAAAAACTTCAAATGGGAAATTTTTTCATAAAAAAATCACTCTCATCTAACTTTTGTAAGAGTCAACAAACAAAGTTGACAAGAACAAAGTAAGAGTAAGAATTTCATACTAAATCAACCCATATACAAAATCTAACCGTCAATAAAAGGGAGTCTTGAGACTCCCATAATAAGGTGACAAAGACCTAAGACAGTAACGACAACTCTTCAGTCAACAGTCGGATTGACAACAGGAAAACATTTAGCAAACAGAAGAGAGAGGCCGACGAAAATTTTGAAAGACGAACAGAAACCACAAGACGTCAAAGGGACACTTTACAGACTCATACGTAAAGGAACTAAACAGAACGGATTCCTAGAAACACGAAGATCTTGGATTCCTAAATATAGAAGGTAGTTGACCTTCTTAGAGTCAGTATTTACGAAGTTTATATATGAATGAGGTGTATTAAAAAGACGAGTCAATTATTTAGAACTTTCTAAGATGGTGAAAAACCTGTCAATGAGGGAAAAAAAGGACTGAATACACAAAAATGGGTTAACGTGTGATTTATGTCAATATAAAATATAGGTAAAGTCCGTTTTTGTATAAATAGTTAACTGTGTTGTCAAGTATCAGCCTCCTATAGTTTTCTTGTTCACACTTGAAGTGTGAAAACCACTTAAGTTTTGACAAGAGACATTCTCTTAACTCCACCTTCCTAGAACGAAATGTACACGTGATAAAAACGTAAAACTTCGTGATGATTCAAATGGGTATTAAAACGTGATTTCTCTAAAAAGACACGATATAAGTCATGTTCTATTAGTGTTTGAGAGGTTTTCCACTTCTATTACATCTCTCTTATTACGTGGTAGGTTTCACATGGAAAGAATCCTTGAAGGGACCGTCAGGTCACTAATTCTGAGGTGGTCGTACGTACAAGTCGGAGACCAACCTCTTGTTCTAGGTCGTCCGACGCACCACACTGTTTTTCATTTTACTTTGTTTCACACGGAAAGAACAAGGGGAGACGGTAGTTGACGGTGGAGGAGTTTTCAGAAGAGGACAATCGTTTATATTTATGTTTATCAACTACTCGTCTGACAAAATCAAAGGAAAATTTAATATCAAATAGTACATATTTTTGAACAAAAGTGATTGTCATATCTACGGTCCACTCTCGTCGAACACAAAAAAAAAAAAAAATGAAACTTTAGAGACGGAGATTCCTGATCCATCCACCTCTCATCCACCACTGGTAAGAACCACGACCTCTTTTCGGACAGACTCCCACTTCGATGTGTGTCTCCTTTCGTCCCGACTCCTTCCTTTCTCTCTCAGATCTATTATAACAAACTTGAAGACTGAAGTTGGACGGTGTACACGGAGAACTGAAAAGTGAAAACACTCGGTTACTTCAACTAAAAAATTTTAGACCATACAATCCAATTACGGTTACCTTAGGACTGTTTACGTATCGCACTGAAGAATAGATTACAGTTAACACAGAAAAAGTCACTTCCGGGTACCATACGTGTGTCCCCGGACCCTTAACCCTTATATCGACCACCCCCGAAAAGGTAAAGAAACTGTTAAAGGATTCCAAAGAGTTAAAGGATTCGGGTGTGATACACTGTCGTTATGGACAGGCATTCCCCTTCCGGTAGAAGTGAGAAATCCAATTAAGAGGTACAATTATGAATATAGTAAAATTGATCTAGAAAATTTTTTTTAATGGCAAAAATTTTTTCAATTACCCAGTTTACAACTTCTATAGTTTTATATTCATACTATACAGAATTAAAAATAAAAAATATTTATATTTCATAAATTTTGTACTCAAACGTGATGTCCTTCGTTTATTGGTGTTATTAAAGTCCATAAATTTATAAGTTTTATACTTTATTGATCTTTTTTCAGTCCTTCAACGTAATACGTTCGAAATAAAAAAACTTCCCATCTCTACGAAGATCAAAGGATTGTTAAGTAAAATAAAGTGTCGAACTAACCAGGAAGGTCCTCTTGTAGACAATCTCCTCTTTATTCTAATCTGAAAGTTCTCAGACTCCCGGAGGAATATTGGACTCAGTCCACACGTGCCGACGACACCCCCGACACTATCTTTAAGGTCTTTGCTCGTTCCGTTGACGTCCACCCTCTCGACTTTACACGACTCACGTCAAGGAAAGTAGAGTCCACGACTTCAAGGTCTCGTCGCTGGATAACAACCCCTTCCTCGACCGAACTTTTAAGTCCGATAAGCGACATCACTATTAGAAAGAGGTTCTCCATGTTGTGGTCTTTCGGGTTCTTGTAATTTGTCAGTAGAGACAAACTACTATGTGTAGTTTTGTTTTTGCCATATTCACCTCCTACTACGCCCGAGGGTGTAGTATGGTTCCCAAGTAGGGGGTTCTCAGTGTCCCGAAACACATACGGTGTGGGTAAACGTCGTCTAAAATTAAGTAGATCTTATACTAGGCGTACACCGTCTCTTCTTTTCCGATTTCGTTTTAATTTACAGATCTTCTCTTGACGGACTAACGTTTACATACTAAATATTGACGTCGTCGTACTTATAGGGAAAAAAATTTTAATACAAAAGACTAGTGGAAGAGGTCTCCGTCTTCGTAGGTATAATTACCGGTCTAGTAGTCTGAAAACTTGAAAATATTATCGTCTGATTCCGGTGTCAGAGAGTTGTTGAAGATAGGTATATACAAATAAGATCTTATGTTGTTCCACCAAGAAGGAAGAGAACACCTCGTAAGTCTGTACAGACACTCACTGTAATCTAAATCCTCTAAATATGAAAGTCGTGTGGCTCTTCGGAGGTGAACGGGAATCCCTCAAGAATGAAAACTTTCAGTCCATATAACGACTTGTAATTTTTAACTCTACATAACACTTAATGTCTTGACTTTTTAGTGGAACGAGGTTAGTGATAACAACCTTAACTATATCTATTCTTATTAGTAAACTCCGATTTTGATAGTCCTCTTTTCAACAACCTTTTGTTCTATAAGTATCAGGGTTTTGTAGTAGGGTGTTTGACGAAATTTTTTTATTACTCCATACTGTCAAGTCAAGTCAAGTCAAGTCAAGTCAGCGAGTCAGCACAGGCTGAGAAACGCTGGGGCACTTGACGTCGTGCGGTCCGGAGGGACAGGTAGTGGTAGAGGACCTCAAGTGAGTCTGAGCGCAGGTAGCTCAGTCACTACGGTAGGTCGGTAGAGTAGGTGACAGCAGGGGAAGAGGACGGGGGTTAGGGAGGGTCGTAGTCTCAGAAAAGGTTACTCAGTTGAGAAGCGTACTCCACCGGTTTCATGACCTCGAAGTCGAAATCGTAGTCAGGAAGGTTTCTTTAGGGTCCCGACTAGAGGAAGTCTTACCTGACCAACCTAGAGGAACGTCAGGTTCCCTGAGAGTTCTCAGAAGAGGTTGTGGCGTCAAGTTTTCGTAGTTAAGAAGCCGCGAGTCGGAAGAAGTGTCAGGTTGAGAGTGTAGGTATGTACTGGTCTCCTTTTTGGTATCGGAACTGATCTGCCTGGAATCAGCCGTTTCATTACAGAGACGAAAACTCATATGACAGATCCAACCAGTATTGAAAAGAAGGTTCCTCATTCGCAGAAAATTAAAGTACCGACACCAGTGGTAGACGTCACTAAAACCTCGGGGGGTTTTATTTCAGACTGTGACAAAGGTGACAAAGGGGTAGATAAAGGGTACTTCACTACCCTGGTCTACGGTACTAGAAGCAAAAGACGTACAACTCGAAATGCGGTTGAAAAAGTGAGAGAAAGTGAAAGTAGTTCTCCGAAAAATCAAGGAGAAGTGAAAGACGGTATTCCCACCACAGTAGACGTATAGACTCCAATAACTACAAAGAGGACCGTTACAACTGAGGTCGAACACAAAGGAGGTCAGGTCGCAAAGAGTACTACATGAGACGTATCTTCAATTTATTCGTCCCACTGTCATATGTCGGAACTGCATGGGGAAAAGGATAAACCTTGGTCAGACAACAAGGTACAGGTCAAGATTCACAACGAAGGACTGGACGTATGTCTAAAGAGTTCTCCGTCCAATCCACCAGACCATAAGGGTAGAGAAAGTCTTACAAGGTGTCAAATAACACTAGGTGTGTCAGTTTCCGAAATAACACTAGGTGTGTCAGTTATTTCGTCTTTATCTACAAAAAGACCTTGAGAGAACGAAAAAGGTACTAGGTCGTCTACAACCGTTAAACTAGAGACAAAGGAACCGGAAAAGATTTTGGTCGAACTTGTAGTCCCTCAAGTGTCAAGTGCATAACGACTTCGGACCGAACCTCTTAAAACTCGTAATGAAATGATCGTACACTCTACTCACGTTAACACGCCATCAAACTCGTAAGAAACCGCAACGGAAAGAAACCCTGACCTTACTTTTGACTGGAAAAGGTCAGGACACCGGTGACGACTCAAAAGGTTTAAACAACCGTATAACTCACGTCGTGAAAGTGTCGTAGTAGAAAGTCCTAAACTTTATCGAGTTGACCTTAAGGTAGTGGAGGTGATCGAAACAAGCATCACTACGAAAGATTCCGGGTGAACTGAAGTGTAAGGTTCTACAGACCGAGATCTAATCACTAGTGTAGTAGTACTAATAGACCCAGCACTTTTAGAAAAAACATGTCAAAAAGACACATAAGAACGGTGGAGAAGAATTATAGAAGACGAAGACAATCCAGGTAGGGTAAAGACAGGAAATAGCTCGGGTAGAAACGTACTTTACAAGCGAACCATAGAGATTAAAAGAACTTCTCTAGAGATCAGGAAGGGTAAGACAACAAAAGGAGATAAAGAAACGTAACTAGCGACTTCTTCCGAAAGAATAGAGAAGAACGATAAGAAACCTTGAGACGTAAGTCTACGAATATAGAAAGGAAAAGAGGAAACGAAAAACGGAGAGAAGAAAAGTGTCGATAAACATTCCGGAGGGGTCTGTCGGTAAAACGAAAAAACGTAAAGAAAAGGTACCCCTACCATTACTCCATACTGACTGTGTGTTTTTCGACATGTATAAACTATATATTCGAACTCCTCGAACCTCTATTCATAAGTGGGCACTTTGGTCGTGATATTGGATGTGGTATTTGTGTAGTTAGAGGAGGTCTTTCAAGGAGGACAGAGGAAAACAAATAATAATGACAAAATTATACACGTACTATTCTTTCGTTGTATTTTAGATGGGACAGTCGGGTAAAAAGTCATATGTCATGTGATTCCAATTGATATCCATGAACTTGAAACACCGGACGCTGATGATAGTAGGTCATGGAAGGGGGAAGAGGTCGGAGACCGATGGTGGTAAGATGACGGAAGAAGATCTTAAATCCGTTAAAGTATAAATGGAAGACTCCATTAAAAAATTGAATTACATAATACTGTTTCTACACGACTAGAAATTAGTTCGTGATGATACAATTACGACATTATAGTTTTACGTAATATATTTGTTAAGTTTAACTTGTGTAATTACATTCTTTGCCCTTCTTTCTCGGTGGGGATACCTGGCAACTAGTCCCGGAAAATAACCCGCCAACGAGAGCCCGTCTTGAGGGCCCCCGCCCACTCGTTCCTTCGCTTCCCCCAGACGCTTCGTTTCCCTCAGACGCTCCATACTCCCTACCCCTTCCCAAAATATCGGGCCCGCCCCGAGGGTATATTCCTTCTTTTGCGCCCGAGTCGTCACTAACCACAGGTTCCCGAGGTACAGCCGAGGACTAACCTNGTGTAATTACATTCTTTGCGGCGCCCTTCTTTCTCGGTGGGGATACCTGGCAACTAGTCCCGGAAAATAACCCGCCAACGAGAGCCCGTCTTGAGGGCCCCCGCCCACTCGTTCCTTCGCTTCCCCCAGACGCTTCGTTTCCCTCAGACGCTCCATACTCCCTACCCCTTCCCAAAATATCGGACCCGCCCCGAGGGTATATTCCTTCTTTTGCGCCCGAGTCGTCACTAACCACAGATTCCCGAGGCACAGCCGAGGACTAACCTGCCGCTCCCGAGGCACAGCCGAGGACTAACCTGCCGAACCTACAGCCGGACGGAGACCCCGAACAGACGCCGAGAGACGGCCCTGTACAGGGCTGTACGGGCCCGTACGGGTCCGTACGGAGTTGTGCGGGCTGGAACGGGACTGGAAAGTTAATTGTCCTTCAAAAGACAAAAACAAAACAAAATTACCACGTCAACGACACCTTTTGTCATAACACCAAGGAGTTTGTGTATCCCAACAACACTCCTAATTTAATTAATTTTCCCATATTACCGTTGGTGACAAGTATGATATTTCGATTATAAGTTATGTACAATCGTCAGTAAAAAGAAGAAATTTATTTACGTCTAGGAAGTATTCAATTCTCATCACAGACGAATACGACAATAGCTACGTTAAGTAAAATGAAGTATAGAGTGGTAGAATACAATTACTAAAGAGTGTATTTCCACAAAAATTTCTGTAAGTGTAAAAGACTGTCTAAACACGGACGTAAAAACGTGGGTACTAAGTGTTCATACTTATCCTCACGAATTCGTTAAGTCTCTTTTACGGAAAGAACCTGACCTTAGCCGTAAGGAAATATTTTTTTTTTAACTTTGTTTTCAAGTCGAATATTTTGTCATTACCTCAACCGAAAACGACCGTTCACACTTTTGAACGACGTTAAGTTTTTATTTTTAATAAGTACATAAGTCTAAACCCCCAACCTTCCTTACCATATCTCCCAAAATTCTATCGTTGTGTACTTTTTTTCAAGTCGAGAGTGTTACTGTAAATATACCAGTGGTAGTTTTCAAGAACCTCCTATTTCTATCTGTTCCAAGAGGATAGAGACACCCTTCAAAAGACAAATAGATAGGGTACTAAGATATGTATTTAATAAACTTAGAACGGACAAATTCGACAAATGATTCTTATTCCTTATTTATAAACACTAACTTCGAGGTTATGAAACCGGTAGACTACGTTTATCGGTTGAGTAACGTTTTATGGGACCACGACCCTTCCTAACTTCTATCATCCTCTTCTCTCGTTGTCTCCTATTCTACCGACCTAACGTAGTGGTTTTGTTACCTGTACTTGAACCCGTTTGAGGTCTTCTACCACTCCCTGTCTCAGGACCATACGACGTCAGGTACCCAGTGTTTCTCAACCTGTGTTGAACCGTCGACTTGTTGTTGTTGTTGTTGTAAACACTGAATGTTAAAATCGAATCTTTTATGGTGGTTCGTCTGACAACCGGATGAAATGGACTCTTCTTTAAGACCCTGACAAATGTACCTTGACACTAAATATAGACAATATTTATCATTTTCGTATTCCTTTCAGAGTCGATATTGTACTCCACCCCACATGAGAGCGGATACTTATAGGTTTGGTGAGATAACCCTGGAAAGAGCGAGGTGAATGGTGTAAGGTAGTATACCTCAGAATAGTAAAGTTTCCGTGAAACTGTATAGAACAAATTAAAAGTATTTTACAAAAACTTCATCCATAATAATAGAGGTAATCTATCCACTAGTCCAACCCATATAACAGGTTTTAGTGTTTTAACGACTTACCGTATCGATCCCAAGCGTGGGTCCGGAAGAATGAGGTAGAGGTCCCGAGGGAAAGGGGAAACGGGAGTCGACAGAAACAGGGAAATGTGCTTGCTGTAAAACTATACGAAGGAACCGTAGTTTGAGTCCCGAAACGAGTTCGTGTATATGAGTCACTTATACTTTCACCACGTACTTCCTTCCCTCTATCACCTCCTCTGAAAACTACCAAGACCTTCTTCCACTGACCATTCTTTCTCGTTTACCCTGTGGTTCTCATCATTCTAGAGAAAGAACTGGGAACAACGTGACAACGTTTAAAAACTTTGACTTTGCTTCCTTTTTTCGTTCGTGGAGGAGATTACTACTGTGGAGGGGTACATTCGACGGGAGAATCCGTAGGTGACTGGAGGAGAAGAGGAGTAGGGATAGTTAATGGCAAGGAACCGAAGACCCCGTAGTTCTACCCTGAGAACTAGATAGAAGTTTCTTCGGTTCAACCGTTTCCGTTCAACCAAAATACTTTGTCCTCGACACTATCACTAACTTTCTCTTTTTCATTGGGACTCCCCTGTCTTTCCTACACGTTCACGACTCTACCTGAGGATACTTAAGAAGTAGATTGGTAGACAACTGAATTTTTGTACGTGCTACATTTTCGGCACACAGGTCAAATGAGTCACAGTCTAATTCCTGACATCGGACTCTCCGTCGGAGACTCTCTTGAGACTCCTTGACAAAGTCGTCCATTCGTTCCTTCAGTTACACACACACACACACACACATATGTGTGTATATACTAAAACCACTTCCTCCATGTACGTTGGGTTGATGTCCAGAGTTATCTTCCAACGACGATCAGTGACTCCTTGTTACTAGAAACAATTACTAAAATTACGAAAAGATTTTTACCTCTCTACGTTCGTATATCCAAGTATTTTTTTTTAAGAGGACTTTTATAGGTTGATAGACTTCGAGACAAGACGGTCAAAAGGGTCTCGTGTCTCATAGAGTAAGACTAGGAGTGGCACTTGAGGAAAGTCCTACATGACTTCCAGTCACCGACGTCACAGAATATTGAGTCAGGGATATCTCGTTCTACCGTTCGTCGTAAAAAATCAATAGTACAGGATTCCTGTTTTAAGAGAGTTAATGGTTTAGAGTGAAGATTGGTAAAAGAGACTTGTTCGTTTCTGTGAGTCGGTCCTTCGATACTCATGTCGGGCAGGGAGGGTGACGTAGGTCCAGGGTCTTACGGTCCAGGTAAGTCTGTGGGTTTGTCGGACACGGACTCAGACCCATAACTCCAGTCAGTCAAGGTAGAGACTCGGGAGATGGAGAGTAGGGGTGGTGGATGTCAGAGGAGGTACCCACGGGAGATAAGAAGTCGAGTCACAGAAGGGAGACTGAGAATGTGAAAAAACTGGGTGTCAGGAACACTGAAACATGATCCCTTAGTATTACATAAAATTCCTTGGGGGAGAAAACGAAATTGTGGAAGTATCTCGTAAGTGAAGTGGGATGAAAGGATGTCTGCGGTATAGAGAAAGTCGGGAAAGGTTGACCCCCCTAAACAAGAGGGTGTGGGTCATAAAGTCCAGACGACGACCACCACCCCTCACCCTAACAAGTCGTAGTTGGTCCGAGGGGTGAACGAATGGGTAGGGGAGTTCAGTCACCGACAGGAGAAAATTCCGAATCTTTTACAATGGTGTGGTGGAAGATACGGAGAGAGGGTTGAGGAAAAAAAAAAAAAAAAAACCGGTACGACGTCCCGTACCCCCTAGAATCAAACGACTGGTCCCTACCTGGGGACGGGGACGTCACCTTAGAGTTTCAGGATTGGTGAGTCCCCTCAGGGGGAGGGAGGATTGATAATTATCCACCCGGTCCGTAGACGTTGTAGGGGACCTCTAAAACTATGAAGTAAGTCACTAAGGGTGACTGTATTTGTCGGTAGGCCCCTATAAAGAAAAAAATGCAAATAAATATCCAAATAAATACACCGACACGATCCAGAATCCACGTCGTATATCCAAAAACAAAACAAAACAAAAAATCAACGTCGTGTACCTTATAAATTAACGCCGTACACTCTAGATCAAGGGTCTGGTCCCTACCTTGGGTCCTGGGGTCGTAACCCTCGAGTCTCAGAATCGGTGAGTTGGTGGTCCCTTGATGGATAGGACCTTATAATGTTGGTGTGTAAATCAAAATACAAGACACTGGAATTGAGATAACTAGAACTGAAAGACAAAATCGTGGGATGAGGAATCCGTACTGGGAGAGAGGTGACCCAAAATAGTAGTAACCTTAAAAGATAAAGTTTATAGAATTCAAGATTGAAAGGTGTGTCAGATAGTTAGACAGGACCCAACCAAAGGGTTCCTGAAGAATTAACGACTCAAGTTTCCTAAGAAAATTCAGGAGACGAATAGGCAGGAGAGACACCTTACACTTAAAGAAGAAGAACTTTAAGACAAAAGGGAGTATGGTGAATCAACCAAACGATTACAGAGACCGGAGGAAATAGTAAAGACAACACCCGGAAAGGTACCAGAAGGGGCCTTAAGACGGGTACTGGAAGAAGAACAGAGCACAGGTATGAGAGACCAACGACAAAAGACGAGAGTATCCAGATCATATGTGAACCTACGACCACTGAGGTTTATGGAAGTTGAGTCGATCTGGTAAAAATTTTAATTAAAAGTAACCTCATATAAAGTAAATGTCACAACATAAACAAAGAGGATATGTCGTTTTACCTAGTCAATATTGTATATACATATAGATGAGAAAAAATCTAAGAACAGAGTACATCCGGTAATGTCTCATAACTCATGTCCAGGAATAACTCGTCCAGGAATAATCAATAGATAAAATACAAATCATCACACATACATACGGTCAGAGCTATAGGGTCGAATAGGGAGAGGAGGGAAGGGGAACCATTGACATTCATACAAAAGATGTAGACACTGAGGTAAAGACGAAACATTTATTCAAGTAAACATGGTCAAAAAATCTAAGGTGCATATTCACTATAGTATACTATAAACAGAAAGAGACAGAACCCAATAAAGTGAGTCATACTGTTAGAGATCCGGGTAGGTACAACGACGATTACCGTAATAAAGTAAGTAAAAATACCTACTCATCATAAGGTACCATACATACCTGGTGTAGAAGAAATAGGTGAGTAGACAACTACCTGTAAATCCAACGAAGGTACAGGACCGGTAACTTTTATTACGAAGTCACTTGTGACCCCTTCTGGAAAAGAAGTGTATAGTTTGAGTATGTGGGATGACAGTCTAGATGTAGGAAGGTACTTATAGGGTGTCGGTGAGTTAGTATAGGGTTTGATTTAAAAAGTAGAAGAGCACGTTTGAGTGAAGACGAGAAATAAGACATAGAGTCAATAACCGTCTATGGAGTAGGTACCTTGATTTTTGGACCTTTAGTAATGAGACAAGGTAAAAGAAAGGTAGAGTGAGGACATTTGTTATTTAGTCTTTCGGTATGACATAATGAAGAAGTATATAAAGAGATAAGAAAAGAAATTAAGAGAAGGAAAAGTAATTAAGAGACGTGACAGAGATGATATGGAGATAACGGGGTTGGGGTCGGATGTACAAGGGACGTGAACGGCAGAAAGGGAATTGGGTGCCGCGTCAAAAACCAGGTATCGACGGAAGATAGACGAAGCGGACGAGACAAGTCGTCGACTCGAGAGTGAGTAGTAGATGACGTAATGAAGTCGTGGATGAACGAGTCTCTGGTCTTGGTCAGGATTGAGGAAGGTAAACAAAGTGAAGTAGAACAGATAAGGACACTTCGAACCCTTAGTATGCTTCGTTCCCCAGATCGAAAATTAGACCCGAAGATAAATCTTTGAACCTCTACGATTTGTATCTTCGTCTCTGAAACCCTACTCCCCTCTTCCATTCACTGGTGTTTGATTAAATGGTGTTACCTCTTAATCAATGACTAACACCCATTAAACCAGAACTATTACCACATAACCTTACTATGTCTGTGTGGAGATCTAAGTACCAGGTATGAGGAAGTGTGTATGGAGAAGAAGTTTTGAATAGACCATCGTGAACGTTAGATTAGGTTCGATATGATTCCTAGGGAAAACCCTTTCCCTTGAGTCCGATCTGCATATAAGTTTTCCTCACTGTTCACATAAGTCATATAAGTTTTCCTCACTGTTCTATGGTTTCTGAACCTTGACTTGTTTACTTGGTACACTCGTATAGATATCTCTGACGTAGTTATCTTTACAGGAGGAGGTGTATGACGTTCCAAAATTTCATACCCTTCTACGAGTAGTCACAAAGGTTCGAAACACCACCCTCCACATTTTAGTTACGTGTTTGTCTGTCGATCTTTAAGACTTATCCTGTCTTGTGTCTTACGTAATATTACTTGTACAACTACTCTGTTACATAGTCTGTTGTATTATGAAAAAATACAGTTTAAAGATCAGAAGTAATACACACGAATATAAAAGGCAAGGAAATAGAGTCCTGAACCGTCAAGATAAAACAGAGTTTTTTATACTGTACACGTCAGTGTTGAAAGGTAGAGTATACAACACGATTTGTAGGGTGTTCTGTCTGAGTTTTACATGGGTGTCATAAGTTTCGTTATTGTCAAGAAAGACGAATCATTCTGGGGATTTAAATACCAAGTAAGAAAGGAGTCTAAAAAGTTTTACCCTTTATCGACAATCAACAAGTTTCCAGAACTAGAAACGTCAGGTTCAAACTGTGACTTCTCAAACTTATTAGTATGATCTTTAACCAGGGTATAAAAGGGAAGTTTATATTTAAAGTTTCGAAAAGGGGACTGTCGACTGGAACTGGGACCTTCCTACTGAAAAATAATCATTATTAAACGAAACCTCCGTTACTGTGGAAATTCCTGGGTTAGTGACGGAGAATAACGTAGAAATATAGAGTATGATACCGTCCATTCAAAAAGTAACTGTTCGTGTTCCCTCCAAACCACCTTTTTTGGCATTGGTAAAGAAAAATAATATACTCAGACTATTCTTTTTATCTTACTTTTGGAGGTTTTTATAAAAATTCTTTGAAAAAAACTCTTTGACCTCAAACGAAGACACTTATATTGAAGAAATCTTGTCCAAATTACGAACTCACCGAACGTAAGTTAAGGATCAGTTCTGAAATTTTACCGTCAGAGAAGTTTAAGAACCACCGGTGGTACCTTGTCACGTCCAAGATGTCCCTTGAAGTAGTCTAAAGTGAAGTGAAATCTCGAAGTCTGACTTCGACGGGTACCGACCTCCACTGACTCTTTGAGCCTGGTGAGTTCTCGGAAGGTCAGTATGACTTCGAACGTCCTAGTCAAAGAGTGTTGTCTGGACGTCGGGTAACTTCCGTGTCACGACACCCTACGACCAACCTTTAGACCTAGATATGGTAAAGGAGAGACGGAACAAAGAGAAGGTGTGTGGGTTCCCAACGTAGTCACATATTACTTAGTGTTTCGGTATAGAAACCTTTTAGGAAGACTCATTAAGACACTATCAGGGGTCCCTGATAGGAAATTCTTGGACAAAATAACGGAAAGAATCTTCAGACATTAAAGAAACTCTCTTTTGATATAAGACCCAAAGACACCGACGACACTGTTTACTGGCGTTTGAACCACTGAATTTTGTTATCTTTAAATGATAAGAGAGTTTCAAGACCTCCGATCTCCAGACTTTAGCATCACAACCGTTCCGGGACGAGGGAGACCTCTGATTTCTTCTTGGGAGAGAGCGGAAAAGATCGTCGTCGGTCGTAAGGAACCGAGTACCGACGTAGTGAGGTCAGAGACGAGGTAGAAATGTAATGAAAAGAGAGGTTCACAGACAGAGATTAGAGAGAGAATTCCTATGTAAATTCAGAACGACCCTACACTATAGTCAATCACGGGTTGTTGTATTAGGTCCTATTGGAGGGATAAAGGGTTCAAGAATTGAATTAGTGTAGACGTTTCCGGAAAACAAGGATTTATTCTATTGTAAGTATTTAAGATCCCTACTCCTGAACTTGTAGAGAAAATCCTTCAGTAAAAAGTTGGATGGCATTGTAGAAACTCCTTTAGTAGAATTCTCGGTACTCACCACAAAAGTTAATCTTTATAAAACCAAACGGAGTCCTAACCATTATATCTGTCTTGATCACAATTCAGTTGCATATGTTTCGTTTTCGGTATGGATTAGTTACTAGACAAGTCATTGATAATGTTAAATCTCTATACTACAGTCTGTCCCGAAGGGACCACCGAGTCTACCATTTCTTAGACGGACATTACGTCCTCTGGACCCAAACTAGGGACCCAACCCTTCTAGGGGACCTCTTCCTTTACCGGTACGTGAGGTCATAAGAACGGACCTCTTAAAGCACCTGTCCCCTCGGACCGTCCGATGCCAAGTACCCAAGGGTTTCTTAACCTGTACTGATTTGTTGATTGTGAAAGTGAAAAGTGTACTACAGTCTATTTGCTTCAGTTCATGACAGACATACAAGTCTCGTCTGAGTTTGGGTCGGACGAAGAAAGTCACGTCAAACAGACGTAGTAACGTCCTAGTCCTGTGTAAGTAGAGTAATGAGACCTTGGTAGAAAGATTCGGTGTCACTTAGTTTTAAAGACTGTGTAAATAATGGTTAATTAAGACAGAAAACGTCTTTTGACAAGACTAAAACGAAATAAAACAAAAAATTTTTTAATTAAGAATAGTGACAGTTCCTATAACTAAATAAGTTAAACTGTTTGTGAATATCTCACGAATCTAAATACTTTCTAATTTATCCGTCTGTTTTTACTTAATACATACAATTTGTTTTGATACTTTATTTCATAAACACCCACATCTAAGTAAAAAGGTTTTGTTAAACTGGGAAATCCATAAATCACGGAAGTCTCACCCGTTTATATACTCAGTTTACAATAAAATTATATTTCGTAATATAATGTATTCTGGTGTGACTGTCTGAAGAAGTCTTTCTGTTTGAAATAGAATCTGAGATCGAGAGTTAAAAAGTCCGAAAGTTTTGTCCACCATCACCATAATGAAAACTCTTCCCTTCGTATGGGGTATCCACCAGACTTATTTATCTACTAATGAAATCCGTACTTACGTCGGGACGAAGACTACTGGTGTTAAGTATATTTATCTTTCTGTACAGAATTTAAACTGAGACTCTGATATAATTTGACTTCTTCCTTTGGTTTTGTCCTACTCTTTCACTCTTCTTTTGGAGAATCAAATACTAAAGTCTTTTAATTACACGCAAAATAAAAAAGGGAAGGGAGATTGATTAACCTTCAAAATCACGGATCAGAGAGGAAACATGAACTCGTCTCTTCGCCCGTTTCGGCAATCGTCAAGACGTCACCATAATCGTCGGACCACTCTGGCGGTGAGACTCCGACGGACTCCCGTTACTCTCTCGGCTCACTCCTCAGTGACTAGTAACCACTATAATCGAGTAAATGTATCTTGTTATAGTGTCGACGATTCAGGAATTGGGGCTTATGAGTAAACCTAGACATACAGGCTGAGATGTTACCAGACTATGAATAAATTTTTAGTTATAAAAAAAAGAAAGGGATTTTTTTATTATGACCTTTTTTGTAGTCGAAGGGGGATTAATCAGAAGTTCCCAGTTCTTTCTCTTAGATCATCGTTATCTCTTCATCTTAGTATTTTCTCACTGAGTGGTCACCCACCTTCTTATACGCACATCTAAAGTATGACACACTACAAATATACAGATTATCTCAATTTTTATTTTCACTTTAAAAGAGACATGGAATTTACCCATCCCAAAACCGGTCAAGGACCCACTAAGTTTATAGTATATCTTTTGGTCCACAACTAATCGTCATAAGAAATTGTAGAACAACTGTAATTTGAGGAGGGAAGGGTGAGACATAGCGAAGACGATCCACTTTTGACAAGTAAGTGGGTAGTCAAAGAAGTTGTTTATAAATATCCCATGGTTGATACGTCTTTCGGAACACTTTCTGTCTTCACTTCACACCCTTCTCGACTTCGTGGTTTCGTGTTCATGGTTCCTGGGTCTGGGGTCCCGTCCGTCACTGCAGTGGGTCCGGTCCCGCGGGTCTCCCGGGAAAGGGTCCGGCCGGTCACCGAGACGGCGTCTGCGAACTGACACTTCCGTGTCTCACGCTCGATCCGTGAAAGATCCCCGAATTAAGGTCCCTTCATTCCCTTCTTTGACGTCTAAATCCGTCCTTGGTAGAAATGTTCGGGTTCAGTCTTAAACCACAACACAGGAATTTTATGGGATTTTATAAAATTTTGAAGACTGTCTAAAACTAATCCCTTCATTATACTATTAACTAAAGGTGATTCCACTAAGAACAGATCAACGATTCAGGGTGAGAACACGTTGGGGTACCTGACATCGGAGGTCCGAAGAGACAGGTACCCTAAGAGGTCCGTTCTTATGACCTCACCCAACGGTAAAGGAAGAGGTCCCCTAGAAGGGGTGGGTCCCTAACTTGGACGTAGAAGACGAAACCGCCCACCTAAGAAATGGTGACTCGGTGGACCCTCCGGGAAGGTGATTCCTCAATCTCGATTCTTCCCGAACTCAACGGAAAAGACTGTGTCCACCTCTCCCTTCATGTAGGGGTGTAGGGGAAGGGTACCATGAAACTTTACTTTTCTACGGGGTTTAAAACCTTTTGTGAAGAAAAATCTAGGGGAAGCACCTCTAAGAGATAAATGTAATCGTGTAATTCCTTCAGACTTTTTGACCACAGTTTCTTTGGTAAGATTAAAAGAAAGTCGGTCCCAGAAAGTGTGAAATATTAATGTCTAAAACAAAACGAACATCATGGATAATTGTAAGAAACAATCTATCTGAAACTCTTCCTAGTCGGTCGTGGTGTCGGAGACGACATATCTTTCTCTTAGACTTGTTTTATGGGGACCACTCCTTTTATTGTTTTACGTGAACAACTCACATACAACCCTCCTCCCGTGGGGTAGAACATAGCTTATCCGATGTTCCGGGAACAAAGGAACCCTTGTCAAGAGTAAAAGTGATTGTTGGGAGGGATGGACGTATTTCTAATGACACTTCTGATTTATGAACGTTATATTTTCTTTTCTTTTCATGGTAACATAAGAAAGGAGTACGGACTTGAGACACGAATAAAAGTACTGACTTAACCGTTTAGAACGTAGGGTCTACTGAGTTACTATTTCTTAGACGGACGTCAGGTCCTCGACGTCCTCTGTGCCCAAGTCAAGGACCCAGACCTTCTAGGGGACGTCTTCCTTTCTCGTTGGGTGAGGTCATAAGAACTGACCTTTTAAGGTACCTGTCTCCTCGGACCACCCAATGTCAGATACCACAGTGTTTCTCAACCTGTGCTGATTCACTGACTCGAGCGGTAGACAACGACTTTAAGAGTTGTAATCGAGATATTTGTGACTTCTCTACCGTCTTGCCTCTATCCAAAGGATGGTACATGTGGATGGTCTCGAAAGATTGATCTAGTAGCGAAAAATATTAAGTGAATTTTTGTGTAAGAAGGAGAAAAGACCTAGGTTCAAAATAAACACAAAATCTTAACAAAAAAGGGGGAGAAGGTACAAAAACTCGTTGAAACCTTTGAATAAAAAAAGACAAGTCATTTCATTTTGAAACACACACACACACACACAGACACACACACAGACACACACCAGTCAGTACAGACTAAGAAAACGTTGTTTCATTTTCAACCAATCAGAAAAATCTTTCGGAATCTTACAATGGTTTTTTTTGACATTAACCTTCTGTTTAGGATTAAAATACTTCGTAATAAAAACCGAACCACATATCGTCACGTACACGAATTCCGAGTTATTATACCATACGTAAACTATGTCTTTTTTTATGAATCCTAATATAAGTCAAGAAACCATAATTTTCAATCATGATTTTCCCTGGTGTTTAACACTTTATCCACCACTTAGGGGTCTAGTCTATTCCTATAGAGGGACATGGGTGGAGCAGAAAAAGGAACGACAAAGTCCTAGACGACGGAGAAGACAACTTCAAAAGGGAAAAAGTAAGAAGGATCACCCTCTCCTCTAGACCCCGGAGGTGAAAGGTCAAAAGATAGAGTCGACGACCCGTCAACGATGACTTCTCGAACTATAGTGTCATATTTCCTAGTCCGACGTGAACCGGGAGTAATTCACTGAAATCGTGGTTAAAGTCCCCTCTCCTTACGTCTCTGATCAGATTCAAATCTGACGACGATTGATCAGTACCAGGTTCGCACAGGAAGATCACTCTACTTCAAAGTCAAGACGTCGATTTGTTGAAACGTCGGATAAAACCGTTAAAAGGAAACTTTACGTCAATTACCTACGGATTGAAACAAGAAAATAAATAGGTGAATTGTTATTACTACCTTGTGGATAGTACACGGTCCGTAACAACTTTCCAAGATTCCTATACCTTTACTCGTTTTTACTATCTTAGGGACGGGACACCTTAATGAAAGATTACTCTCTTGAAATTTTATTACCATTTTGTTCCTAAAAAGTTGGGGTATAAGGGCACTGTAAAATAAAAGAGGGACACGCTAATTTAAAACATAGGATCGATCGTCTCGACGACTGTAGTCAAAAAAAAACATTTTATTTTCCGTAATTATAAATATATTCTTACATGACAATACTATAGGAAAAAATTTTTCCTTCTAAGATGATTGAAGATATAGACCTCTAATCGAACGACAAAACTACTTACTACAAAATAACCAAAGAGTCACAAATTTGTGACCCTATGGTGTCTAAGATTGTCGTCGGAAAACTAAAAAAAAAAAAAAAACCATCTAAATGGTAGTGTGTATGATTTATAATGGATACAAGACTTACTAGAAATTATTTTTCTCTGACAACAGAAACTGAGAATGGGATCCGTATCTTACTATAAAATTCGACTTTCATCTTCTTAATGGGGTATAACATATACTGTGACAATCATTGTAAATTAAGGTTTATAAAGGTAATTTCATTCAAGGGTTTGACAAGTACCCCAAGAGTTCCGTTCTCATGACTTCACCAAACGGTAAGGGAAGAGGTCACCTGGCGTAAAACAGTCTTGAGAGGTGGTACTGGGTAGGTAGAACCCACCGGGATGTGCCGTACCGAGTATCAAAGTAACTCAATCTGTTCCGACACCAGGTACATTAGTCTGACCAATCAAAGGACACTAACACCAAAAGTCAGACAGACGGGAGACTACCTCTTCCTATTCTCCGAATACCTTCGAAGGACTACCCTCTCTGACTGACTCCCCCTTTGACCCAGAACAAGACTACCCGCCTCGGTACGAGTCATATAGAAATTAGGTCAAAAGAAAACTACCAGTCCCCGACACAAGGGAGGGACAATAAACTGGACTCCGGTTTGGTACTACCTCCATTACTTCTATTATCACTGAAAGAAGTTTTCCAGGGTACGTGAGTGACGATGTGAATCACGGGGGTCGGGACGTCGTCCGGTGGCGGTTGAGTGTAGAGACGGCCTCTGAGGACCTGTGAGTGCCCGTTCAGACCCAGTCAGAGAACACCCCAGTAACGAGGAAAGAGGACCAGGACCACACGTGTTCCAAGACAAACACGGGAGGGTCTCAGACAAAGGGTCAGAACACATTCAAGACCACCGAGATACCACCTCAATTACCGTTGGAGGAGGTTCTCCCGAATACGGTATGGGTCCGGACGACGTGGGTCTCGGGGACGGGGACGTCGTTAGGTGACGACTGAGTATAGAGGAATCCTCTGTGGGTTTGTCTCAAGACAGAGTCAGAACCACCTCAGAGACCCAGGACCATGTGTGTTCTATACAAACTTGGGAGACTTACAGAGACCACTCATACCCCATACGAAGATTTGTACTCAAAAGGGGAGGATGACAGAACGACCCCAAAGAGACGGGAATCTATACCCCATAGAGGAGTGTAAGCGAGGTCGCGGAACCGACACACCTAGTGTTGTTTGACACCTTTCAAGAATTTCTCTACCCTTATGGTCTGGTGGACTGGACGGAGGACTCTTTAGACATACGTCCAGTTCTTCGTTGTTAATCTTGACTTGTACCTTGTTGTCTGACCAAGGTTTAGTCCTTTCCTCATGTAGTTCCGACATAAGACAGTGGGACGAATAAATTGAATATACGTCTCATGTAGTACTCTTTACGACCTAACCTACTTCGTGTCCGACCTTAGTTTTAACGGTCCTCTTTATGGTCATTGGAGTCTATACGTCTACTGTGGTGTGAATACCGTCTTCACTTCTTCTTGATTTCTCGGAGAACTACTTTCACTTTCTCCTCTCTCTTTTTTTACCGAATTTTGAGTTGTAAGTCTTTTGATTCTAGTACCGTAGACCAGAGTAGTGAAGTAACGTTTATCTACCCCTTTGTCACTGTCTGAAATAAAACCCCTCCGAGGTTTTTAGTGACGTCTACCACTGACGTCGGTACTTTAATTTTCTGCGAACGAGGAACCTTCTTTTCAATACTGACTGGATCTGTCGTACAATTTTTCGTCTCTGTAATGAAACGTTTGTTTCCAGACAGATCAGTTTCGAAACCAAAAAGGTCATCAGTACATACCTACACTCTCAACCTGATATTTTTTTCGACTCATGGCTTCTTAACTACGAAAACTTGACATTACAACCTCTTCTGAGAACTCTCAGGGAACCTGTCGTTCCTCTAGGTTGATCAGGTAGGATTTCCTTTAGTCAGGACTCACAAGTAACCTTCCTGACTACAACTTTGACTTTGAGGTTATGAAACCGGTGGACTACGCTTCTTGATTGACTAAACTTTTCTGGGACTACGACCCTTTCTAACTTCCACCCTTTTCCCCTACTGTCTCCTACTCTATCAACCTACCGTAGTGGCTGAGTTACCTGTATTCAAACTCATTTGAGGCCCTCAACCATTACCTGTTCCTTCGGACCACACAACGTCAGGTACCCTAGTGTTTCTCAGTCTGTGATGACTCGTTGACTTGACTTGACTTTCAGGGTTTGTATCCGAAACCCCCTGCTTTTGACTCGTTCGGTTTAAACGAGTACCATAAAGTAGTATCGGTCCGAGACCCAGAACCAAGTCGTCTGAATGAAGTAACTCGGACTACCAGCAACACTGCGTCAATCCGTGTACCTATCTGAAAAGAAAATGTATACTCAAGGTACCCTCTGAAAATAGACTTACATCGAGGAAAACACACGAATCCTTTCTACCGTGTCTAAAGAGGATGGTGTAAGTGACGACGCACGAATAGTCAATAGTCTTCAAGGTGAATCGTAAACGTTTAAACTGTCGGCGACACTTCAACTTTTGTGACACCCCTGTCGTAAACCGTTCCTCCTCTTCCCGTCCTATCTACCTCTTCTCAGAGGTACATGATCCTCTCATATACTGACCATAGCGGGTCCCGCGGGTCATCAGCAAAGAAAGTTTCTGTGTGTGTTCTTTATTCGGAGGTACAGAAAAAAGGTTCGATCTGAAGAGAGAGAGGACAGAAGGAAGGTTTTCTTGATTAACTTGTCCACAACACGACTCCTACTTCATCAGAGGTAATAAATGGGAATGACAGATAGACAGAAAGTCTACATGTATGTAAAACCAGGACCTGAGAAAAAAAAAAATTATCGTATTTTCCATAGTAAAATTCACATGTCAAGTCACTGAAATTCTCGCAAAGACAACAAGTCGGTTGAGAAAGGTTCGACTTGACTTTGTCATTGAAGGGGAAGAGAGGATGGAGTCGAGACCTGTTGGTGACAAGAAGAAAGACAGACATATTTAGACTGACGAGATCCATGGACTCTATTCACCTTAGTAGTCATAAACACGAAGACACAGACTGAATAAAGTGAAACGTATTACAGGAGTTCCAAGTAAGTATAACATAGTACAGAGTCTTATAGATAAACTTCGGACTTATTATAACGTAACAAACATATATAGTATAAATAGAGAAGTAGGTAGTTACCTGTAAACCCAATAAAGAGGGAAAACCGATAACACTTATTACGACGGTACCTATAACCACATGTCCATAACGAGTTCAGGGACAAAAGTTGAAGAGACCCATATATAGATCCTTACCTTAATGACCCAGTATACTATTAAGACATAAATTGAAAGACTCCTTGAAGGTATGACAAAAAACGTCACCAACACGGTAAAACGTAAGGGTAGGTGTTACATACTCCCAAGGTCAAAGAGATATAAGAGTTTTTGTGGACAATAAAAGACAAATAAACAAAAAAAGATTATTATTAGTAGAATTACCTATACTTCACCATAGAGTGACACCAACACTAAATGGATTACTGATCCCGACAACTCGTAGAAAAGTACACGAATAACCGGTAAACGCACAAAAGAAACCTCTTTATAAATAGGTGTATAAAATGGGTAAAAATTTAACGTAAGAAACAAAAAAAACAACAACAACTCAACGCCCTCAATTTTTTTGTATAAGACCGAGAAGTAAGGAACATATACTAAACGTTTATAAGAAAGAGTAAGGTATCTAACGGAGAAGTGAGAAAACTATATCAGAAAAAAAAAAAGCCGGTACGACGGATAGGACCCTTTAAAATCAAGGGACTGGTCCCTAACTTGGGTCTGGGTACCGTCACTTTCGTGACTCAGAATTGGTGACTTGGTGGTCCCGTGAGGGAACTATAACAGAAAACTACGTGTCTTCAAACAATAAACCATTTCAGGTCAAATAGAGAAAAAAAAGGAAAACAAAGGACACGAAAACCACAGTGTAGGCTCTTTAACAACGGATTACCAGTACATATAAATAAGTAATATATGTACTGAATACATGGTTTGTCCTTTTTTAACTTTAAAACCTTCCTACTCTGTTTCTACTTTTTTCGTCAATGCAATCTACTAAAAGTGATGTATAGGGACACTAACTTATACGATGTAACAAAGACTCTTTGTGCCAAAATTGAAGACCAAAATTTAAGTAAAAGAAAGGTATCAACGAAGATTACCACCAGGATCACTTTTTCAATGGAATGTTTCTATGTATACAGGTTTAACCTCTACAAGTAACAACCAACACGGAAGATCCAGCAATACGAGCAAAGAGTTAAGGTAAGTGTCTAATACGTTTCTAAAATCAACTTTTAGGGGGTGGTCCACAGGTAAAAGGGACTATAATCAGCCCAAAAACAAGTTTCAGTAGTTTTCAAAGACTTAAAACGTAAAAATATTTGTCCACATCCAAGTGACTTGAGAGTGTACACCTACGAAAATTTTCATCCAAACTTTATGAATAAAGTTGAAAAATTTTCACTCGTGTATTCTCTTAACGATATCCGTCGTGTATCACAAAAGTCAACAGAGTAGTACATTACTTACTACACTTTAGTAAAGTTTGTAGGTAAAAAGTTTTATAGGAGACGTCTCATACACAGAAAGTTCTTGGTCAATAAAAGAGTGAGTAGTGACTTTATCTTTAATAGTTTTACCGTCGAGACGGAACTTCCCTCACTAATTCCCACAAATACAGAAACTTTTATAGAAGGTTTGTCGTATATAGGACTATCCGTAAGTAGTAGGGTCTCTTTCTGTCGTCCAGACATCGTACCACAAAACATATTATCTCTACATATTATATTATGGAAATATCCGTTGTTCAGAAAATACAGAAAACGGTGTTTATCGAGGGATTTTGAGACACAGTAAATTTTCCACTGGTACCAATAAGGGGTGTAGTGACGTTTCATGACCCTCAGATGAGATAAAATCTCCAGAACAGAAGTATCTTTCATCAATGTAAAAACTGTAGAGATCGTGAACTGCGTGAAGACCGAAGTCGAAGAAACGACATTGTAGAACTGATACTTACTTCGTCACGTCTTAAAGTATACGCCTTTACAGAGACACTGAAATAGGGTCTTATAAAAAATAAGGTAATTTCATCGATAAGGTAATTCGTATAAAAAGGTATTTAGTAATAAAAATAATTTCTTTAATGACAACTCTTATATAGAAGAAATCATGTACAAAAAGAAATAAACAAGTATTCTTTTACTCAATAAACACATAAAAAAAAAACTTGGTCTGATCTTCAGAGTATGTAACTGTACAGTTCTTATAGAAATGACAAAACATAGATATGCTTTTTGGAGGACATGACATGCTAAATTAAAAAATAAAGAAATGTAAAAGTTGTTACAAACAACTCTTAGAAAGTCACTATAAATGACTATTTACTTACACCAAACCTAAGAGAGGTGTAAACAAAGGAACAAAAAGTTCATAAAAATGGTACTATCCTCTTCATTCATAAATAGGTTAGTACATACCAAAAGACAGAAAAAGTAGAAAGTTATAATTCGTCCACATGAGTTTTCTCCGAAGATTCATAAGAGTAAGTAACATAACTACAATAATACACTTCATGACTTGACTGACAATTAGACTGAGCTGAGTACCGTACTAACCTTCAAGTGTCTCCCTCACCGATCCCCTCGTGACAAGTCCGTCTCCTTTCTCGTCTACATCAGTCTGCTACGACACTTTTTTCCTCGTCGAGTCTTTGAACAGTCAATAAGACGACCAAATGGTTCCCTACTCTCATCCCCTGTAGTCCATTACCTGTCTTTCACAGTCGTCCTCGGCCTGGACTCCAAAAGAAATCCATCTCATTTCGACATGTTACCCTGAATCAGGTCCAAGAAAAGGTATGTCTTGGGTCACGTTCCTAATTCACGACTACACTAGGACCCTTCCCATTAGAGTCCCTCACCCTGACTCTCTGTCACTTTACTCAGTGTCCGCCTACCCTCCAGCGTGTTCCAGACTATAATACCACGGCTGACAACGAAGTACTTCTCTGCCGGTCAAAGAATCGGTGTACTTTGTGGGGGTTTATCCGACTGGGTTTTTTGGTGCGAAGTCTCAGTAGATAGTCTCCCACACACCTCTCCCTTAAGTGGACGACCGTGGGAGGGAAGAGAACGGAGAGTGACTTATCTCAAGTGGGTGTCTCACAATTGTGGGACGGGAAGACCGAACACAGTGGTCCGTGGAACGTCTCTCGATCTGAGGTACGAAGCATCACATCACGAAGTAGACCCAGATCCTTATCTTTCTCCCCGGTCTCTGAGGTCCCCAGTCGGAGTTGTCGTCCTGACGTACCCGGGTGTACCTTGACCAGTAACACCGTCTTTTTTGCCGGGTCCCGGCCAGCTGTCCACTCCGACTCTCCTAGCTCCGAGACGGGGAATGTCCACTCGGACACACGAGAGTCTCGACGAACACCAGCAGGTAACGTACACCGAGAATTAGGCGATGTCCCGAAGGTGGCGACAGGAGGACGAAGGGGTTCAGTCGGCGAGTCGGTGCTCGACGGGAGTTCCACCACTGATCAACAGTCTTTATGAATTCCGTTCGCCCAACCGCCTTATTCGATGTGAAAGACATGACCCCGACCAGGATTCCGAGATTGGTTGTAGCAGACAGAGGCAATAGTGTGTCAGACATAAAGGGATGGGAGCCGGTCGACAACTGAACAGATTCAGCGAGAGAACGACTTCACTGGGTCTTGAAGATCACCCGACTGGTAATAACTGGGACATCAAAAACCTAGTGTCCACAATATAAAAGGTAATTGGAAATAGTTACCCAATCCGTCACGACTCTCTCTGGATCACTTAGCGGACAAAGTCTATAACAGGGGATAATAGGGGAAAACACCTCCTAGTTATGGTTGAGGAATTAATGAAGTCAGTCTGTCATTTAGTAAAGGAACTGACAACTTGACAACCGTTCTTTCGGGGTTCACCAGTCTCACAGTATTCAAAATGTAAGTCACTTTGAGTAATACTTGTGTCCGTCTTCACAAGGAAGGACCCTTTGATCCTGAAGATCAACCCGTCCTGGAATCTACCGTCCTTTATTCTCGTGTATATAAAATTTACCTGTGGACACATCTACTACTCCCCCGGCGAAGATGAATGAACTAAGAACCTAGGTACATAAGAATCACAACCTTCGTATTGTGACATATGGTCGACAACTGAACAGGTCATGTAATGAAGGATCTTTTATCGTTGGTTTGGCATGTTCTATAACCTGGGTAACGACTCGGAAGTAGTCTGACAGATAGTAAAACAATCAGACCAACGAAGACCCACCATCTCATGGACTAGAACACCAATGACAAATCTCATTGACCCTTCTAAAAAAAAAAAAAAAATTATTTCGGAAAGACCCTTAAGGGACTGTTAAGTCACCAATTCTGACACGAAAGAGTGACGACTCCTTGGTGTAAGTTAGGACCTAGTCACATGTTTCTAGGGTGATCACGATTCACGAAGAGGAGAGTCAACATTGGGGTACCTGACATCGGGGGGTCCGAGAAGGCAAGTACCCCAAGAGGTCTGTTCTTATGACCTCATCCAACGGTAACGGAAGAGGACCCCTAGAAAGGGTGGGTCCCTAACTTGGGTACAAAGAACGTAACGTCCGTCTAAGAAATAGTAGACTCGGTGGTCCTTTAGAGGAATTCTAGGGTGTACGTACCAGTTATTTATTTATTTCGGAAAGACCAGTGTAACTCAAACTCCACAGATATCTTGTAGATACACTCCTACCTACTCCTCTCTCAAACTTATCGCGTATTGTCTAAAACCTTAAGAGTCGGAATTGTCCCTCCGACGCCTACACTTCTCTTTCCCGGAACATTACCTTTAGACCTCAAGTGGTGACAAATGTCCCTCCTAACTACTTCTCCTTGTCACCCACCCTGTCTCTCACTTTCACTCTACGTCGCTCTCTCCATCCCAGGAACTCCCGTTCCTTGATTTTTTTTAGAGGTCTTCTCTCTAGTTACCTCGACCCACGGGACCTCTATCAGTCGGTCCATTCCTGACTCTGTAGCGGTCGGACAACGACAACCACTAGAACCGTTTTCCTCATAGGGTCGACTAAGGTCTGCCTTCGGTCTGACATCTCCCAAACTCTTACTTTCCCCTTACACTTTCCCTCCTACATCTTTACATGTTGAGAAAGTCACTCGACTCACACCTCCCTGTCTCACCTATCCGTCTTAAGTTTTGAAGGAAACAAAACAAAAACCGATTAAGGAAAAAACAAACAAACAAACAAAACTCTACCCTCTATGTACACACGTCTAAATCCGAACACTCTCCCTCGGTCGACTTTCCCTCTCTACCTTCAATGTCCTCTCTCTCCACTCACTCCGTCCCCTTCCGAGTCCAGTGTTACAAAGACGGACAAAATATTCCCAAAGATCTGCTTCTCTCACTCTTATTTCCTGAAAGAAAACCTCCTCGATGAACTACATTTATTTGGTTCCGTTATTATAGTCACAGATCCGGAGTCGAGGAACTCCAACGACTCGGGGAGACGTCTATTATCGGTACCGACTACCTACCCAAAAGTGCCGGAGACGACTCGAAAGTACTTAATCAGTCCAACTTAGACGCATTGAGTAGGTATTTTTAAAGGACGTCGTTAGACTAGGATGACGGTAGGGTTAGGGTCACATTCGGAGAGTTAGCCTGTAAAATAATTAATCTCCGTCTCAAATAGAAGAGGGGACACAGTGTAAAGTAGTACTGTCTACACAGAGTAAGACCCAAGGATAAATGTATCGTGTGTCTGTATAAAAGTAATGTCTATTAATCAGAATTTTCGTGGTCGAAAATTTTGTGGGTTCAGAACTCAAAGGGTAAGTACGTAGTCGTAAAATTTGTTTTTATACAAAGGAGAGGGTAATCCAAGACACAGACCAAAATAAAGACGAGTTTGAAAGACAGTACAGACGGTCACCTCCCCTTCGTGTTTCTCCGAGTCTGCTCCGATAACAAGGTCATAAGGGTTTGACGACTGTAAGAAAGGATACTTCTATTGATTTAGTGGTTTGAACTACTTTAAAGTACACCTCAGATACTTATACTTATGTTGATAATTAAAATTTCAGTCTCTAGAACCTAAAAAAAAAAGTCGAACCAACAAAGAAGTGACTCTTTGTTAATTTTTATTTAATAACGTATAATTGTTTTCTATATTGTACGCCTAGAAAAAAACAGTTTCTTTGTGTAATGTTATTTTTTTAGATTCATAGTTATTATATTTAACAGAACTTGTAAAAGATTCTCTAAAATGAATCATATGAGACCTCCTAGAACTAGCGAGACTAAGTGAACCAGATCCCATCACCGACTTTCGATGTAAAGGTTGTTCGAGGGATCTGGTGGGAGATCCACCGAGACGACTAATCACTCTTTCGACTAAAAAAGTTGTAGTTGTTGGAGTTGTTGTAGTTGTTGGCTCCGGGATTCTACCTCTTGTTATAAAAGTTTTACGACTTTCTTTTCTTTTTTCTTAATAGGTAGACCATTATATACAGATCAATTTTAACGTAAGTTCTTACTCTCGTTTTATTTCTGTAAAAGTTGTTTGTTTAAACCTCCCAAATAATGGTTGTCTAGGAGTAATCGGGAAGTTTTTCTTGAATGAAATCCTTCTTCTTTTTTATTTGATTTCCACACAGACTCTACGTCCTTCCTTACTACTCGTTTCTAATTGTATACCGATTTAGATTTGACAATTCAGGTACTGTTTTATAAATTACAACGTCCATTTTTTCTATAATTCTAGTTTTACATTTATCCCATTCTTATAGACCGTTTGTTCACCAAAATGTATTTTGAAGGATTCTAGAAAACGAACAATTTATTTCCACTTTTATAATTGAAAGTTCAATATATACTTCTAGTCGAATAATTCCCAATCTATGTTATTTTTATATCACTTATTGAAAGTTTTAAAGTCTTCCTTTAAAACTTTAGTCTGTACTGACTCACTGAATCGAGTGAGTATGTATGAATATAAATTAAAAAAAGTCTATCAAAACTCACCACATGTCTCGATATCGGTAGAAAGGTTTACTGAAAACATATTATCTTTCAAACACAGGTTTCGTAACCTATCAAACAAGGTGAGAAAGAGTGGTACGTACGTGTTTGAATTAACCTAATTATATGAACTTCAAAGAGTACGTAAAAAAATTGTAGACTCGTAATATTTCATGACTGGTCTTATCACACCGTTTCATATTCCGTGTTAAGAACTACAGTGTCTTCCGTCCTTTTACTCGGGTTCAAAGACACCCAGTCGTGGTCGACCCTGGGACCGTTCAGTACAGACGACGACGATTCGACGAAGTCAGCACAGACTGAGACACGCTGGGGTATCTGCCGTCGGGTGGTCCGAGGGAGCAGGGACCATAAGAGGTCCGTTCTTATGACCTCACCCAACGGTAAAGGAAGAGGTTACCTTCCTTTAATTTATGTAAAATTTTTACCTTAATTAGTTTTCCGTTTTTCAATCTTTCTCTTTTTCGTAGTTTTATCGTCCTGTTTATCTTCTGTGTTTTATCCTGTTATCTTTATAAAACTTCAAATGACTTTATTTTTAAACGTAAAGGTAAACCTGGTTTGAACGGTCAATTTTTCTCTCACAGTCTAATCTTTTATTTAGTCCTAAGGGTTAACCCCGTCGTCGACACTACCTGGAGTACCCCGACCGACATTCGTCGTACCACCCCCTCGACAGGAGTGAGGGTCACAGATACGTCCTTGAAGGGGTTCCACGAAGAGGGACCTCCAGGTTCGACGGTGAAACGAGTGTTGTTCCTCCACGGGGTCCAGACATGTATGAAGGTCGTTCCGAGTACGAAGACACTTCTAGTTACGTTGAGAGTCCTGGACGTCGGAGATCAACGGACCTCACCACGTCGACGGTAAGTCTTGGTACACAGTGGAACGGTCCCAGGGTCGACCACGACTGGGTGTCTTTGAACCCGAGTAAAAGGACGGAAGACACTGTAGTTCTTAACACGGAATATGAAACGGTGTGATAAGACCAGTCATGAAATATTACGAGTCTACAATTTTTTTACATACTCTTTGAAGTTCATATAATTAGGTTAATTCAAACACGTACGTACCACTTTTTCTCACCTTGTTTGACAGGTTACGAAACCTGTGTTTGAAAGATAATATGTTTTCAGTAAACCTTTCTGTCGATATCGAGACATGTCGTGAGTTTTGATAGACTTTTTTTAATTTATATTTATACATACTCACTCGATTCAGTGAGTCAGTACAGACTAGAAACACTGGGATACCTGACATCGGACGGTTCGAGGAGACAGGTACTCTAAGAGGTCCGTTCTTATGACCTCACCCAACGGTACGGGAGGAGGTCCCCTAGAAGGGCTTAGTCCCTAACTTTGATGCAGAGATACAGAGGACGTAACCGACCACTCAAGAAATGGTGACCACGGTGTACCTTTCGGGACTATATTTATCTCGTCAATTGTTTCTCATAAGTTCTATTCGTCTGCCTAACTTGTGTACGTGTCTGTACATTGACTTACGATAAATCTCGGTCGGGTGGATCCCGGGTGTCGTCGTCGTACTCTGAGGGGATGACAGGGTGTACCTTGGAAATTATTATCCGAAAAATTTTAATAGAAATCTAGAAAGCATTCCAGACTTCGGAATGGACACACCTAACTACAGAAATTATGAAATCAAAGAAGTAATTCGTCTTAAACTCCTTATCTCCAATACAATTTTTAATTTGAGGAAGTTGACTATTACTCGTTAATTACCAAAACAAAATCAAACAAACTAAACACGATTCGACAAGAGGTCAGTAGAGTTCCTCTTGAATTTGAAAATATTTCCACTGTTCACTCTATTAATTAGTGAAGTCAAACCACACTTACGACACGTAATAGTAACCTTTACAGTCACAATAATCAGAATTTGTCTTTTTACTCGAAATAAAAGAAGAACCCCAAGAGAGGACTATCAAAGACACTCTAAAAATAAAAGAACCTCTCCTACCAAGTCTACAAAACCCCAAGAGTGGGTCCTCAAACCAAGAATAAAGGACAACAATCCCGACTGGACTTTCGGTGCTACTACAACTTGTATGAACTGATAACAAGGGATCTCACCTACTTTCCGTAGGAACAAACTCCAATCACTCCAGTAACCAGGAGTCCATCTTGTCAGACAGAACCTCTGGATATCGTCGGGGAATACTGGACGTCAAGAAACGGTCGACCTCCGACAACTTTCCGTCTACTCGAAACTTCTGTGTCGTGGGAATTTTGACCAAACACTGGAGACCGACCCTAAGAGGGTCTTTCTCCGGTAACACCCCTCCCTGTCCCGTCTCCACTAACCGGTCAATGAGGACCAGTTGTGCAGAAACGAGAACAAAGGGAGAAAGAGTTGGAGGTGACGCTGTATTTGAAATCTTAACGGAAAGTAAGGATAAATCGAATATCTTGGTTTTATTGTATCGAATGTAAAAGAAATGAGTTTTAGACTCTGATAAACTTTTCGTCTATCTATCAAACTCATCGGAGACCCCGTTGTACTTATTTGAATCACGGACTCTCTAAGGAAATTTACTTTTACCTTTTAACAATAAGTGAGGACTAGTCAAAAGTAAAAGTAAAAAAAGTAAGAGTGAAATTAATGACTCGAAGGAAAGAGATTTTAGTTCACAGACTTTGTCTGGAATTAATAGGTGAAAATTGACGTCCTTCTAAATAATAAGTTTCTGGTCGGACGTTAGGTCTTATCTACAATAAAACAAGTCTCAAATTTCCCAACCAGTTTATAAAGAAGATTACCTTTGTAAAACATGGTTTTCGGAGATCTGCTTTTCTATCTGTCGATTTCTCTATTTCTAAATTTCGTTTAGACATTGTCTCTTTCTACTGATTTAGAAAACTTTAGAAATCCCGTACTAGGGGTACCTCATTTACCTAATTTAATTATATTAATCTTACTTTGTCAGAAACGTAAGTATGTCGTAGAGTAAAAAGGCTCTAGAGAAAAACGGAATATAGAATGTATTTACTAGGGAGACTCTATTCATGAGAATTCGGACAGGACAGGAAATTTCTTAGATAGATTTGGAAAAATACACGAAGGAATCTTCCCTAAAAGAAACATTTTACTCGGAAAAAACTAGATATCGGAATTTTATATCTTGAGATAGATGGAATTCTACATTTTCCTAGTAGTAAAAAGAAGTCAAGAGACATCGGACCAAATATTTCAAACAAATGGTCGCTTTGAATCTTTTAATAGTAAAAACTTTCGGACATTAAAGAAAAAACCCCCACGGTACGGTACACCGTGTACCCTAGAATCAAGGGACTGGTCCCTTGTTTAGGTATGGGGGACGTCACCTTTGTCTCAGAATTGACGACCTGGTGGTCCCCTCAGAGAACCTTCGGAAATTTTCACCGTCTCTAGAAACAGAGAACCAGTACTAAGATAACACCAAGAAGACCTTCCCTTTACATTCTGTATCTGTGTTTCCACAGAAACCTTTTCTTTATTACTTTTCATCGGTATCTCGACAGTAGGGTCCACAACCACCATAGGTATTCATCTATCTAGTCCTCCATTTCTTAGGTGGACGTTACGTCCTCTGGGGTTAAACTAAGGACCCAGCCCTTCTAGGCGACCTCTTCCCTATCCGATGGGTGAGGTCATAAGAACCCGAAGGGAACGCTGAGTCGACCATTTCTTGGACGGTCGTTCCGCCCTCTGGACCCAAACTAGGGACCCAACCCTTCTAGGGGACCTCTTCCTTTTCCGATGGGTGAGGTCATAAGACCGGACCTCTAAGGTACCTTACATATCAGGTACCTAAGCGTTTCTCAGTCTGTACCGACTCACTGAAAGTGAAGTGAAGTGAAGTATTCACCTTCGTAGGGTGTCCGTCTATCTTCAGTCTTCGTCTTGAACCATCTCTCTAGTTCTGAATGTATACTCTGACAAGGTATGTTCTTACTACCAATTTGAACACTTTTATTTTATAGATAATTTCTCTACTCTCAGTTCATACATACATCCCACTTCCTCCTCCTTCTCCCTCTTTAGGTCCACTCTCAGACTTCCCACACGAACCTTTTGATCCTCTTGTGTTCCCACAAGACCACAAGACTTTCTACTTCTACCCCTTCTCTCGTAAAGTTCTCGACGCACTAGTGGATACGGTATATCTTTAATTCCGTTAACGTCAACCATAAAGTTAAATAAAAACCAATCTATTTGAACTTCCTTGACCCTATTGACAGATCACCTTCCCCACTGTCTCCTACGACTTTCGTCGACACCTCTTTACGGAATTATTGTTTTGTCTCCTGTATGGTCGACCACATAACGAACGGCCTTGACAACTCACTCTTTCAAATCTTTATTACTACAGTCGATTTTCCCGTGATTCCAGTTCACTAAGTCCCACCCCCGTAGACACGTATAAACATAACCTAACCGGTTTTCAAAGGAAACCCAAAAAGGTATTCCACAATGGGTTTCCTTGGAAAACCAGTTAGGTCATCGATCTGACCTTCTGAGGTTATTTCTTCCTTTCTAATTATACTAGAATATTCCTAAGTCTCTTCGTCGACCTACCTCACCTTAGGAAGAGTCATTTGGAATCTTTACGTTTGGAATCTTCACTTCTTTAAAGTAAGGAAAAAATCCTGGAATCCTTACTTCCTTGAGTGTTCACTACCGAATCTAAATAGTAATTTCATCTCCTGCTTTATTAAGATCGTCCCTCTATAAAATAATCCTCAACCCCCTACCCCTACCCCCTTTACTTCTTCTACTATAAACCAAATACGGAGAAGTTATTGTAGTATATAGATCGATAAAGTGTTGGTTGTTAGTACTTACTAAACGAATGGACACTCGTTATTATATGACGATTGAGAAGTAACAGTTCTGTAAGGGTGTGTCGAAAAAAAAATGAAGGAAAAAACTGTGCGATAATGTAGTTAATCGATTTCTAATAGACGACCCTCGGTCACACTCCTTAGGGCGGGCACTGTTCCAGTACTCCTTCTTTCGACTGTATGCGTTCCGCACGAGTCTGAAGTCCCCGGGGAGACCTTTAAGGATTCGTACATGGGGTTGTTTTTAGACGGCCGAAAACACGAGACGAAAAGGTGAGAAGACTGTAAAAGACCTTTTTCAGTTAAGTCCCGAAATCAGAAGACGTAAACTTTCTCACAAAGTTAGGTTTTTTGGGAGACTACCGAAAGATCGGACGGACGTCCTGAGCATGTCGACGCGCACACTAACAAACTCCGGAGAACTGGTGTCCTCCGTGTCCTTCGAATTTTGTAGGATCCTTACATCCCCGAAGGTTTCTCAGTTTTAGAAATCTTATCCTGACTAATTTTCAAAGTAAACAACTCAGTTACGAACGACGGTTTAAAAGTATAGGAAATAAAAATCTATATCAACCATATATCTTTTTGTTCATCATCTGGACCATAATCGTTGTAATCTAGAAACTCAATTCATGGAAGAAACAATATAGGGTGACGTGGAAACAAGATATCTCTACATTGAAATTACGAAATTCCTCTACGTCTAATTTCTTTTTGTGAAGTCCCCTTTGTTTTAATTGTAAGTAATTCCTTCTCTCGGTTTTTCACAATTGTTCGGAGAACCGGTCTTCTATTACATTTAGTGGACTCTGGAAAACATATGTTTTACTATATGGCTTTCTTAGACCCAACACTTGCGATGTATTAAAACACAATAGGTAACTAGAGGTACAAAATAGTTTTCATATTTTCCGGAAGACTTGTTATTTCCTCCCCCGGTCCCCGGCCCCCGGTCAAAGAGCCTGGTCAAAGAGCTTGATCAGAGAGCCGGACCAAAGAACCCTGAGACCGAGGGGGGTACAGAAAGAGAGAGAAAGAAGAAGAGAGGGAAAGGAAGAGAGACGAGAAATGAAATTGAAGTCCGACTTAGAGGTGGACCCCGCGCCTCCGAGCGGTCCAGATGAATGAACGGGACCGACAATTCTGGGCGTGCTTTCCCTCGAATTCCGCTCCGTGGGAATCTATAAGTTCGCCCGCGGCCACCGGGTTGCATCTACCACGTTTAAGGAACAGACCTTAAAATAACCGGAAGGCGCATTTGGTTCGATAAGTCGGGAGAAGGAGGTGAATGAGAAGAATGATGTGATATCAAAGGATTAGATTAGAATATAATTATTTATTTGTTCAGAAAGGTGCGGTTGCGGCAGATGGGAAGCTTAAGGGACTTAGGTGGCCCCGATCTGGGGCCGTTAATAGATAGTAAATAGTCTATCTGTCTCTAGTATCTTTCTTGTAAGTTCTGTTCCTTTATCCTAAGTGATTTTGTCAACTATTTTACGTCGTTTATCCGGTCATACTGACTTCATATCCGATACCACAACCTACTTACTATCTCCACTCGTGTCTCTTCATTAGACTCTCGAGTTAAATCCTTCTCTTAATTGTATGATTTCTCGGACCTAGACCAAGATTCGCCCCTTGAGTACATCTAAAGAATGGAGACCCACGTCACATACCATAACTAACACGACTACCTTGTACTTTTCCATCCCAAGAGGTCCCCGAACCCTACCCGTTACACAACGACTACAATCAAAGAGTCACACCACCCCCATCTCTCAGGAACGGAAGAATCGTTGACTCTTAAAGAGAGGTGGAGTTCCGACAATACGAACAGAAGGTTCCTGAAGAAAGAGGACCCTTGGTGTACCTGGAATTCCAGATGGTGTACCAACGACATCGGTTTAAGTATGGGTGTTTATTTGTTTGTTTTCCCAGCAACTCCCATCACGGTTCGGGACGTAGTTCCACCTCTTCACCCTCTGAGACAATTTCAGTGTCCTCTGTCAGATCAGAAGTCACCGTGGGTTCTACGAGAAATCCTCAGGACGATGTGGTGTAGGAACTACAACAACTTAAATCGTCCAAAAAGAGATTTCCCGTCCAGTCTAGGTCTTGTCTGAGAACCAGCATGGTAACCAACGTTCCTCATACGAGATCTGTCGTGGCACTGAGAGTGTGACACCAAACGGTAACCGCGGTGGTAACAGAGACCCATCGAAACTAAGTACCTGACACTAACACTCAAGGAGATACTACACTTTCAAAACACCTACTAGAATACGTCCTCCCAGTTTACCAACCACCAAGTCTACCGTAAGGACTACTGGAACTCTCTCAGGAATACAAAGAGTACTAAGTGAAGTAACGTGTGTGTACCCCCTAGTCGTCTTCTCCGTTTCTACTCCTGAAGACACCGAAGGGGAAGTTCATATGGGGTTGGAAGAGTTTCTACCACTTCTATGTTCCCCTTAGGTGTGGTTGTAGTGGGGTAAACTACTATTACCCCTACTCCGGATTTTATCTAAAATTTAAATCATACGTATCGTGTATTGATTACACACAGTTGTCATTACTGAGACAACCACACACTACCTACTCCACCGTTCAAACGGATCCCCTCACCCATATCTCAACCTGACTCTGTATCCTCAGGTTCCAATAGTGGACCATTCAGTTGGAAGATTCGTAAGAACGTATCAAGTTCCCTGATTGTTCTTCGGGTATCCTGATAGTCCTATCAGGACGACTTTGTCTCGTGGTCGGTCCTGGTCCAGTAGTAAAGTTGGGATATCTGAACATTGGGGAAGAGAGACCAAGATAAGGGTAGGTCTGAACGAGTCGGGATTGGTTTTACGGACTGAACTATAATTTCCTCAAGTGATGGAAGGAGAAAAAAGGAAGGAAAGAAGAAACGAAAAAAACAAAAAAATTTCTTGAACCTGTCCAATAGGGACGTTTAAGGACGGTAAATCAAGTGAAGGTACGTTATTTATAGGTGTTCTTAAATTCCCTTGTCAACCTTCTTTTTAAACAAACACGGAATACGTGAACCTTAATATTGACATACGGAACTAGAAAGGTCTAATAAAGAATAAAATACAAGAATCGACTCTTCTTGTTAACAGTTATCATTTGACTAATAATAAACCCAATTCAGGTCACCCGAAACGAACACCGAGTCGACCATTTCTTAGATGGACGTTACGTCTTCTGTACCCAAAGTAGGGACCCAACCCTTCTAGGGGACCTCTTCCCTTTCCGATGGGTGAGGTTATAAGACCGGACCTCTTAAGGTACCTAACACATCAGGTACACCAGCGTTTCTCAGTCTGTGTTGACTCGTTGAAAGTGAAAGTGAGTCACTATAAGAATTCTTAAATTTCCTCGTATCTACCACCTCCACTGTCGGGAGAGATACCTGAGAGAGTGTTATATCTCTAGTGAATATTACTTTAAGATTGGTCATCTAATATTATGGAGTACACCACCAAGTCAGTGATTCAGCACAGGTTGAGAAAGTTGCGGTACCTGACATCGGACGGTCCGAGGAGACAGGTACCCTAAGAGGTCCGTTCTTGTGACCTCACCCAACGATAAAGGAAGAAGTTCCTTAGAAAGGATGGGTCCTTAGTTTTGGTCCAGAGGACGTAACGTTCGTCCACGAAATGGTTGACTCGATGTTCTCTTCGGGTTAAGGAGTATATCAACTATTTATTTATTTTTAAATACAGATCGTAAATTGTAATAGTGAAACTCAAGGGTATGATAGGAAGACAAAATTCAAATTTTCTTAATGATACTGAAAAAGAGTCAAAACTTTAGTCCGAGACTAAGAACTCCTCTAAACAAACGACGTTTTTCTAAATATGAAAAATAGGATTTAACCCACTCTTCACTACGTCTTTCTCTTGTAGGAGTGTAGAACAGTAATTTTATAAATTTGAACCCTAATTAGGAACATTTGTTCAACGGGTCATGTTGTGAATTTACGATGGACTTCGAATCTATTTCGTTTTATACTTAAACTAGTCCGTATTACGTAATCGTCTTACAGTCAAACACTATAAAAATTTACTCTGTCCTTTAAGTACTACCGACTATTTAACGGAGAGTAATTTTTTTTTTTTGATTCAAAAAAGAGTCATAAATAAAGACTTAAACATATGAAAACTGTATGAACAGTCCGTTACGCAAGTCAGTCAACACAAGTTGAGAAACGTCGGAGTACCTGACATGGGGCGATTCGAGGAGACAGGTACCTTAAAAGGTCCGTTCTTATGACCTCACCCAACGGTAAAGGAAGAGGTCCCCTAAAAGGACTGGACCCCTAGTTTGGGCTCAGAGAACACAGAGGAAGTAACCGTCCACCTAAGGAATGGTGACCACGGTAAGGACCTCTTCCTTTACCGTTTGGTGAGATCATAAGAACGGACCCTTTAGGGTACCTGTCTCCTCGAACCACCCGATGTCAGAGACCCCAGTGTTTCTCAGTCTGTGCTGACTCACTAACCTGTTGTTATTATGAATAGTTGAATTTTGTGTGTGTGTGTGTGTGTGTGTGTGTGTGTGTGTGTCCCTGAAGAGACAACCCCCTTTATCACCCCTCCAGTGGACGGTCATCCTCGATACCCAAGGTAAGGACCAGACCCTCCTAAGGTGTACAGTACACCGTTGATTCAGACGTACGGTGTTGATGACTCAAGGTGTGCGGAATCTCGGGTACAAGGTGTCGTTCTCTTCGTGCGCGAAGAGGCGTGGTGACGGTACTCTCCGGTTGCGTGACGTTGATCTCTCATCGGGGGTGAGCGGTGTCGCTCTCTTTTCAAACGGGTCGTTACTTCTGGGTCGTGTCGGTTTTTAATTTTTGCATTTTCGATACTCAGCTCAAATAAATCACAGAAGGATTTCTCCTGATATCGACCCCTCTGTCGGGGAGTCTCTTAAGACCTCTTGAGAAGGTCCTCCATTTGTCCCCTCCAGTCATACATACTCTCAAACCAATTCTCTTATACCTGTTGGTTCGTGTGTAGGACCATCTTCAAACAACGATCAGTACTCCAGCACTCCTTTGTCTGGAGAATCAAAAAGATTCATACCCTTCTATGTCATCAAACCCAAGTATTTTGTGAGAGGACTTTTTATAGTTTGATAGACTTCCGGACAAGACGGTCAAGAGGGTCTCGTGTCTCATAGAGTGAGGATTAGAGGTGGGACTCGAAAGTCCCACGTAATTTCCAGTCGTTGAAGTCACCGATCACTGAGTCAGGAACATCTCGACCTACCGAAAAAGAAGTCAACCATATGAAGAGACGGTGTACATACAAAAGATTGAATAATTCACCCTTTTTATTCGTCAAAGTATCTTATTTTGTTTGCTAATGTATTTGGTTAGTTTGAAGTGATTTTCCGTCTTAAGGGAAAGCTTAGAAAGATTATCGAGAAGAAACCCAAAGTACCGGCCCACCGAGATGGGGAGAGAGGTAGGGTATTCGGAAGTAAATGACTTCTAAAACCGTAGACTGAGTATCCTCAGTGCTGAAGGTCCCGAGGACGGTATCAATGTCTGTCGTAAGTGTAGACCACTCTTTAGGTAGATCGAAGTTGAAGTAGAGGAATTAAATGTTTTAAACTTGAAGGTAAGAGGTACTCGTTCGACAAGAGTTGGTATAAGAGTGGTTCTTGTTGAAATAAAGACCTCGACCTGAGAGGTTATATTTTTATTAGGGATGGGTGTGGAGAAATCACCAAGTTGAAAGTGGGTGGAACAGGGTGGCTCAAGAGGTCAGGGAGGTCGAGGAGAAGGGGAGTAACGAAGGAAGGGAGGAGACTGATGTTCAGAGAAAGGTCGATAGAGGAGGACGCCGTAGGTGGAAGGTTCAGGACTGGAACCGATTTACATGTGAACCAGAAAAGACAGGGACTGGGATCCATGACTTACGGTCGCCTCCTTTGGTGTCCAACAACAATGATGTACAAAAAACCAGGGGTATAGAGTCACTCTGGGAGTTTCGTTGGAAAATTATGAAGAAATCCTTTGTCAGAGAATGAAAGAAGGATCCCTAATAAGTTAAAAGGAATTCAGGGTTCAAGGGACGACGGTAGAAGAAAGAGTCGTCCAATTGTGACTTGGTATAAAGTGTCACTTATCAACTTCGAAAGTCCGTACTTTAGATGTGAGAACAAGGAGTCCCGGGTACAAAAAGGGGTGATCCGGAGGTGATCTGAATTCCCCTAATACAATTTGACTCTTCCACTACCGTGGGGTGAGGTCATGAGAACGGACCTTTTAAGGTACCTGTCTCCTCGGACCACCCGACGTCAGGTACCCCAACGATTGTCAGCCTGTGCTGACTCGCTGAAGTGAAAGTGAAAAGTGAAAGTACGTAACCTCTTCCTTTACCGTTGGGTGAGGTCACAAGAACGGACCTCTTAGGGTCCCTACCCCCTCGGACCACCCGACGGCAGATACCCCAGCGTGTCTCAGCCTGTACTGACTTCGCTGCGTCTTCGTCGTCGTCGTCGCCTGAATTCCCCTAATACAATTTGACTCCGTCTTGGTCCTATTAATACAGTCCTATAACCGTTTGTGGTAAATCGTCAATAAAAAACAAACTAAAATATCGCTGTTCGAAAGGTAGAATATCTATTACACTTTATCAGGACAGGATCCTTGTTATTGGGAGTTTATAGTAGTTTTACAGAGAAAGTACAAAGTATCCACGAGTGACTTACTCACTTAAGCCATTTACTTACGTATGTCCACCATTTGTTAGGGTCCTCACCTGACTATGTACCTCTTCATATTCTTCAAACCCTTCTCTAAAGTCGGGTCCTTGAATAGTAAATCTTCATAAACTTGTTCTACAATATATTATTCCAAAACTTGACACTCCTTACCCTCTGATCTCTATTCCGTTTTACTCCACGATTAATAAATGCGTCCCCTCAAGTCTGTTTTTACAAAAATTAAATAAAAGACAAAAACAAAAAATTCTGTTCTTTCTAGTGTCAGGAGTCTAAGAGTCATATAGAGTCCCTTCTTTCCGTCTTATCAATAAAGAGTATACGATATTCCACCCTCACAACCTAAATTCCGTTATATCTTTCTTTTTCGCTTAGGGAAGATCCGTCATCCTGGCTTTCTTTTAACATTTATTTCCGTTTCCCCCTCCCCGTCACTTTTAACACAGACCCCATACTGTTCTTCTGACCAAATTGACCTTGTAATTCACACTATTCACCCCACACACACCCCCACACACAGACATCCCACACCACAAACGTCTTTGATCCGTGTCTTTAAAGTTGAGTCCCTGATAAAACAATCTTTACATAACCACGATAACCTTCGGTGAAATTTCATTTAGGATATAACCACGTGAGTATAACCTTCTATTTGGGACAACGAATGCTAAGACACCGTCCTTGAGCGTTCTGACAGTAAGGGAGAATAGGTCCATAGTGATTTCTTAGTTATAGAAATTATTAATAAGTTGTTTGAACCCCTTAAAAGAGGATCTACGTCCGATTACAGGATCTACAAACTCCTCTATATTTCTACAAAAAAATTTTAGAGTACCACCCCCTCCCCTTCTTACGTATTCGTTAGATATTATATAATTGTGGACTAAATGCTAATAAAGTACGAAGATACACTAGTGGTGGTCCCCCGCTTAAGGGAGGGTTAATATTTTGCTCGACTGTCTCCCTTCTTTTTTCACGAACGTGGTCTCGGGTAGTTTTCTTCTCAGAGATTAGACAAAATCTCAGTGTCTTGTATCAATCTCAGAGAGAAAAACGATCTAAATCTATCCAACATATCAGGGTACCTTTATCACGGTACTTATCACCAATCCAAAACGTCCTACTAAGGTTTCCACATATAAAATCGATTAGAAAGTACATCAATCCTTTTTTGTTTCGGATATATATGTATAACGACCTTCATCGCGATCACCATTTTTTAGGTGGACTGTCACACTCTCAACGACCAACCTAGGGAGCCGTCCCTTCTAGGGGACCTCATCCTTTACCGTTGGGCGAGGTCATAAGAGGGGACCTTTTAAGGTACCTGTTTCCTCGGACCGTCCGATGTCAGGTACCCCGACGTTTCTCAGTTTATACTGACTCGTGTGTTCTCATACACACACACACATAATAAATATTAAAAATACTTGTTTAAAGGGTTCATGTTTGAAAGTCTCGAGTTGGGTAAATATAGTCACTGACGGACAATGAAGTTCTGTAATTTATTTACGGTTTACTTGTCTCCATACATAAATGGGAATTATGAAAGGATAGAAGACTTTACATCTTGGTGTGAATAATTTCTTTGTTATTCCTAAACGGTTATGTCAAATTCTGTTGGATAAAAGGGAAAATACTTTCTTATTTACAAGTGGAGATAAAAACATCCAACTATCTTTATCTGGATGGAGGGGAGGAAGTGGTGGTAAGGGTTCGTAAACTAGTGTCAACAGACCTTTTTTTGATATTTATGAAGTACAGTCCAATTTTTACTCGACACGATACGAATAGTTTGTCGAAGTCCGAGACGTTTATCGGAGACACGACGATTGTGTTTCCGTGCAAGTAATATACTATTAAAAAAGTCGGACTAAACGAGGGTTTCGATAGTGTCCATCTTTAAGACGGTAATTATAATAGAAGTTTACTCTTTCTGTCCGTGATGTTCATTCCAGGAAATAAACAAAACATCGTTTTGAAACTGTAATGTCGGTTTCACTGATTCCGGACATCGGGAGACAGGGATTCTGGGTCGAGGAAATTCTAAAGTTCTAGTCTAGCCATAGACGATAAGGGAGACGATTTTCCGTCAACCCCAATATTCGGTGGTTACTCGTAAAACAAGGATCAATTCGGTTATCTTCTTTGTCAGTTTGTAAATTCTGGTTTAAAAAGGAAGGTACATGTAATCATCTTTCGTAATATGTCCGTCTTGGGATAAGGATATTTCCCCCCGATCAAGTAATGGTCCTTACTGAGTAGTAGGTCAAACTCCGGGATCTACTACCCAGGAACTACGTCCGTCCTGGGAGTTCTCCAACTTACCGGAGTACTTTAATATGGTCACAACGTATTTTTACGTAAAAACACCTTCTGTTCTCAAAGAATCTAAAAGTTCAACGACTGAGGTTTTTTGAATTGTTAGATCTAGAGGATAAAGAGAAGAAAAGTAAAAGTAAAAAGAAAACCTAAAGTAAAAAGAATACCTAAAACTGTAGACTAATTCTTATAGTTGGGATCACAGTTGAGTCCTTAACTTTCGGACTAACAAAATGGAGAATTTCCAATACAGTAAACCTACTCAAAGAATTAAAGAAATTATGCATCAAAGAGGTGAACGATTACTCTCTCTATTGATTAACACTCCGTGTCTTGTCCGTTTACAATTTACTCTATAATTAAGATTGTAGTTCTTACACCCAAAGGACTTCTTCCTCGAGACACAAATCACGGACACTTTTGTTGTTGTCTTCCTATTCTGGGGGAGGTCTGTCCCCTTGGAACTTCTAGTATAGATCCAATGAGTAGCGGATTCTCTTTTGTATGTGATTAGTGGGGAAGGAGGTCTGTCCGGTATGTAAAAAGACATAGATAGTCTCACATTGGAGCCCAAATAACTAATAACCAATTAACAAACTGACCAACTCGTGTATCGTGCACTTACTACCCCAATAACCCTAACATAAAAGGAACCTAATACATTCAGAGTTCCTTAAACCTCACCACCCAAGTCTGTGTATGTGTACCCCATATTTTCTAAAAGTGTTTACGACCAGCCCCAGGAACCGATTCTCCTCTGAGACGGAACCCGGGCGGCCACATTATTTGACGTGAGGTGGTAGACGTAACAGGAAGAGTCACTCAAACAAAGGGCCTTGCACACCGATGTTGTAAGGGTCAACCGCGTTACCATTTCTTAGGCGAACGGTTACGTCCTCTGTGTCCTCTACACCCAAGTCAGGGACCCTACCTTTCTAGGGGACCTCATCCTTTACCGTTGGGTGAGACTTAAAGAAAGGACCTTTTGAGGTACCCATCTCCTCGGACCGTCCGATGTCAGGCACTCCAACGTTTGTCAGTCTGCGTTGACTCGTACGTCGTGTTTTGGTTCTCACGTAGTCTTAGTACGACCTCCCGGACAATTTTGTCTCTAATGACCCAGGGTGGGAGTTTCACAGAGTAAGTCATCCAGTCTCTACCCTGGACTCTACTCGTTCAGAGTGTCCAAGGTTCCCCTACGACTACGACGACCAGACTCCCGGTGCCAACATCTTGGTCTGGAAGGGGGGTTTTGTGGACACCTTTGGACACACGACAGCTGAGTCAGCACAGGCTGAGAAACACTGGGGCACCTGACGTCGGGTGGTCCGAGGAGACAGGTACCCTAAGAGGTCTGTCCTTAGGACCTCATCCAACGGTAAGGGACGAGGTCCCCTAGAAGGGCTGGGTCCCTAGTCTGGACGTAGAGGATTCAGAGGACGTAGTCGTCCGTCAAAGAAATGGTGACCATCCTTATATTACGCATTGTGTATATATCAAAATTAAAAGATAATACACCCGAGTTAGCTAGTCAGAACAGACTGAGAAATGCTGGGGTACCTGACATTGGGTGGTCCGAGGAGACGGGTGCCTTAAAAGGTTCGTTCTTATGACCTCACCCAACGGTGAAGGACAAGGTCCCCTAGAAGGGCTGGATCTCTAGTTTGAACTTAAAGAACGTAGAGGACGTAACCGTCCGTCTAAAAAATGGTGATCGTGGTTGACCCTTCGGTCAAAAGATCATCCGTCCAACTTTTTTACTTCACCCATTTTGGTTAAAATCGTTAAAAAGTAAACTAGATTATATACTATAATGGTAATTGTTCATTAACTACATTCTTTAATAATTACTCTATGAAATGTAGAAAACCATGATTCGGTGTCTTTAGACCCTACATAACATGTAAAGGTCGTATAGAGTAAAGTCTAGTCGGATAAAGTCCCCGAACACCGGTGAGGTGACCTGCCGTGTCAAAATTCATAAACACCCCCCTCTCTTGACCTGTCAAGACGTACACAAGAGTCTTACTTTTTGAGGAGTCTCTCATGACCCGAGAAATACGGTATCTAAGAAGACAATTTCTCACTGTGTTGAAGAGTTTTTCGGTCTACAGGAACACACTCTTTCACCTTCCGAACCCGGACTCTATAAAAAGTATCCTTCAACGTACAAAGTGGTCCGTTTCTTTTGTAGGAATCTATAGGCAAGACCACGAGGATTTTATAAGTGTAAAGACTTTGGTGTGAGAATAAGGAACTTTCATTTGAGGGTCGTACGGGTATCTAAGACTCTAAGGTCAGTTCAGGTCCTCACCACCTGATCGACGAAAACAAAGAAGGACCTTCTCTTTGACCATCTGGTAAACCTCGTCTTTGGAGGTCCGTTTGACGGTGTACTCATTTAATCTCAGTGGTAGAAGGTTAAGTCGAAAGAGCGTCTACCACTACCACCGGACATCACGGGTTTGGATCCTTCGCGCACGGACCCCACTCTTTCGGGCGGGTGAGGTCTCTTAAAGATGTCGTCTGGCCCAACTCATGAAGTGATTACTTTCACGAGTCAGCTTTGAGTGTCAAAGATAAGTCTGTTACAATTTCGAGGAAGTCGGTTCCTAAGAATAAAGACGAGTTCATCAGGAATTGGGTGTTTCGTAATGGAAGAATTTACAGAACTCGACTTCTCGTAAAAGTACAACAGAGACGTATCAGTCCAAAAATCCTGAGTCTTATCAACACGAAAGTTTCAAAACGTCAGCACGACTTTAGACAATAACTATTACACTAAGGTAAAGTCTTTATATTAAGTCCCCGACATAGTTGATATAAAGTTACAGTCTACAAAACCTAAACGAGACCTTAGTGACTCCAACACGGTAATCAACTCTTATTCCGTACTTCACACTGTACAAAGACTTGGACGTCACACCTGACCAGCACCGAATAAAAGGATTCATTGGTTCAGAGCGACTGAGACGAGACGAAATAAAAGAACTCGAAGTTCGGTGGCAGTAGCGATGGGTAGTCGCAGGGACAGAACGGGAAAGTGAGGTCGTGGGTTAGGAGAGGGAAGACGTCAAGTCAGAACAAACGTAAGGTCAGAGTCAATTGAAACTTATATTGAAATAGAAAAATGAACTGACGTAAGTGTCTCTTGAGAACCCTGTTTTGAGTCAGATTAAACTGGAACAAAAGAATTATAATAGTTGGAAACAACCATTTAATAGAAATTCGATTAACGTAAAAAGTAACAAAATAAAAGATAAAACGAAAAATTCGTCCTTCTTCTCCGTTATTGTCAACGTCTCTGAAGGTTTTCATATCAAATACGATATTTGATCGTACTCCCTACCCCTGTTATTGAGAAGTACAATTACAGTCGAAAAAAAAATTAAATGAAAAATAACTTCTTATTAACGAAATGTTTTAAAACAACAGTTTGGAGTTGTACTTAGTCGGTATACATATGCATGTAGAGGAGGGAAAACTCGGAGGGAGGGTACAGGGAGGGGTGGGGTGGTGGGCTCCAACTATGTCTCGGGGACAAACTCAAAGGACTCGGTATGTCGTTTAAAGGCAACCGATAGATAAAATGTATACCATTACATTCAAAGGTACAATGAGAAAGGTATGTAAAGTGGGAGAGGAGGGGAAAGGGGTACAGGTATTCAGACAAGAGATACAGACAAGGAGGTAACGACGGGACATTTATTTAAGAAGTCTTGGTAAAAAGATCTAAGGTATATATACGTAATCTTATGTTATGAATAGAAAAAGAAAGACTGAGTGAAGTGAAACATATTATCCAAGATCCAAGTAAGTGGAGACTCTCCGAATATTTTTAGGGATTCGGATGGAAGAATATTAGATCTTTTTCGGGTGTGAGTTTAAGAGTGGAAATGGAAATCCTATCGTCAACGGGTCAGGGTTACTGTTGAGTCCTCTTAACGGTCTCTCCCCTTTTTTTTCTTCGTCGTCGTTTTTTGTTTGGACCGAAAGATATTCAATATATTACATCCACCCTTTGAAACGGAACTTTTCCCGGAAAATCTTATTTTTGTACCCGAAGGGACTATCGAGTCAACCATTTCTTAGACGGACGTTACGTCCTCTGGGGTCAAACTAAGGACCCAGTCCTTCTAGGTGACCTCTTCCCTATCCGACGGATGAAGTCATAATCCGAAGAGAACACCGAGTTGATCATTTCTTAGGTGGACGTTACACCCTCTGCACCCAAACTAGGGACCCAACCCTTTTAGGGGACCTCTTCCCTTTCCGATGGGTGAGGTCATAAGACCGGACCTCTTAAGGCACCTGATATCAGGTACCCCAGCGTTTCAGCCTGTACTGACTCGCCGAAAGTGAAAGTCATATTTTTGTATTTTAAATTGGGTTCTTTTAGGAAATTTTCGGAACTGGAAACGGTACTTTGGGTGTTTCCGTCCAAGTTGATTCTTAGGTAGTAACAGTAATCTTAAACTTTATGTGGTCTACACAAAGTCTTTCTACGTTTTAATTGACTAAAGTTTTAATTGACTAATTGTTTCGTCCCGAAACTAAATAAACCGAATCACACATTCAGAAACACTATTTTTTATAAGAATCGGGGAATGACATACAGTTGGTATCTGAACTGGAGGTCTATATGTTTCTATGTCTCCTGTAGTAGGACCCTCCCTCCGTCTGTCTGTGTACTCGTCTACTACTGTGACATGTCCCACTACTCCCGAAACTGTCCGTATCTTTCCTCGCTGTCCAAAATGAACCCAGTTTCTTTTTCACTGTAAGTTCGATTTAAAACCGTCTCTTTGTTGTCAAGGAGTCCATTTACTCCTTGTCAAGGAGTCGGGAGTTTCATTTACTCCCGACAAAGTTCGTTTCTCTTGTCTCTGTGTCTATGTTTGTGTTTTCTCTTGAAGTACTTCTTGACATCATGAAACTTTTACTGTCCTCACGTCTCGTAGACACCCCACGCACCTTCGTCTCGTCCTCCTCTCGTCCAGTCCTTCTCGGAACAAGACCGTTTCCTTACATTTAAGGTAGGGAGTCTGTCACCCTAAACGTTCAGTCCCCTCACCATGAGGATGGATCTGTGTAAAATCGTCACAGTAATTGTCCTCCGACCTAACCTCTTCTGGTTCTGACTTCCGTACCCTGATTATCAAGTCCTCCACCTCTACCACCCTGTATTTAATTCATCACCTTCACCGTCCCTTCCTTTCTTTATGATCCTTCCAAAAAATTCTTCACTTGACTGGTGAACCACTGACTAATCTGCAGCTTATACTCTTTCTTCCTTAAATCTTTCCCTAAAAGAAAATGAAGGAACTACTTTAAGACGTACGGACAAAGAAGGTTATGAAACAATCAAATAAGTCAATTGTACATACCTCCCAAATAATACACGGTCCACAGTATCATTTACGACTTCTATGTTTAAGTCAATTAGTCGTTTATAAAGTATCTGTGTACGAAAGGTAGTCCGTGACAGAATATGCGAGTCTTAGGTCGTCACCTCCTTTGTCTGTTCTATACAACTTTGTTCGTCTTTTAGGTTTGTTTCTTTTTTGTTTATCTCCTTATTTTACAAAGAGAAATAATTGAACAACTAGTCGTCCATTCTGTTGGAGATTTCGTCGACGAAGTATTACTACTCAGTCTCTGTCCTAAGATATCGGAACACTCTTCCTCAGTCAGAACACTCTTATCCATGACCTTTAAGACTGTTGTCTTTGGTCTTGTTTCAAAGCTCGTAGCACCACAAGTTTAAAATCGTTTTGTCTTATAACTACTATACGTATCAGTGGACGTTCTCGTTTTTCTGGGGTCGTCAAAAGGGGTCTTTCCACGCTCACCAATAAAGAATCCTTGAATTGTAATCTCGTCCATCTTACCTTTTTAGTACTCTGGTCCCTTTAACTTCTATTAAGTCTTTTTATATTCGAAAGTTTAGGAACGATAGGACGTCAAATGGAGTTCACTTTATCTACTATTTTCAACCATTTAATATATCGTATAATCTTTCACTACCTGTAATACCTCTCTTTGTTTTTCGTGTCTTAGCCTTATCCCTTTTATCACGTACACGCAAGTGTTTATTTACTGACAAGAAAATAATTATTCACTCTATTGGACTCTTCCTGCGTGTCTTCGTCATATCTACGTCTATTCTTTCTTACGGACAGAAGTTCCTTAAGCCACAGCACTTCAGTTTGTTCACGTTATAGTACACTCTGTACGGCTCGACCTCCTTACGTGCCCACCACACCGTCGAGTACGTAACCCATGGATTGAGTCGGTCTGTCGTCTCCTACCAATTGTTTTCGTAGAGGTTATTCCACGGTGGAATCGACGTTGGACTTTCAACTTAATTTCATTCAACTTATTCTAAATAAGTCACCCGAAACAAGGTGCTTCTTCCCTGTAGTATACTGTTCCATATTTCAATACTATCAAACCTTTAAGGTCTCTTGAAGGTAATCGAATCTCGATGACTCTCGTCCCACACACACCTCCCCATTACCACTGTTCTTTTCTTCTCGACCTAGCACCTACCTGAACTTGTAGTGTCGTTCATTAGACCTAAAGTCTGACTTCCGGTATATACACACGTACGCGCACACACAGGCACACGCACACACACACACACACACACACACACACACATTATAGTGACTTTCTAAAATTCACGATTTTCCTAAAATTCGTTTTTTATAACCTAATCAAAAATCTTTCTAATCCGAGTATCAGTACAATATCTACCTAATCTCCTCTGATCCTTCCTTTTCTTAGGATATTATCTCAATCCCTCTGGTTAAATTTCGAGTAATCATCATTTAAGTCCGTTCTGTCCTCTTTCGGACTTCTTCAACTTCCGAACCATTAACTTTCCGCTATCTTCCGTTTAACTCCTCGATAAATCTATCAGAGACAACTACCACGTTTGAGAGTCCGGGAGTCGGGGTAAAGGGGAGGTAGCGAGACAACGATCACCCGTCTTCGGGTTTGTCTTAGAAGGTGAAGTTTTGGAGTCGGGTCTGTTTAGTTAGGCAGGTAGGTAGAAACCACATTGAGCTCGTCGACGAGACCTTGGTAACGGAGACTGTCAAGTACCACATTTCGCACGGTGTCTCGACACGATCCGTAGCACGTCCACACATACTTTCATTCATGTATTATGACGAGTGGGAACACGTCCTGTTGACTCTCCTCTGGCTGACTGTCTGAGGCCCCACACGTAATACCGTTCTCGCATTTCCCGACTCATTACCTCTCATCCGCGAGTTATTTATGAACCTTTCACTTCTTCTCTCCGGGCCGAGACAGACGCCTTCGATCTCCTCTGAAGTGTCTTTCTGTAAACTTGACCCAAAACTTCCTCCGTATATGTCAAAGGACCCACGTGTCCCGATCGTAAGTTACTTCTGTCTGACCATTACTGACACCTCTGTCCGTACCAGTCGACACTCTAGGAAAAAGACAAAACTTTAGAGCGAATCCAGGTGTCGGTATGAGTCAATGGATTTAAGTCGGAAGATTACTACGTCCTTCCTTTACTAAAGTAAGACTTCCGTCTCTGTATTTATTAGTGTCTTTTGGTTTTTATATTTACAATAAATAGAGACCAAGAAGACAATTACATAGTAATTGTAAATCTTATTTTTGGGTCCCCCTTCGATTAAGATTATAAACTTTACTAACTTCTTTGTCTGACTCCTCTTAGATGCTTTCCGGACCTTGAAGACATTCGTAGACTCCTTCTTTCTATACATTGAACTTTCAATTTGTTTCTCAGACCACAGGGTTAAGAAAGGTGCAGTCAACACAGAGAGGATTTACTCAGACTTCTCAATTTGTCCGTGATTTGCTTCAGTATCTTTCTGAAACTCCGTTGTACTCCTGTACTTAAATCGGGTCGAGCGTCTACTGTCTTTCCTCGACCCCTACTGGTTTCGAATTACAAAGGTGTCGGAATCGAGGGGGTAGTAATGAAGAGTAATCGAAAAATAGTGTAAATCCTTTGAGATGAGGTATAAGACATTATTGGGTATACCTTTTTTCTCGGAATTTTTCTTACCTATATACATATGCATATTGACTTAGTGGAAAGACATGTGGACTTTGTGTAATATTTAGTTGATAGGAGGTTATATTTTAAATTTTTAATTTTTTCTTTTTATTTATTTTATCTTGTTTCTAAGGTGGGGTTTACGTGGTTAGACTCTTTTGTCACTTTTGACAGTCTCCGTTTGTAATTTAACATCAATCGTGACTTATATCTTCAAATAGACTGAGTTGGTCAGTATCTAGACGCAAACGATTTCTACATTACCCTGTCGACCCAAACATTATTTTTACATCGTTGACCAAGAGGTCGACGACTGTAAGTTTCGTGGTACCCTTGACTTCCTGTCCACGTGTGACGTCAGTTCTCGACTCATTCACACATGCAACTGATGAACGGAACGAGAAGCGAGTCAATACATCCTTTGTGTCTTTCCTTGAATTCTGTATAAAGGATTGTTTCGTGGCAATTCATGGATGGAGGAAGGGTCCTGACGGATCGAACTGAAACAGACGAGGACCGTCCTTCTGACGAGTAGTCAGAAGACCTTCTGACTTTCTCAACCTGTTGGGACGTTCTGTGTCTCGAATTGAACCAGGACTCCCCCCTACGTCTTTCTCAACCCCCCAACCTCTGTCTGCCTAGGAGACAGCAGGGGAGACAGTATAGTTGACCATCCGCTCACCTCTGTCCTGTCCGATCCGAAGGTTGTGCCTCTTCCGTTACCGTTGGATGAGATCATGAGGACGTACCGTTTAGGGTGCCTGTCTCCTCGGACCGTCCGACGTCAGGTACCCCAGCGATCCTCAACCTGTACTGACTCGCTGAAGTAAAAGTGAAAAGTGAAAGTACGTAACCTCTTCCTTTACCGTTGGGTGAGGTCACAAGAACGGACCTCTTAGGGTTCCTGCCCCCTCGGACCATCCGACGGCAGACACCCCAGTGTGTCTCAGTCTGTGCTGACTTCACTGAATCGTCGTCGTCGTCGTCCGAAGGTTATCGTCTCTCCTTTTACCAAGACAAGAACTCCTACCCCGGGACCCTCCTATCTTTATATTTGTTGACCGTTTGTGTTCGACCTTAGTTCTAACGGCCCTCTTTATAGTTATTGGAGTCTATACGTCTACTGTGGTGGGAATACCGTCTTTCACTTCTTCTTGATTTCTCTGAATTACTTTCACTTTCTCTCACTTTTTTAACCAAATTTCGAGTTGTAAGTATTTTGATTCTAGTACCGTAGGTCAGGGTAGTAAAGTACCGTTTATCTACCCCTTTCTCACCTTCGTCACCGACTGAAATAAAAAGACCCGAGGTTTTAGTGACGTCTACCACTAACGTCAGTACTTTAATTCTGTGAATAAAGAACCTTCCTTTCAATACTGGTTGGATCTGTCGTATAACTTTTCGTCTCTGTAATGAAACGGTTGTTTCCAGACGGATCAGTTCCGATACCAAAAAGGTCACCAGTACATATCTACACTCTCAACCTGATATTTCTTTCGACTCGTGGCTTCTTAACTACGAAAACTTGACACCACAACCTCTTCTGAGAACTCTCAGGGAACCTGACGTTCCTCTAGGTTGGTCAGGTAGGATTTCCTCTAGTCAGAACCTACAAGTAACCTTCCTGACTACAACTTCGACTTTGAGGTTATGAAACCGGTGAACTACCCTTCTCGACTGAGTAAACTTTTCTGGGACCACGACCCTTTCTAACTCTCGTCCTCCTCTTCCCCTACTGTCTCCTACTCTACCAACCTACCGTAATGGTTGAGTTACCTGTACCCAAACCTATCTGAGGCCCTCAACTACCACCTGTCCTTCCGGACCGCACGACGCCAAGCACCCCAGCGTTTCTCAGTCTGTGTTGACTCGCTGACTTGACCTTGACCTTACCTAAGTTTGAGAATCCCAGAGTTTCCACGTGTTTCCTTAATTCTGAACTATATCTTCCGTCGTCCTCGGGAACATCTAAGAACTCGTTCCGAAGTTTCACTATTTATTTTATATATAAACCCTCTAAATAGACAGTCACATTGCGTCTGACCTAGTCTGTACCTTCTTTTGTCATCAAAGGATTCAATAACGTTAATAGTTTAAGACCAACTAGTGTATCCCTGTTACCCTTACCTTCCTACCCTTTAAGAAAAAAGTAGAGAATAATAGGTTCAACCCGAAGGGGTCATCGAGTCGACATTTCTTAAGAGGAAGTTACGTCTTCTGTGTCCTCTACGACCAAGTGAGGGGCCCAGTCCTTCTAGGAGACCTCCTCCCGTACCGTTGGGTGAGGCCATAAGAATGACCTCTTAGGGTGTCTCCTCGCACCACCCGATGTCAGGTATTCGAGGTTTCTCAACCTGTGTTGACTTCGCTGGTTCGTGTGTGTGTGTAAAAGGTTTACAACCAACCCTGCCCTCACCTCACCCTTTTCTACCGACGAACTGACCCTTTGACCTTTGTCTCGTTTTGTTCAAATAAGTGACTTACTAAACCCTGGTACACTGTTAAGAGGCCACAAGACATTGGACACCTTTATCGGTGTAGTAAACTTTTACCGACCGAAACGTAAGGACAGTCACCTTAGGACCGGTTCCTTATCTTTACGATAAAGTACATCTTATATCTTCGGTCACATACACCTTTACGTCTGAAGGGTTCAGTCTCTCATCATCATCACTTTCAGTGAGTCAGTACAGACTGAGAGACGTTGGGGTACCTGATATGTCAGGTACCTTAAGAGGTCCGGTCTTATGGCCTCTTCCATCGGAAAGGGAAGAGGTCGCCTAGAAGGGTTGGGTCCCTAGCTTGGGTCCAGAGGGTGTAACGTCCGTCTAAGAAATGGTCGACTCGGTGTTCCCTTCGAGTTCTTATGACCCTACCCATCGGATAGGGAAGAGGTCCCCTAGAAGGGTTGGGTCCCTAACTTGGGTCCAGGGGGTGTAACGTCCGCTTAAGAAATGGTCGACTCGGTGTTCCCTTCGGGTTCTTGTGACCTCACCCATCGGATAGGGAAGAGGTCGTCTTCTCTTGAGTCTAGGTTTCCCTTGACACTCCCGACCACAAAGACACTGTCTCTCGACACACTACGTCGTACACGAGAATAGACCCCCTCCCCGTCCTAATGGACCAGCGGAACCTACCGTGAACCTCCTGTGTTTACCTTTTCCATTCCGGAGGTTTCTTTAAAGACTTAAGCGATGTACAAATATAAGGAAAACTGCGTCATTACCCTAAGATCCGGACATGTTAATATAAAATTTTTCTTAAAGAATTGTAAGAGAGAGAAAAGAAGGACACCGGAGATAGGAGTAGGAAACCTAATTGTGGTTCAATTTTCTCGTCTAAAGGTGTAAAGTAAGAATAAAAATTCGTAGAGTAGAAATTACATAGGTACTTACGTCTGATACAATGTCGTCGTACTCTTAGAAGAAATATAAACTTTTATTAAAGATGTTACAAGTTAGTAGTCAAAGGAGAAAGTTCGTATTACAATTTGGTAGTTGGCTCCTTCCGAAGAAGGTAAGAACCACTTTTTAGTTCTCTTCCAGGAAAATAATTACCGTACTTATACTTTCACTTTCAGCAAGTCGTTACATGCTGAGAAACGCTGGGGCACCTGTCAGGTACCCCAAGAGGTCCGGTCTTATGACCTTACCCATCGGAAAGGGAAGAGGACCCCTAGAAGGGTTGGGTCCCTAGCTTGGGTCCAGAGGGTGTAACGTCCGTCTAAGAAATGGTCGACTCGGTGTTCCCTTCGGGTTCTTATGACCTCACCCATCGGATAGGGAAGAGGTCACCTAGAAGGACTTGGCCCTTAGTTTGGTCTAGGACGGTACGTCCGCCTAACAAATGGTCGACTCGATAATCCCTTCGGGGTAATTACCGTGTAGGTGATGTTTTAGTAACAACTACTAGTTTCAAGTTAAATCAAATCATCTGAATAAAAATTACCTTAAAAGATTGACACTTTAATTCCTTGAGACTATTCGATACAAAACTATCGTGTGAATTATATTAAGGAAAGTAAAGTAGGTGTCTGTAAACTCACAGAGAAATAAGGTCGTTGTGCGGGTCACGATCACTAAGGTCAAACTTTCTTTCTCCACTGGGAGGGAGAACTGGTCCCAACTAGGGATGGTAGACGTGAGACGTAAAGTAAAGGAGGGTAGAAGAGGCCCTAGAAAATTCGTAATTAATAAATTTAGTAAGTAAGTCGGTAAGTTGTTTGTAAAGACTCTGTGAAATGTGTTGGACAACGACTCAGACCTCCACTTCCCTACTTTTCTGTTTGGTACAATCTACCTATAACGGTAAGTCACACTCTTCTGACAGGGGAAAGGCCAGGTAGAAGACGGAGAGGTGAGGTAGTCTGAGAACGCCAGGGATATTGTGTCGGTTCGGGAAAGTAGGACTTTCAGTTTCAACTCCGTCGGGAGAAACCAGTGGACGAAGATGAGATGTCAAAAATAAGGTGTTGTGGTACAAGGAACACAAAGAGTGTTGAGGTCGAAATAGAAGCACCACCTAAGTAATGGAAAATAAACGGAAAATTGGGGTTTCAAGTCAGCAATCGGAGGAGATAAGAGGTAAACAGGTCTTGGGGATCCCTAGAGTAAGTACGGAAGTCGGACCGTAAGGGCAGTTGAGGTCTGGGCATAAAAGTTGCAGAGTTCCTAGAGCAGATGTCTCTGTAGTTTTAGCCCTAGAATAGCTAAGTAATATAGGTTGGAACGTTTGGAAGAAGGGTGGAAGGCAAAAGAATAGGTTGAACTCCTATAGTGGTGAGTCTATGGACCCGGGCGGAGGAAGAGACTGAGGATATCGAGAATAATGGAACGAGACGTCGGTCGGTGGTGGTCCTACCATTAGAATTCCGTGTCTAGAGAGACTCGGAGAGAAAGAATGAGACTGTTTGTCTCGATCAGTAGTTTTGGTGTACCTCAATGACACTGCTACTTCACTTTAATATATATTGTAGCCTGTGTCACGGACTGGGTGTCGTCTGTGAGTCGAACACAAACAAAGAAGAAACAGGAAAAAGGAAGGGGAGTACGGGTGGGGGTAGTCTGACGCTCGGTGGACTCCTGTCCCAGACGTAGAAGAAATGAAAGATACTCCTTCTTAACAAATTACTTAGTGTCTTGGATACATTGTCCCTGGATTTTATACGTCTGGAAGATTCAGACATAAATTCTTAGTAGTCACGATGGTTAGAAAGTCTAAAGACACAAGGATGACACTCTTCACGTTTCTCCATGTTGAAACCATATTTGAGATATGGTACTAACGTCATTTGTTGTTCCCCCAAATGTGTCCCACACAAAAAGTGTGGATAATCTTTGTCTGGTTGATATTTTGGATAGCGGTACGTAAGTCTTGTGTCGGCCTTCGGGTGTAAAGATTTTAGGTGGTTTCAAGAGTCAGACGTATAACACACTTGGTCTCCGAAAGTACAGGAATAAAAATTACCTCAGAATATAAAAGTAGTTAAACGTAACATGGTCTACGGTTCCATGTTTAATAAAAACCATTTTATCGTAGAAATAGGACACTCTTTCTTTAGTCTCATCGTGTGAAGGAAATACTCCTTAAGAAACAATATCAAATCGTAAGTGATACTGTTGTACCGGTTCACACCGACTTAACGGTAGAGTGAGACTTTTTTTTAAAATTAAGATCGATACATACTTAATATCCGTCGATAAAGGACTAATATGTCTCTAGACAAGTCACAAAAAGATTCAATTAACAACACATCATCCATCACCAATTAGCACAAACGAAACTCGTTTTTCTTGACGAACAAATTCTTCCGTCTGATATTTGACGACTCAGTGTCAAATGAAACTGTTTCTCTTTCACCTGGGATTTCTCTTAGTCACTTCGACCCCGTGTGTCATGTATCGCTCCCGTACCTCACCTCACACATGAGGAGGAGGAGACCGGAGGTTTCTTCGATCTTCCTTGTCTAGGTTTCGGAACCCCTCGGACGTCTAACTCTTTACGTTTTTGACCTTTCTCCGATTGGACCCGAAATACGTCAATTCACTGACCCCTTTGGTAAATTCCAAAAAGAGGGGACAAAAGTGAATAAAATACTCAACAACACATCGAGTATTATTTGTGAAATTTTACTTGAAATAAAACAAACAATGAAATTTATTTAAGATATACTTTTATGACTACTCGTACTCCCTTTAACTTAAGACAAAAAGAATCTACTGTGAATCGATAAACACCTGAGAAATGCCTCCCTGGAGTAGACGGCGACACCCGACACTCCCATTGAACGTTTGAGTCTCATAGAACACACTCCCCTCTGTCTACTTAATTATGTCACTATACACGATACATAAATGATTGTCCCGTGTCATACTTTGGGTGTTCTCTATGGTGTGGACCGGACCCTCCCAGTGTCTTCTGGTACCTCCTCGACTGTAGATTCACTTTTCGATTTTCTACATATACTAGAAAATGTAGTTCCAGAACTGTTAGAAGGTTAAAAGAGAGAAGGAGGATTGAATTCAATCCTTGTCCTTTATTCTCTTACATAAAATTCCTCTTCAAGTCAGCGATTCAGCACAGACTGAGAAGTTCTGGGGTACCTGATGTCGTGTGGTCCGAAGGGACAGGAAGTGATACAGGGCCTCAAACGAGTTTGAGTACAGGTAACTCAGCTACTACGGTAGGTTGGTAGAGTAGGAGACAACAGGGGAAGAGGACGGGAGTTAGAAAGGGTCGTAGACCCAGAAAAGGTTACTCAACCGAGAAGTGTAGTCCACCGGTTTCATAACCTCGAAGTCGTAGTCAGGAAGGTTACAGTCCTGTCGGAATTTTTTACGATGAGGATTATATACTACTGTAAGGAACCGGATTTAATAACACAGTTTAAAATATACGACTTGTACTGTAATTACATCTTCCTTTCTCACCATAGTTCTCATCTCAATTGATAAAGATCTATACAAAGGGTCCACCGCGACCACCATTTCTTGGACAGACGGTTACGTCCTCTACATTCTCTGGACCTAAGTTACCTCTTCCTTTACCGTTGGGTGAGGTCATAAGAACGGACCTCTTAGGGTGCCTGTCTTCACGGACCGTCCGATGTCAGGTACCCCAGGGTTTCTTAGTCTGTACTGACTTCACTGAATCGTACGTCTATATTAAATCAGTATAAAACCTTGTCTTCATCATGGTTCTCATTCTTTTTCGGCAAGGTGGTGGTTTTGTTTCGACTAGTAAGATTTATAAAAAGGATATAGTCCATCACTCAAGATAGTGTTTACTGACCTGGTACGTATAACTACAGTATTTAGTTAAAGGAGGAGGTTATGCAAGAGTACCGTCATATTAGCTTTCAGTCTGGGATACCTCTTTGAAAATAGCTGATCTCATACTTACAGAGAAGTATGACAAGTACCCCAAGACTTCCGTTGTTATGACTTCACTAAATGGTAAGAGAAGAGGTTCTGACTTGACTTGACTTGACTACTTACAGAGATCCTGTGACCGAAACGACCCTAATATCAATCTGTTAAACTTCATCGGGTCTGACGTCTTCTTGTTCGGTCTTCCACAACGACTAAGACTCATGTACCGTCTGTGCAGGGACTCACTCTCGGACGAACAAGGACTCTCCTTCAACTTCTTCGGTCACCTTAGTGACCTCTTCTCTTTGGAAACACCCATTACTTCCTGTCGTAGGTTTCCTTTCCCCTCTTTCCTAAGTCAAATCAAGTCAAGTCAGCGAGTCGGTACAGGCTGAGAAACGGTGGGGTACCTGACGTCGTGTGGTCTGAAGGGACAGGTAGTGGTCGAAGGTGTCGAACGAGTTTGAGGACAGGTAGCTCAGCCACTACGGTAGGTTGGCAGAGTAGGAGACAGCAGGCGAAGAGGAAGACGGAAGTTAGAACGGGTCGTAGTCCCAGAAAAGGTTACTCAGGCAAGAAGTGTAGTCCACCGGTTTCATAACCTCAAAGTCGAAGTCGTAGTCAGGAAGGTTACTTATAAGTCCTGACTAAAGGAAATCCTAACTGACCAACCTAGAGGAACGACAGGTTCCCTGAGAGTTCCTACGTCACCTTATGTGATAAGAGTGTTCAACTTCCGTTGGGTTTGGACCTCCGTCATTTTAGAGATCTCCCCCTTTTTCTTAAGTCCGTCTTGACCCCTAAAGTGAATCGGAATATTTCTCACATCCTATTTAACAGACGTCCTAGTGACCTCGTTTCTCATGTTTATTCGAACTTTCTGAGACTATAAATATACCTTATCGACTAACTTTTGACGGGATCGTGTTCGTCTTCTTTTCTCTTCAAATTTCAGAGTTTCTACGGTCCAAATGACTTGGTTTATTCTACGAAAAAGGACAAGTCGTTAAATAACCCAAGGAACCGAATAACGAAGAAAGGAGTGCAGGAGTACTTGTAAAAGTGTCGTATACCATAAGGGACGAAATAATTTGAAGAGTTAAGTTTTTGAGTCACTCGACTTGACACCAATGTATAGAGGGTCGGACTAAAGAAAGACGACCGAAAAGATTCGTTTTTTAATAAACAATCTAGAAGGTCCTATTTTATCTGTGTGTCTTTCTACGAATCTCTCAGAGACTAAGTCCAGTAAAGGTAACTAAAAAAACCTACCACGGGTACTTTAGTAACACTAGTCAAGAAGAGTACCCAAAGTCCCAAAAGTAAGACGGGAAGACCCTCGTGTCACTTAAATAAGGACGTACCAACCAGACAGAAAGAAAGGGAACAAGTAAGACGTTTGTAATGATTCGGTAGATACCGACCCCCTATTGTTTTCTGAAATTACAAACGTTTCGTGAAAGTATATACAATAATAAGGTTGAAAGTTTTTTGAGTCTTTCCCATACCAGTACAGTAAGGGGACGAACACGAATACTCCCCAGACGTCGTCCGGTGGTCGGTGACCTCCTACGGGGTCGGAGGACACCGTCTACTCCGGACTACTACCAAAGGTAGGACTGACCGTCCCTGGTAGAGAGTGGTGACGGGGTATCTCGGCTTTGATCGTTAAAACAACAGTACCCCAGGTCTCCCTTTCGGATGGGAGTTTAGGAGTCTCCACCTCCACATGTCCCCTTCCACCGCCCCTTTACCGCAGGAGTACGTACCGGTCAGCAGGAAGTAGAATATAGAGTCTAAGGGAGAGAAGTGGGTACCTCGAGGGGACCACCGAGTCTACTACTTCTTAGAAGGACGTTGCGCCCTCTAGACCCAAGTCTAGAGGGGGCCCAGCCCTTCTATGACTCTTCCCTTACCGTTGGGTGAGGTCATAAGAACGGACCTCTTAAGGTACCTGTCTCCTCGGACCACCCGATATCAGGTACCCCAGTGTTTTCCAGTCTGTCCTGACTCACTGATTGTAAAAGTGTGAAAGTGAAAGAGAGGTGGGACATTTTCACGACGCCTTCAACAACTCGAAGTCCACGATGGGTCAGTGTCCTGTGTTCCTTAATTCTACGACGTGGTCGTCCTTTCAGTGAGTCAGAACAGTCGGAGAAACGTTGGGGTACCCAATATGTCAGGTACCCCCTCCTGGATTTGTGGAACCTTCGACCAGGACACGACTAGACGGAAGAGTGCCCATGTCACAGCCGGTCGTCGTTCCTTCCGACACACTAAGGAGTGTGTATGATTCGGGAGAACTGGTGGCCCGGAAACTGGAACAACGACGACGTCCTTACAGTAGAAGACCCGGGTAGGTATACCGGTTCTCGACCGAGTCCGCAGGAGTTGAACGTTGTCCGAAGAAGGAGACACAGACGACATGTAACATGAATGAAGGTCATCTCGAAACATTTAAGATTTCCGTTAAACAAGGACGGGGACTGGTAAATCGACTCAGACCCAACCGTACTGTCGGTTCACACGTACTGTGGTTTCACACGTATCTGTGGTTTCAGATACTTCACTTTTTTTTTTTTTTCTGGTTTGGAAACCTTGACCTTTCGTTTTCGTTTACCAATTACAGTAAAAATTACAAGGTTGGTCAGTAGAACTAAGTACATAGGAAACTCACTTATTCGTCTCGTACATCTGGGTTAGTTATCTACCTTCTGTCTCCTTTTGCTCCAGTTGAGTTACACACTCCCTAATAAAAAAAGACAAAGAAAAGAAAGGGTCCATTTAGACACTTTTGAGACAAAACTGAATACCAAAATAGAAAAGACTGCGACTCACTGACTTTACTATCTCTAAGTTATTGACAAAAATGTGACATTAGAAGTCTACTAGTAGGAAACCCTACGTTAAAGTAAAATCCCGTTTCTCTCGGGTTTTTCTACGAGATACGTTGAGTTTAGTGTAGAGTGTTTCCAGAGGGAAAGATGGAAAGTCAATGAAAGTTAATGTGGGCTAACAAAGACAGACGAAGAGGATGAAATAAAAAAGGGGACACGTGAATTTAATAGACCGGATGTTACATAAAATGAATAAATAATACGATAACAGACAGAAGAGGTGATCTTATGTTTGCGGAACTTCTCAAAACCAGATAAAACTAATGGCAATTTGGGATTCTTTCTAGAAGTGCTGGTTCTATTAGTGATACCACACTAGTGAGTGGATCTCGGTCTGTAGGACCTTACACTTCAGTTCGCCCGGAATCTTTGGTAGTGATACTTGTTTCGATCACCTCTACTACCTTAAGGTCACCTCGATAAAGTTTAGGACTTTCTACTACGATACTTTCACGACATGAGTTATACAGTCGTTTAAACCTTTTGAGTCGTCACCGGTGTCCTGACCTTTTCCAGTCAAAAGTAAGGTTAGGGTTTCTTTCCGTTACGGTTTCTTACGAGTTTGATGACGTGTTAACGTGAGTAGAGTGTACGATCATTTCATTACGAGTTTTAAGAGGTTCGGTCCGAAGTCGTTATGTACTTGGTACTTGAAGGTCTACAAGTTCGACCAAAATCTTTTCCGTCTCCTTTGTCTCTACTTTAACGGTTGTAGACGACCTAGTACCTTTTTCGTTCTCTCAAGGTCTTTTTGTAGATAAAGACGAAATAACTGATACGGTTTCGGAAACTGACACACCTAGTGTTATTTGACACCTTTTAAGACTTTCTCTACCCGTATGGTCTGGTGGACTGGACGGAGAACTCTTTGGATATACGTCCAGTCCTTCGTTGTCAATCTTGACCTGTACCTTGTTGTCTGACCGAGGTTTATCCTTTTCCTCATGCAGTTCCGACATATAACAGTGGACGAATAAATTGAAGATACGTCTCATGTAGTACTCTTTACGACCCGACCTTCTTCGTGTTCGACCTTAGTTCTAACGGTCCTCTTTATAGTTAGTGGAGTCCATACGTCTACTGTGGTGAGAATTCCGTCTTTCACTTCTCTTTGAGTTTTCGGAGAACTACTTTCACTTTCTCCTCTCACTTTTTCAACCGAATTTCGAGTTGTAAGTCTTTTGCTTCTAGTATCGTAGACCAGGGTAGTGAAGTACCGTCTATTATCTACCCCTTTGTCACCTTTGTCACAGTTTGAAATAAAACCCCCCGAGGTTTTAGTGACGTCTACCACTGACGTCGGTACTTTAATTTGCTGCGAATGAGGAACCTTCTTTCAATACTGGTTGGATCTAATTTTTCGTCTCTGTAATGAAACGGTTGTTTCCAGACAGATCAGTTCCGATACCAAAAAGGTCACCAGTACATACCTACACTCTCAACCTGACACTTCTTCCGACTCGTGGTTTCTTAACTACGAAAACTTGACACCACAACCTCTTCTGAGAACTCTCAGGGAACCTGACGTTCCTCTAGGTTGGTCAGGTAAGACTTCCTCTAGTCGGGACCCTAAAGAAACCTTCCTTACTACGATTTCGACTTTGAGGTCATGAAACCGGTGGAGTACGCTTCTCAACTGAGTAACTTTTTCTGAGACTACGACCCTCTCTAACCCCCGTCCTCCTCTTCCCCTGCTGTCTCCTACTCTACCGACCTGCCGTAGTGACTGAGCTACCTACACTCAGACTCACTTGAGGCCCTCAACCACTACCTGTCCCTCCGGACCACACGACGCTAAGTACCCCAGCGTTTCTCAGCCTGTGCTGACTCACTGACTTGACTTGACTTGACTTGGGGATTCTCGTTTCTCGTTACGACCGTATATCATCCATTCGTTATTGATAAACGACTTCCGCACTTGTGAAGAAAGGTAATCTTTGCTCAGACGGGGTACCTCCCCGGGACACACACAGAACATACACACAGGGGGTGAGGGTAGACGACACCTCGACTCTGTAGAAACACAGGTGTGAGACATCGTCCCGGGAACGAGTCGTAAGGACCGAGGTCGAGCCCGTACAGGTACTCTTTCCTCGGACACACCCTGGATACAAATATCAATCTATTCTCTCATTATCGGACACTAGAAGAGAGGTAAAAGTCGTCCAAGTGTAAATATGACCGGACTTCGTATAACACTTCATATTATAAACCTAGATATCAATAGGGAATCGGTGGAGACACTCATTTACAAAAGGGTTTATACTGTTTAAGACTTACTGTTAATTTTACTGTTAAAGACTTACTTTCCTGTTCTCTTCATTTCTCGTCATCAACGTCTTGAATCTCCGACTAAAAAATCCTAACTTCAGGACTAAGACGTGAGTGATCAAAACACTTGAAACAGTCAAAGGAGTAGACATCTTACCCTTATTACTATCATAGATGACGTTTCTGACAAACCTCACTTATGTATCCTACGAAATTTTTCACTGTACATATTGTTATCACTGACACACAACCGTCAATTGTAATAAACAGTAATAATAATAAGGACGAACTTCTTACCAGAACTCGATTTATTTAAATGAAAATAACCGTCATCATTCGTACAAATCTATGAGAATTATAATAATGTTACTATAACATCATACGTTTACTTAGACCGTAAAATAATTGGTCTTGACGGGATCTGACCGTAAATATGGATGTCTCGTTTTTTTCTTACAAGTACTACTAGTAAGACGAGTGACCCTCTAGAACTTAATCGAAGACTTAATAACTTCAATGCTATCGAAACCCCAACTCACCTAAAACAATATTTCTTTGATATTTGATGAAAAAAACTTTATACTATTAGACCTTCAGTGTTATACGTTTTTGAGAAGTCATTCAAATATAAGAACTGACGGTCCCTCTTCATCACGTTTCTGAGGAGTTTTATGTTCCTGTCAGACTCTTGGTCACTATGAGACACGTCGATTTGTCTCGTATGACCCTTAGGTCTCCACGACCAAGTGACCCGTCGGGACCTACTAGACCCGTCTATACGTCCCCGAAGGTCCAACGGACTGTAGAGGTCCATGGTAGAGTAGGGTGGGACTGTAAGGATCCTACTGACGTTCAAACTGATATTGGGGTTTAAGGACTAGTGGTCGTCCGAAGTAGGAGCTGGACAGAGAGGTGGTAATAGTGAGTGTAAGACTATGTCTTGGGGTCTCGGGCGTCTGGAACCCTTCCCCTACCCGACCTCAATCAGTTGTCCCGACAAGTCCCTTTGTCACCGTGCTCAAGAGGGGGAGTGCACAGAAGCGACTCCGGCACCCTCGAATCTCTCCCTCACCCCCTTCTTTTAGTGTTGTCGTGCCCTGTTTATTTACTTTTTTTTCTTTCACCTTCACCTTAATTTAAGTGCTTCCATCACTCTCGTCTATCATCCGTCTTTGTTTACCTTTTCAAACTTGAAAATCCTCGGTTTTCAAGATGTGTTATAAACGGACTATCAACGTACATGTCACAAATAGTGGTGTATAATTCGTTATACTACAATCTACTAAATATATGGTAAAGATGAATTAAAAATGTAAGACATTCACACTATATTCACAATCAACGAGTCAGTACAGGTTGAGAAACGTTGGGGTACCTGATACCGGACGGTCCGAGGGGACAGGTACTTTAAGAGGTCCGACTTTATGACCTTACCCATCGGTAAGGGAAGAGGTCCCCTAGAAGGACTGGGTCCCTAACTTGGGTCCAGAGGACGTAACGTCCGTTTAAGAAATGACAGACTCGATGGTCACTTCAATGACAAGAGAAATACAGTAATTCCAGACCCTCCGAGTCTCTCCAACGAAATTCAGTGTCTCCATTATAAATTCCGACAAGTCCCTTTAATACGGACACAAGGTACGGTGTTTTTCACTAAATTTGACCCGTCCATCTATTGACTCCTATTTGATAGGTTTTTACAGTTGATAAGGGGTCTCCCATCTACTTCGTACTGTTGAGAAAGTAGTTATCTTAAAATTTTCCTCGTTTTAAAATGTATGAAGTCGAAATGACACCATAATCAAAATAACCTTGTAATCAGTGTGTACTACAATTTTTATGACCTCTTAATGTACTTGACTTTTACTAAGTTTCTGAAATCTGTTCCCAGCTTACCTCTGTTTTCTCCTCTCCTAACCTCCCTTTCCCACCCCTCCTCCCATTAGACTCTTTCACCCCTTCACCCCCCCTCTTCCTCTCCCTCTCTCCTCCTCTCCACTCTCACACCTCCTCCTTCCCTCAACACACCGTTGTGAGTAAGATTCGATTCTGGCAAAGGTACCGATCTTCTACTTGTCTATAAACATCGTACTTCTTGATGAGAGGTGGGTGAGGGTATGGGGTGAGTCCCTCCTAGACTTATCTTGAAAAACAGGTAGAAACCAGACAAAAGGTGTTTCGTCGACCTCATTAGAAAGAATTTGTATTTAACTTACTAAATTGAAAAGTCGAATTGTGGGAAGTTACCTAAGGGGGACGAGAGACTTATTTTGGGTTTAAAGATGATATTGGAAGACACACACGAACGATTTAGTGAAGACAGTACAGGTTTAGAAACTCTGGGGTACCTGATATCGGACAGTCTGAGGAGACAGGAACCCTAAGGAGTCCGTTCTTATGACCTCACCTAACGATACGAGAGGAGGTCCCCTAGAAGGGTTGGGTCCTTAGTTTTGGTACCGAGAATCAGAGGACGTAACTCTCAGGTCAAGAAATGGTGATCACGGTAGACCCTTCGGGGACATTGGAACATCCGGACGTATTAGACGGGGACGGGTGGTGAGGTTGCAGTATCCTCGACTCTGAAAAGGACGGTGTCCCGGAAACGTGTGTGACGAGGGAAACTTTTTTATGAGAAGCGTCGTACGAAGTCACGAGTATACACTAGAGTAGTGTTTCCGAGAGGGACTGGCGGTATAGAATTCACTCAAAGGGAAGAACAGATAGTAAAGTGGTAAAGTAAGAGAAGTATCACGATTATCATTAACACTAATATGTATAACAAAAAAAACAAAGACATAGAAGAAGTGATTTAAAAATCCGAGGACTTCCTTCTTTGATATAGAGAAACGATATGGACGACGGTCACCAGAACAAATAAATTATTTATGGACTACTGTTACTACAGAGGGACGTCACAAGTCCCACCGTGTGTGGTAGGGAGTCTTACCTAGTCTAGATTCGGCATCGCCATTTCTTAGACGGACGGTAACGTCCTCAGTGTCCAAGTTAGGGACCCAGTCTTTCTAGGGGACGTCCTCCTTCACCGTTGAGTGAGGTCATAAGAACGTACCTTTTAAAGTACCTGTCTCCTCGGATCCCTCCGATGACAGGTACCCCAGTACTTCTCAGTCTGTGTTCACTCGTGTGTGTCTGTTCTATTTCTTTCCGTCAGTCATGAACGTCACCAAACTACTCCAGAGACTTATCAGTCTACACCTCACTTATGTCCCCAGTCACTCGAGACAACATTATTTTCCTCACCATGATCTTTAGCAGAGTATGTTTGATCTCTACAAATCCGTGCCGAAACTTCAGTTTCTTACTTATTCCTTTTTGATCACACGAGACGAGCGGTAACTCCCGTCCCAACATCACGTCAGTCGTCTGACATTTTTTACTACACATCTGAAACTTGTGACTCTTAACAACAAACGAGGGCCCTCTAAACACACACTCACATACGATGTGTGTGTGTGTGTGTGTGTATGTGTGTGTCTCCCAAGATTCTCGACGGGTGACCACTGGTCCTTCTTTCTCGTGTCGACAGGAGAGTCCCCCACCGGACTTCTCTCGGGACCCTTGGGGTCTCGAGGGCAGCCTGAGAAGGGGAAGTCGGAGGGGGTGCGTACGGGACCTTGGTGGGGGGTGGGGGGGGCAGGGGAGGTGCGTGGGACAAGACAGGACTCAATGAGTCCGGGACCCTTTACGTCACGACGTCACACTCAAGACATACGAGACGGTCCATCCTCCCTAGAATCTCCCAAAGGACTTCCTGTCCCTTGGACCACAACCAAACTTCACCGTCGGAACCCAACCCCTTGCCGTCTGGAATCCGTCGTGCAGACGACGACGACGATTCAACGAAGTCAGCACAGGCTGAGACACGCTGGGGTATCTGCCGTCGGGTGGTCCGAGGGGGCAGGGTAGGTCCACTAAGAAGACTAGTCCCTGAAAACCTTGAGTGACAGGGTCTCCCTCCCCTAGGAAGTCCCCACCCCCCTCCGACCGTAAAACTGGTGAGAAATAACTAGGACGAAGTCGCTCCTGAACTTCCTTTTCGGAAGGGCCCTCTCTTCGAACACCTGACGGAGTGACTCTTGTTTGTTACTTTCTCGGTCCGAAGGTCACCCGAACTAAAGAAATAAATATTTGGTCAGAAGGTTGGAAGGACTTGAAGAATTTAAGTAGAGTCCAACATCTCAGACAATAGGACTGTTCAACCCTCACTGTTTGGGATAAAATACAGAAACTTACAACGAGGGTTTGTGGTTGGAACTCTCGACCGTGGTAGTACCTCCCCCCAACCCTTCCCTCCCCACACGTACTTTTAATTTTTTTTTTTTTTTCAAAATCAGGATCTTCGGAAATCTAGAGAAGGTCTTCCTTTCTCACATTTCAATGGGGAATCTTGTCTAGTAAGCGTTAATATGCCAGTACACCGTTTAAACGAGGAAATAAAAAATTTTAGTCAAGTAGGCTCAGGAAAAATGGAACCATTGGTTTTATCGTGTTCTAATTAATTTCTCGTTTTCACTACTATATCTACGGAGACATTAGGACACGTCGAAAGCGTGTTGAGAATTAACCCTTCCCATACTTATATATATACATATATAATATATAAGATACAACACATGTGTGTGTGTGTGTGTGTGTGTGTGTCTTACGATTATTACCAGATTTTATCGTCAAAAAGGTCAGGTCGTAAATATGATGTATTATTGTAACATTGTGTGACGACACGAAATTTACTGTCGTCTCCTCTTTAAAAGTGAGTAATATGTAAAATCCCGACGTTGAGACACGTTGAGACACAAACCCCTCTAAAAACTATGTATTTGGAACTTACGATTATTACCAGATTTTATCGTCAAAAAGGTCAGGTCGTAAATATGATGTATTATTGTAACATTGTGTAACGACACGAAATTTACTGTCGTCTCCTCTTTAAAAGTGAGTAATATGTAAAATCCCGACGTTGAGACACGTTGAGACACAAACCTCTCTAAAAACTATGTATTTGGAAGGCTATACCAGTCTAAAGTCACTCCGAATACCTAATTTTTTTTTTTTGTTTTTTGAACTAGGAGTTACACTTAAACGTAGAGAGAGTCTTAAAATATTACTGTTTCCATACGGGACATTTTTACCACGTAAGAAATGGGGTGAGGTCAAGACCTATCTCTTCGGTGCGTTGGTTTGGTTTCCTACCGAACTTCCGGGGTGGTGAAGTCTAATAATTTATAAAACCTATTCTTCACAGGTCAACGGGACCCGTCGACTCCGGTCCGACTACGTCCCCGAAACGTCTCACTTATGTAAGTCACAAATGTGGTACCTGGTGACTAAAGTTTTTAATATAATTTTAAGAATGAGAATTCTTCGACGTTTCATCGTTTCGATGAGAAACGAACGAAACAATCAAGAAACCCCCGTTGGACTCAGGGAGGTATAAGGTACAGATACGAGAGCTCTCACGGAGGAAAGTACGTGTTTCGGGGGCTCAAGTTCACACGAACCGACTGGTGTCCTATCGTCGGGGGATGGGTTACACTCACAAATGTTAAAATTTGTATTTAGGTGTAGGACCTCAGGATTGCATCTCATAATACGATTATATGTTGTTACTTAATAGTCTCTGTTACATTGTAAGTGTCTCATATATTGTTGTATTGATAAATCGTTACCTCAGAAGATTCAAAACGTTGGATTACACTCACTTGTCTGTAGATTGTAGAACCTCAATTATATTAAGACGTGACTCGAATACTTCCGACACTATGACTTATTTTCTTGTATGAAAGTGTTGGTGCTCCTCAATAATGACACGTTTTATGTTGATTTACTAATAAAAGGCATACATACTAAGGGTCTACCTTTAATACCTATGTTTTATTTTTAAAGGTCACAGACAAGACCACGGACAGAATCCTTATCGTTGTCGTTAATAGTGTTTCTTAAGGTGTTTGTATCTCAGTAATTCTGATATTGTATTCATCCTTTTTTTGGGCTTTTCGTCTTTATACAATGTTTGCCGCAGTATTGTGTATAACAGAACGATAATTTTCAATTTCAGAAGGTCTTGAAGAGGTATATATGGAATTAAGTAGTTATTTACACTAAAAGTAACCAATTTCACTTTACTTTATTTTGTGTCGTATAAAAACGGAGACCGACATCTCTACAATATGTACTTTAGGTTTGACTAAAAAAAAAATTTGAACCACAAAAGGTGAAATAGAAAATTTATACGTTTTATAGAAGATGACGACCGAGGCAACCAAAGTACCAAAACATTCTCTTTGTCTTCACGTCTCGGGACTGGGTCGAAGGAGACGCTCCGGCGGAGTCCACTCAAGTCGGAGTCCACAGGTCGTCCCACCGGACGGGGTGGTTCTTCGGTCGACGTCCAAGTAGTTCACCAGATCCACTTTAAGGAGTGGTACGTTCGTAAAGACAGTCGTAGTTGAGGATGTAAGTGTTGTTTTTCGTTGTACTTGTCTTTTTCTTTAGTCCCGACTTCCTCCTCCTCTTGGTCCAGATTAACCACTTTTCCTTGTTTTACCCGTAAAGAAAGGACTCCACGGACGAAGGACACTATAAAGGGGACTCCCTTTTGAAGTCGTCGGTGCCGTGACTTTCTAAGAAGGTAAAAGAAGTCCTCCTTTCCAAGCTTTTTCACCTGGAAACGCTCCTTTATGACGTCTGAAGGTTCAACCACTTTCTTGAGGGTCGCAGCGAACCTATGAGGCCCATCCTCCTTGACCTCCTCTACTATAAAAACTCGGAGACCTCCCGCTACTAATTTTCGTCCTCGTCCTTCCGATTGTCCGACTCCTTATACCTGTGTATCTACATCTGTAAACTGTCCACCGGGCTCCTGCCCAGGTGGCTACACCTGTCCCTACACCCTTTGTCGACCTCCTTTCAGGGCAAGAGGTGTGAGGGACTCTTACGTCTCCCCCTCAGTCCACGTCTGTAGCAATGCCTTCCAGTGTCTTACGTCACATACTTTGCAGTCAAAGTGTGTCCCGAATTTTCCCTGTCTTGGTCGTAAGGAAGACGACACTATCGTAGTCGTTCGTGACGTCGTGTCGTCTCGAAGAGTCAAAGGTTCGTTTCCGCCGTCCATGGTCCACAAGTAACTGTGACGTTTTTGTTTCTGTTTTTTGGGGTCTGTTGACTCACGTAATAAGTCTTTCTTCAGTGTAACTGAGTAAAGGTCAAAAGTAAAGTCGTACCGAATGAATATTTTAGGTAGTCCCTCCCCATTTTTACTTTAGTGAAAGGGTCCTTGTTCATTACAAGGACTGAAATACAATGTTTACTACTATATTTTTACGTGAAAATAAACTAGAGTATCATGGGATCCACGGTCCAAAGAGGTTTTATTTTTCCTTTCATGTAAAGACCACACAAGGTAGACGACTCTAAAGTTGTCTACGAGGTTCGGACGAGACTCTTATCCTGGGGTTTTCAATCGACGTTTGGAAGGAGGAGGTCTTTTACTTAAGGGACGTGACAGGTCGGGTGATCGTGTTGAAAAAAACTGGTCATAAAGGAAGATCGTACGAAACCTCTTAGTGACGTACACATTCGAACGAGAAGTATAAACGACTGCACAAATATTTTCGCACAGAGAGACCCTAACCACGGTAAGGATGTATAAACAAAGGAAAATCCAGATGGAGACATGAGACAAGACGTATAAAATCCGTTGCTTAATTTTTGGAAATCTAACTATTTTCGACCTAAAGGAGAATTATTATCTTTCTCATGACCCAAACGACAATTCTCGACATTCAAACTCCGGACTTAAGAGGAAATAGAATTTAACGGATCGAAGACTCGAAGTAAAAAGAGTAGACATTTTATCATATCATGACGGGGGTGACGTGTGACACAATACGTCCCTAGTTCCATTATCTGTCCCTTCGTGAGACACTTAACAATTTTAACCCGGTTTTACTCGAGTCACACACACACGTACCACCCCCCTCCAAGTAGACACACACCCCACATACACATACACAACACACACACCCCATACACACCACACACACACACCCATATACACCACACACACACACCCCACTCCCCACACTACACATACCCACACACACACCCACATGCACACCATACACACATACAAACATACCATACCACACACACCCTACACCCCATACATTCCCCCCATACCCACATCACACCACACACACACACACACACATACACACCACACACTCCCCCCTCCACGTACACATATACACACTACACACACTTACGCACGTCCCTTTCTTTACGAGAACCGGTGCAAGGGGGAGGAATACACCAGGGACACTCCTTGCGGTCCTTGTTGCACCTGCCTCGGTCCGTCCGTAGGACCCTCCCTTCCACACACTAAGACGTCCGAGGTCCGCACCCACACCCACACCCACACCACACAGAGATGGCGGGAGCGCAGGCACTGACCTCTTCAGGGTCGGTCGAAGACGGATCAGGCACACCCCCGCTCCCTTCGTCGGACTCCCTCTTACCAGGGAGACTACCTACTGAGAGAAAGGAGTTTAGGCCGTTTCTACGAGAAGGATCGAGAAATACCGTGACCTGGTAAACCAACATTTAAAGGTCTAAAGGACCGTAGTCTCCATCATTTTACGACTACGTTTTTTGTAGGAGACATGGGACTGAAAGGGAAAGGGATTGGAGACGGACGTAAAATGGAACTGTTGAACGGAAAGGAAGGTAAGGAGTTTAGATTAATTCACTGACTAAGGAACTCCCCGATTGTCACCGGCGACACCGACACCGACTCGCCGTGATTACTAGGGGTTCTTCCTCCCTGGGAGACTCTCCCGACGGGACCGCCGTCAGTTCGGTCGATTGTTAGAGTCACTGAGGAGTCTCCTCCGGTACCCTGTTCGAGAATCATAAAGGATTTTATTACTCTGAGGGTGAGGAGTAATGTGAAACCACTAAAATTAAGGTAATCCGACGATATCCGAGGATTCCTAGGAAACCTTTTTTTTTCTGTCTTAGTGTCACCCTGACGTTTGCACAAGGTGACTAGACCATCATTATGGTACGGAATATGTCGTCTTTTCACGGGATCGGTAAGTAGACATCCCTTTTATCGTCGTAGAGTCTCTGTCGTAGGACCTCTTCCCTTGCCGATGGGTGAGGTCATAAGACCGGACATATCAGGTACCCCAGTGTTTGTCAGTCTGTACTGGCTCGCTGAAAGTGAGGGTCCGTCGTACCACGTATCCTTTCTTAGCACACCTGACTTACCTTTCTTTATAAGTTCTACAAGACTATTCTGGAGGATTCAGATCGACTCCTTTGATTCCTGTTTCTACGACGGAACGTAGCTATACTGTTTTTATTTACATAGATTAATCTTCTATTCACTCCTGAAGGTGGAAAATATGGTAGGTCAGAGTTAAAAGGATAGGAAACCATCATTACTAAAATACGGAAGAAAAAGACCGCAGCCATTCTTCCATCCCCGACACGTAAAACACAAGTGTGTTTGATCAAACATCCTCTCCGTCTCGTCCTTAATAATAAGGGTAAAACGTCTACTCCTTTGACTAGTTGTTTCTTTGACACTAAATGAGTCCCAAGTGTCGATCAGTCATTGTCTCCTGTCTCTCCTTGGGTACGGACTTGACACAAGAATTGAAAGGAGTTGACACCATCCTTCTCTTTTACTACTGTGAGTCAATTAAGGATGGACGGTGAAACCTGTTCAAGTGTCAAGTCAGAACTATAAACAAAAGGGTAGACAGGTTACTGTGGAAAAGATAGAGAGGTGTTCGAGGATTCAATCCTACACTGTGACACAGGTTTTAGTACGAAACTTTTATTTTTTTTCCGGTAGGTTCATTTTCTGGTCATCTATGTGCAGAAAGAGTTAGGGAGCTTCTTGATCTCCCTTAAGGTCCAGAGACGATGAGGTTATTAAGACTGTGCATGTCCAGTATGTAAGTCGACTTTAACTGACTCAAAAGATTTTGGTGGAAACGATGAGTCGAGACATAGTAAAAGACCTCCACCCAAACCTCCGTGGTTTCGTCAGTGACCATTAAGTTACTATCTCGAGTGTTGACCGACGATCTGGTCAACGATTTAGGTTCCATAGATAAATGTTACATTTATAAGGTTCTCATGAAAAGTGGAGGACTTCTAGTGGAAGAAACTCCGTTTTCGGGTAACACTCGGAGTTTACAGATACCTTCTCAAATGCCGTTGACTCCGACTCTTATAAACCCCTTTTACAGACTGGAAGGTTCACTGGAACCCTCTATTACCATCTTTACTTGTCTACTGTTGAACGTAGGAGTAAGTTGTAAAGTGTTAATTTATAGAATAGATTTATAGGAAGGGGGTTATAAAATCTAAATGATAATGAAAGTCTTATGATGGATTAAATTTTACTGTCTAGATGTTTGAAGTAAAGTGAGAAGATGAGTCTTTGTTATCTCACATGTGTGACAATCTTATTAAAATTGAACTACTGTAGTGAAGAGTAAAAGAATATCTACAGAATTTTTACCTATTGAGGAGAAAGAGAGACCACTTATAAAACTCAGACACACATTACGACTCCTACTGGGTCTCACATACACAAGTCAGTGACTCGTCACACTTACTCCGACATCCACCATGACACCTTTGTTTTAGTTTGTTCACACAAAGTTCTACGACGAAGAACCCGACAAAGAGGGTTTGTCTAATCCAAGTTTCCTTTTTTCTTTCGCTAAAGTAGACTTTACGTATCGGAGCTGGGTAGGTCCCCGTCGCTCTCGTCTGATAGGAAAGTGCACCGTGGATTTAGGTACACTCCTAACGCTACGAAAAAAAAAGAGACTGGGTAAGAGTCTTTCAACACCCCAAAAAAAAACAACAAAAACAAAAACAAAAAAAAAACAAAAAACAAAAAAAACTCTTTCCTTCTCCTCTGTCTAGCGTAACATTTACTTCTAGATCCCTCTACAAAGTCAAGTACTAGTCGGTCGATAGGGAAAACAGAGAACCTTATTTTTATTCACGACCCTTCTTCAGATGTTTACCGTCAGTGGAGGACTTCGCTTCTTCCTACCCACACATTAGAGTGGCACTCAGGTCACCCCACCCCTCAGTCTCCTTGGCGTGTCGATTCCGTCTGGACCACCCCCCCCCGCCCGGAGACAACGTACAATGAATCACGGGTCGGAGACACTGAGGAGCCTTTCTTGCCTTCGAAAGGAAGGGTACCCGACTAATACTCCTGACACTTCGAGACGTCCTTGTCTCGTATGAGAGACCACACACATGGAAGGACGAACCATTTTCCTTCTTCTAAGCTATTCGGGAGGAGAGACTCACGAGAGGACCTACGTGACGTTCTGGGGACCCGTCGGTCGAACACCCTCTCCGGAGACGGTCCCAGAACTGAACATGTTATATCACCACCTAATTTGGGTCGGATGGCAGTCGGAGGTTAGACCGTGTCGTTAGACTCAAAGACTGGAAATAAATTTATGTAAAGATACACTTATCGTTGAGACACTTTCCACCACCACCACAACAGCACCTTTTGACCCTGTTCGACGAAACAAGGGAACACCTGTAATAAGTCTCACGGGATCGTCAATCCTGCAACTTAGTTGTCAAGTGACGACACAGTAAGAGGCTTTCCACCCGGAGGGTTTGGTAATCGTTGTTAAACGATGTCATAATTGTACGTACCATTTCCGAGAAAGGTCCAGATGTTTACATTTGACATTAGCATATTACATTACTTATCAAAGTCTACTATATAAACTAGAGAAAGAAACATCCTGTACATCTTTGATGGTAAAGGTCTTAGACCTCCCCTTGAATACAGAATCGTGTCAACAAAAATCAAGATGAATCTTTTCTTGTACAAAATATATCCTGGAACTTAAAAGGAAATGTTAAACGTACTAAAAGAAAAGAGAATTACGAAAAAGAAGTGGATCACGGGAAAATCCAGTACGATCCATTCTCTTCCATCCACGACTGTTATGTATGAACGGTGGGTGATGTTCATTTCATTTAGAAGTGAACGTCAGTTACCGTTTGTGAATGGGGACCCGAACGTTATTACTTTTATTTCAAGTAATATAATGATGATTGGAATAAGTTTCGACTAATTCGGGTAGGTACGTCCGTACGATTCAGTGACGTCAACAGACTGAAACATTGGAGTGTCTGACATCGGGTGGTCCGAGGAGGCAGGTATGTACTCCACTTCAGCGAGTCTGCACAGGCTGAGAAACGTTGGGACACCTGACATTGGATGATCCGAAGAGGTAGGTACCCTAAGAGGTCCGTTCTTATGACCTCACCTAACGGTAAAGGAAGAGGTCCCCTAGAAGGGCTGGGTCCCTAACTTGGGTCCAGAGGGCGTAACGTCCGTCTGCGAAATTGGAGACTCGGTGGTCCCTGTGGGTATATAAACGAATAAACTCTTGACGAGGACGAATCAGTCATATCACGAAACCCTCTTCTTAAAACACACTTTTAATCACCTTAGAGTAATACTAAGGGACACAGTCGTGTTATTTTTTATTTTGGTTCATTTCTTTTTTTGACTCAGATAGACGATAAGTCACACCTCAATCTCTCGGTAAAGTACTTTTCTTTACACCTCTCTACTTCAAAGACTTATTGCAGGACCTTAAGTACCAGACCAGACNCTGCGAAATTGGAGACTCGGTGGTCCCTGCGGGTATATAAACGAATAAACTCTTGACGAGGACGAATCAGTCATATCACGAAACCCTCTTCTTAAAACACACTTTTAATCACCTTAGAATAATACTAAGGGACACAGTCGTGTTATTTTTTATTTTGGTTCATTTCTTTTTTTGACTCAGATAGACGATAAGTCACACCTCAATCTCTCGGTAAAGTACTTTTCTTTACACCTCTCTACTTCAAAGACTTATTGCAGGACCTTAAGTACCAGACCAGACCCACGTGCACACGATTCAGGGAAGTCAGCGCAGGTTGAGAAACGCTAGGATCCCTGACATCGGGGGGTCCGGGGAGACAAGTACCTTAAGAGGTCCGTTCTTATGATTTCACCCAACGATGCGGGAGGAGGTCCCCTAGAAGGGTCGGGTCCCTACCTTGGACGGAGAAGACAGAGGACGTGACCGTTCCCCCAAGAAATGGTGATCGTTGTGGACCCTTCGAGGGGACCTGACCTATTACCGTCGGTCTTTTACTTTTCCTTGTCGGGAGGAACAGACATCAAGTTTTCTTACTACTCTTTTACATTAGTCTTGAAAAAGTATCATGAGACCACTTTTAATTTCTTTACAACCTCATTGTCGAATCATAGACACTAAATAAAAGTTTTGACCAAAGATCCCACCCAGTAATCCACCGAAACCTAAGTCAGGTTAGGGAATAATAGAGAGAAATGGAGTCACTACCGAAAATAGAGAGACCTAATCGGAGGCCGAGTCATTTTATAAAGGAGTCGTTTTATTAATTTAATAAAGGTCTTATGAAGATATAATCCGATCAATAAAACACGTCTAAGAAATTTTTAATCAATAGGTGTATTCCATATTAAGTGTCTTATAAGTCTTATATGGAAAGAACTATACGTTTTGATATATCTAACTTACTTTAATTTTTTATTTTTATTTTTGTGTTCTTTGATAAAGTTTTCCTCTATCCTTTGATTTACAAAACTGGTAGATAGAACATGTCGGAGTTTTCGTTAATATCTATACTCAAGGGAACGTAGATGTCGTGACAAAAGGACCCCTTTAGTTTGATAATAAACATTATTTCTAACCGATGTAAGAACACTTGTTAAAATACGGTTTTAAAGACGGAATCATTCTTATTAAATAAAATTTTACTATGAGGGAATCCTTTTTCTCTTAAATTCACCTATTAAAAGACCTGTTACTACGTACTACGTACGTAAGAGTTAGCACAGACTGAGAAACACTGGGATACCTGATATCCGACGGTCCGAGGAAACAGTTACCTTAAAAGGTCCGTTCTTATGACCTCACCCAACAGTAAAGGAGGAGGTCCCCGAGAAGGGCTGGGTCCCTAGTTTGGGTTCAAAGAAAGTGGAGGACGCAACCGTCCGCATAAGAAATGATGACACGGTGGACTCTTCGGGGGTAAAAGACCTAATTTTTCCAGTTTATATTTTGGTCAAAATCCGTATCATAAAAACACTAAAAAAATTACTACAAATCTTTTCTGGTTCTTCCCCAGATGGGACGTGAGACCCTTCTAACCTGGATAGATACAACAATTGTGTTACTTAGTTCAGTTTTACTCTTTTCACCGTTGAATTTCCGACTTCCTTCGTCCTTGACCAAGTCTTCATCGTCTTGTACTATCAGTGAAAGTCCCTCGTCCTTTTTTTCTAATAACCGACTTGTGAACTAAATTTCTTTTTGGTTTGTCAGTCTCTTTATTACTGAACTTCTAGTGTCCGTTCCAACTTTACTTAGTCACACTTCTTTCTACCATTCTTCGTTCTAACTGGAAAGTTCTACAATGTCTTAAAAATTACCCTTGAAACTCCACGTTGAGGGAAGGAGGTGAGTCGAGACTAGTAAAGGTTAAAAAATCTTCTTATAATTCTTTTTATATATATAAAAAATTAAGAACCTCGTTGATCATATGTTTTTTCCAAGGAAAAAAAAAATTTAAATTTTAAAATAAAAACGACGGGTTCCCGAAAGAGATCAACGACACACTTCCGCAAGAGATCGACACCACTCGTCCGACATCTTATGTCCGAGTCGTCGACGCCGCGCACCCGAATCAACGAGACCCCGTACACCTTAGGAGGGTCCGGTCCCTAGTTTGAACACAGGGGACGTAACGTCCCACCTAAGAATTGGTGACCTGTTGGTCCCCTTGGACGAACGAATAAAAATTGTTCTGCTCTGTACAAAATTTTTAAAGAGTTGGTACGAGACTAACCTCTTACCGTAAAGGAGGAAAGGGTAACGGAAAATAAGATAGAGGTGTTAATTTTATTAAACATAATTCAAATCGAAAACAGGTCCTTTACGAGGATTGTCAGAAGAATACCTCATACTATAAACCTTTCTAAAACAAAAACATTTGAATTAAAACGTTAACGGTATTTAGTGAAAAAAATTTGGAAATATCCTCTGGTGTTCCATAAGGGCCAGCTGAGAGAGTCCGGAGTCCCCGGAAGCTCACGGGGATTTTGATGAGATTCCTCTGTCCCTTCTCGAACCTTTCTACCCTAAAGACATTCGAAACTATTTCAGGTGGGATTTAAATTCGTCTAAGGAGACTTCATCCGTTGATACCCGGGGACCCCGGTACGTCGTATTCTTCTTTCACTCACTCGAACATGTCGAGGACTGGTCACGGTGAGAAATAAGAGAACAAGGGTAACAATAAAAGGAAAAATTTATGTGAAAGAAGACAAACACTGATTGGACTAGGGAGAAAGAGATGTAAAGGAAGGTAGAGGGTATCCATAGATCAGATTACACAAGTTACTTTTGAAAAGACTACCGTATACGAAGACATATACAGTTAGTAACAAAACACATATGTAATAGAACATTAAAAAGTAGACAGAACATTCAAAAGTCGAATATTCTTACCTATATGTCATTTACAAAATAAGTGAAGTATTTAATTTGGGGTTCGAATTAAAAGGTAATTTTATAGAACCATTAACTCCGTATACCTTCTGTCTTTCTATTTAATAGATTATATAGGTGAAGATTTTAAATGTGGATTCTTATACGGTTTTGGATTGTTTGGTAAGAGAATTGATATTTTTAGTGTACATGTCCATGTTAAACTTTTTTTTTTCACTACGATATCCAACAAACTTTTCTTGAAGTCATAATCGTTTAATTAATTTGTCCGGTACTAAATAAATATAAAGAGACAACTGTTGATATCAGTACATAAACAAATTTGATTCTACGAAATATCGGAGAAGAATCTTTACCTGACCTTATACTGTTCATACACACAAAATTCAGGACGTAAAGGGTCGTTCCTGAGTTCGAGTGTCTCAGAAGGTAGACTACTGTAAAAGTTGTTTCGTAAATGAACTTAATTATTAGGTAGCGGGGAGTATTATGTTGATGTTTATCTTGGAGTCGACTAATGTATCACACATGTAACGGGTTGGGAGGACCTATAATCGGGTCCCGAATCGTATTAAGTATGTATACCTAAGATGATTTATGTAAGAGAGTAATAAGGTCAGGAGGTACCGACTCTCAGTTGCATACTACTACGAAAGGTGTCTTGCCCATAAATTTTTATTATTACGAACCATTAACCGTCGAATCCGTCCGATTCAAAACCGATGTTGGTCAAAACCGACATAATGTAATAAATCATAAGTCGACTTATGAGTCTCTTCTTTTTCATCCTACGTCTACAGCTCTAAATAGGAGATTACGTTACTTTCTAGGAACCTGGGTAATTTTCTTTTTTATCGAAACAATATTTCCTGTAATAATACTGTTGACCCCTTTAAACCCGTATCTGAGATGTAACCTATTGACGTAACATCTTTATAATTTAAAGGATTCACACTATATCCTCTTGTAAGACCAATAATCCTTTATGTACATGTTTCATTTTATAGTGTCATCGTCGTTGATTGGAAGTTTACCAGTCGGTTTTAATTTTTTTTTTTTTCATGTGTGTGGGTATGTCTTTCTTTTCTACTACTTTGTTTATACAATTTTATAATCGTTGACTAATCAATTTCCTATACATCCACAGGTAACAATAATAAGAGTATCAAAAAGTCATCCTAACCACTAGAAATTGTATCTTCAATGTACCAAATAGGGGTTCCCATAATTCTTTTATATAAACCATATTATACGTCATTCAGTCATTTTTACAATCTTCGAAGATTTATTTATGTCACTAATTCGGACTGAAAAGTCACCCGAAACCTCTTCAAGTTTATAAACGACGTGGTAGTCGAATACTACGGGTCTCCATGTTCTTCATTTCAGAGTCTCTTACTCTCTCTCCTCCAAATTAGGAGGATCCCTTGATCTAGGTATCACCGTCCTGTCCGACGGACTTGTGGTCCTTACCGCTGACCGGTCGGTCGGAACGAGTACTGAAGTGAGGTGGTGGTGAGTGACCAGACTTAGAGACAGACCTGGAGGTCTACTTGCATTCTACGAGCTACAAGTAGAATGTAGTAGTCAGTAGGAGTCTCCGTCGGGTCCTATAGAAAGGACGTGAAATTTATGGGTCAGTTTCCCTCCCCGAAACATCCATAGGACTAAGTTCTTTCTCATCAAAAGAAAAAATTTTATTAACTCTATATTAACTGCATATCGAAGGATCCATCAAGTAACCATTTCTTAGACGGACGGTTACATCCTCTGAGTCCAAACTAGGAACCCTCCCCTTCTAGGTGACCTCCTCCTTTACTGTTGGGGAAGGTCATAAGAACGGACCCTTTAGGGTACTTGTTTCTTCGGACCACCCGATATCAAATACCCCAGCGTTTCTCAGTCTGTGTTGACCCGTTGACTCGTACGTAATGAGAAATCATATCGTCGTCATTGACTGTATATTGTACCATAACCAAAAACCCACATGTTGTTACCAATCTATAAACATATAACGTTTTCCTAGTGATGTTCTTCTATTATACACAGTGGTGGGTGTCAACATTAAAAAAGAATACTACTCTTGAAAATTCTATAATCGTTGAAATTTATATGTTACGTCATCATAATTGATGTCAGTTGTACTGTTTACAATATAGGGGTACTGAATGAATAAAATATTGACCTTCAGACATGGAAAACTGGTGGAAACGTGTAAAGTGTGTGGAGGACGGTTGGTTGAACAAGATACTCGAACGAAACCACAAGAAATCTAAGGTGTATATTCACTCTAACACACTTAAACAAAAAAACAGACTGAACAAAGTGAATCATATTACGGGAGTTCTAGGTTCTCTCTCATCTCAGTAAAAGATAACTCCCGATCACACAACCGTCCGAGACCCCTTCCAGTGACTCTGAGGGTTATCGGTTACTCCAGGTCCAAGGTGTGTCCCGGGTGTCCTTTGTGTCTTCGTTTATTTGAATCGTTTTCACGTAGTCAGAAGTTTGAGGTTCAAGTCGTCTAGTTTCTTGAGTACGAAGGACGTTGAGTTTAGATCGTCGGTGAAGGGATTAGTGAGACCAAACCCACTCAGGAGATAACACCGTTCTCCTTATTTGGGTTTATACACTTGAGAGAATGTCAAGTCCCAGACGTACAAAACTTTATCCTCGGTTATTTGTTAAAAATTTCTTACTTTGACGACGAAGACGACGACGACGATTCGACGAAGTCAACACAGGTTGAGACACGCTGGGGTATCTGCCGTCGGGTAGTCCTAGGGGGTAGGGATCCTAAGAGGTCCGTTCTTGTGACCTCACCCAACGGTAAAGGAAGAGGTTACGTACTTTCACTTTTCACTTTCACTTCAGCGAGTCAACACAGGTTGAGAATCGCTGGGGTACCTGACATCGGATGGTCAAAGGAGGTAGGTACCCTAAAAGGTCCGTTCTCATGACCTCACCCTACGGTAACGGAAGAGGCTTCTTACTTTGATCAGTAATTCTTTACGTCGACGTTTAAAAAAAAAATTATACCTCGTAACTATAATTATCACGAAAAGAAGTCAGTATTCGTCAGTATACTGACTCCGAGGTCCATCCATGGGATTTAACTACTCATGGTCTACTCAGTCTAAAATCCGTCTCCAATGTATTTTGTGGTTGGCATATTCCTCTGTTTCACGGGAGAGTACCGAGACTTTAATGAGAAGATGGTCCTAAGGGTTCAAGTGGTCCCTTCCGTCCTCTGTCTTTACTCCTGTCACACAGGAAGTAGTCCTTTCGCACAAGGGAGTTCTTTGAAGGGTACCAGGACGATTAGGAAACACATTTGTCTCACCGTCTCGAACGGAACTATAAGAGAGTAAGTAGGAAGGAGAGAGAGAGAGTCCGTCGTGTCATATGAGTTTTCAGACCGATTGTTTTTCTTACAGATACACAAGGAACATGGTACGTCGTGGTACTATACCGTCTAATAGTTTACATCTCCTTTAGTTCATCGGGACCGTCGGACAATAAACTCTATTGTTGGGTCCTGGTCTCAAACAGTTTCTGTCATATGTTCGTTATTTGTTTACATCCGAGTTTACGAGGGTCTTACCTAAAGTAAAAATTTTTACCCTTGTCCAGTTTAGCTTTTTATTAATCAGTAATAAACATCTTTTGTCTGATGGTGTGACTACCGGATATATTTTCTGAATATGTAAGAAAATTTTCATGTTTATTTATACCGAAATGAGTACTTTTAATGCTCATAGAAAATATGTTCTAAATTGTCTGAAACCGAAACAGGAAATACTTCCAACTCGAGAGGTGAAGTGGGAAATTCCAACACGCGAAACACAAGAAAATAATTCCAGCATCCTTATGGGAATTAGTCTTCGTGTGTAAGTGTGTCGTGAGTAAAGAGGATATAGATTCACGAAAAAATAACGTCACATACACGTGACCTACATCTCCGTTGCAGCACGGTCTTCTCACCACTGTTCATCGTCCCCCACCACGTTCCTAGGGGTTCAGTAACACCTTACTTTCCTCCAGAAGTCTCACTGTCCGTCTCCTTCGACGTAGACTGTACGAACACATCCTCTTTCCTACAGGTCTGTTTGCTCAAACCTTTTTGTCATTGTGTCACTTACTGTCGTCGACTACACATAAATTATTTTTCGTATATGACGACGACGACGACGACGATTCCGTGAAGTCAGCACAGGCTGAGACGCAGGCTGAGACACGCTGGGGTATCTGCCGTCGGGTGGTCCGGACACACATATACACACACACACACACACACACACACACACACACACACCATGTTCCCATAAAAGAAATTAGAAGTGTTGAGACATGACATCAATAATAATAGGGAATCGGACGAAATTGATTACTCTTTTAATTCCTAGTCTCTTAAGTTTTCGAACGGGTTCCAATGGGTCGGTGAATTCTCCGGTCTGACCTTAAGTTTAGATATAGGGGTACAGAGGTTTAAAATACAAGTAAGGTAAAGAAGAGAGGTCCCTCTGACTTCTATTTCCTCCTTATTTAAACTCTGGGCACCAGTAGTCACTAGGAGTGTACAAAGACGACAGGAAAGGAGACAGTTCCGTACAACATTCCGACGTACAAAGGTGGGGAAGACTTTGATCCCACCGGTGTACTGAACAAACCTAGTCATTTTAAACGCCTTTTAAAACACAGTGAACACCCATATTTTACATTCTGATGTGCACTCTAAACGGTGTACGGAAGGGAGACGAGGTTATTGACACACTTAAACGAAGAGAACACCGAGTCGACTATTACTGAGACGGACGTTACGTCCTCTGGACCCAAACTAGGGACCCAACCCTTCTAGGAGACCTCTTCCCTTCCCGGTGGGTGAGGTCATAAGACCGGACCTCTTAAGGTACCTGACATATCAGGTACCCCAGTGTTTCTCAACCTGTGTCGACTCCTTGAAAGTGAAAGTGGAGAAGAAAGTATACACTCTAAACGGTGTGCGGAAGGGAGACGACGTCATTGACACCCAAACCCGGTCGAGGACGGTTAGATCCAAGGACCCACTGGTTTCGGTCACGTAAATGGGGAACGACCAACACACTCACGAATCACACTTGTTATTTCTCTGAAGACAACAAAATTCGGTGACTCTAATGAGCGAATAAAACATGACATCGTATTAGATGGAAGATGACTGATTGAGTGACACTGTCGTCTCCAAAACTACCATATATTCTTTGACTGAAATTTCGTCAGTTTAAGACTTATTACCTCTCGACGTACTTAATGATATATAATATAATTTTGAGAGAAATCCGTGACGATTCTTTCTTCCAACATTTCGTACAAAAACCAATCGAAATTAAAGTCTGTTCTCACTCCAAATTTCCTTACTCTCACTCGATGACTATGTCGATGTGTGTAAGGGACTGTTCGACCTCGTAAGTCAAGTCAAGTCAAGTCAACGGGTCAGTACAGACTGAGAAACGCTGGGGTACCTATCGTCGTGTGGTTCGAAGGGACAGGTAGTGGTTGAGGACCTCAAATGAGTCTGTATACGGGTAGCTCAGTCACTACGGTAGGTTGGTAGAGTAGGAGACAGCAGGGGAAGAGGAGGACAGAAGTTAGAAAGGGTCGTAGTCCCAGAAAAGGTTACTCAGTCAAGAAGTGTAGTCCACCGGTTTCATAACCCTCAAAGTCGAAGTCGTAGTCAGGAAAGTTACTTATAAGTCCTGACTAAAGGAAATCCCACGTGCTTCTCCACGATAACATATACCTGTCAGGACGGGTCGACAGTGAAATTGGACTTGTTTACCAAAGTTCTCCCTGATTTCACTTTCACTTTCAGTGAGTCAGTACAGGTTGACTGAGGTATCTGACATATCAGGTACCTTAAGAGGTCCGGTCTTATGACCTCACCATCGGAAAGGGAAGAGGTCCCCTAGAAGGGTTGGGTCCCTAGTTTGGGTCCAGAGGACGTAACATCCGCCTAAGAAATGGTCGACTCGGTGGTCCCTTCGGGTTCTTATGACCTCACCCATCGGATAGGGAAGAGGTCGCATAGAAGACCTGGGTCCTTAACTTGTCTCAGAGGACGTAACGTCCGTCTAAGAAATGGTTGACTCGATTCTCCCTTCGGGAGTTCTCCCTGATCCCCTCTCTGTTATTTCTGTACTTCTGATTGAGTTCTGGGGATTACCTATTTTGTTGAGTAATATGTTTATTACCCCATCACCATCACTGAAATCAATTCTTTTGATAAGAAACTATATTAGTTACTAAGTGAGTCGTTGAACAATTGGTACAAGATACATTCCACTCCACTATTTTATAATGATATACACGTACTCAGAATTACGTGTACGTATAAAAATATCACTGGTAGAACTAATTTTTAAGATTTTTTGGAAAGAATATAATGGGTGAAATATACAGGGAACAATGTATCGGTGTACGATGAAAAGGTCAGAGTAAAAAGAGAACAGGGACTCTTACCACAAGGTCCGTATAGTTTGATAATATCTAAGGGGTGTATAAAACTTAAGAATATAAATTAAGAATATAAGCATACAGAAGAGGGTTGAGGTGGGGTTTACGTTAAACAAGTAGGAAATTCTGAGACGTTTGGAAGGACGGAGACGGAGTAGACTATTAAGTGAGTATTATATTTAGGGATGGATAAAAAGAGATTCGTTTAAAGATCGAGGAGGAAGACATAAGAGTCCTATGAAAGATATGGTAAGATGTTATCGTAAAGAGTGTAAAATAACATGAACAATATAAACAACTGGGTGACCAGACGAAACTATCTGATACATGAGAATCTTGTCTCCTGATTAGAAAGATAGATACTTAGTCGTTAGAGATAATATTTCTACGAGTCATTCATAAACTTCCTTACTTCCTTAGTTTCCTATTTTCTTTACTTTTTGAACTTCGAAGAACCTCTCCATCAAAGATAGATAAGATGAAAACCTAAGTGTTATTATAAATAACTTACTTCCTTATTTGTTAGTATAATTTAGTATGACTAATCCGTTTCCCATCGATAAGTTATCATTTTTTTTTACTACTTGTACTGGATTTAAATATTTATAAAATCAATCCCGTTATTTTACTTATCAAGGTACGAGGTCTGTTTTGAACCTGGTATGAAAATAGTTCGTTAACACAGAGAGTTGTTATAAGTTGTTTCTAAAGTAACTCAAAGGACAGGTGGTCCTATTACCTCCTTAGACGACAGTTGTGACTTTATATAATAGTACTTGCATCAACTCACCGACCTTACTTACATAAGACTTCTCGTGTTATTTTTAGTTTTCCCTCAAATGGTATCACTTAGTCACTTCTACACTGACCTGTACCTTTGTCCTACGTAACAAAAAAATTTTACATTTCAATTTCAGATACTATTAGGGTAAGAAACTTTTAATGGTTCAGAACATGTTAGTGTCAGGAACAGAGAGACGAGTAGACACCTTCATTTTTCCCAGTTCCCGTTATGCGACTAGTGACATCCCTTCCCATAATATTGATCACGTATGTCCTTGTGGTACAAAATAGCACGATAATCAGTGAGATAGAGTTTCAATTTATATGGAAGGGGAGTTTTTTTTTTTTGATTTTTTTTTTTGTTAAAGTCATCTTTTACTCGTGTCCTTCTCTTTTACAAATGTAAAAATGTTTAAAGAGTTACATTGATGTTTCGGGTGGAATCTCTAGTCACGATGATAAGCTTATAGGTGAACTGAGGGAGTCCTTATCCACCCAATACTCAGGAACACTCTTCTCCTTGAAGTTTCGTGACGAAGGAAGTAGTTCTTCCAAAATGATGGTTTTTTAGTAGGTTTGATTTTTCGCACGAAAGTACGGAATAAACTAAATATAAGACCGAGTTCAAGGCAGAGAGGACCACTTACTCATTAATTGTTAAGTTCACGACCACGCACTTGACATGAAACTCATCGTGAAGTAGAGTTAACGTCGGTACCATTACCCCCGTCACTAGAGGGGTCGTCATAACACAATCCTTTGACTAGGTCTGAAGGCGAAGAATCTTTTATTATTTTCCCTACTGTTGTCACCTCGTGTTTCTTCGTTTATAAAAGAGAAGAGTAAGTGACTTGATTGAATTCTGTGAAAAGTACGTAGATTGCGTAAGGAAGAAAGGATACAAATGAGAGTTATAACTGAAAGGAGATACTTTCCTTTCAATATACATAAATTAATATGTAATTTCCTATGACAAAAAAAAATTATCTTAGTTCCTCAACATTCAGGAATTTTTAGTTCTTTGACTACAGAGACTTTCAATTCACTTAAAACTTCCAATAACTAATATGAGGATTACCTTTTTCTTCCGTCTTCTGTCTGTCTTCGATGTTTTACTCTCGGATCCTGAGGAAAAGGTTAAAATTTAGGTTGATTGAGTCGACCCGACCCACCGGTTGTTATCCTTTAGTCTACTTTTTGTTCAATCAGTTAAAGAAGACAATAGGTCTCCAATTAAGTACTATATTTAACTTTATACACGGTCCGTGCCAGGTTACCTATTTATATTCTAGTTTGAACTATCTTTACTATTTCACTACTCTTGTCTTACTTCCTAAAACCTTTGACTAAGTCAACTTGGTCCGGTGGAAACAACTTTTCCTTAGAAACTTCCAAACTTTTCGTAGTTAGTTATAATATAACAGTTAGATTTACCGTACCACGGGTATTAGATCGTGAACTTAGTACTTTTGATTCCAGTTTTCGAGTGGTTGCTGAAAGAGTACTCCTTAACAGTCTTATTAGTTAACCACCGGTTCCGTACACTCCCCGTACTCCCCTACAATAACCGTTTATAAAATAAAAAACTGGACCCAAGGTAGACGTACCCACACAAGTTCAACTTGTGTTTTTTAGTATTTAATACATGAATACTGAACACATGAAAGTGATACTTACAATTCATTGTTAATTTTTCATGGAAAAATTCATGTTTTTTGTACAACCCGTATATCTTCTATAAGACCTAGTGTCACCCCTTATAGATGATGAACAACCTACTTAATGACTCAGGAAATACAAAATGACTTTTTTACGTGTCGTAATATCCAGTTATTCTGTTTATTATTTAAGACTCTTAAATGGGATGCCCCTTTTTATTCTGTTTAAATTTCCCACGTGCGTGTTTCTACATGAGACATCGACTTGTGACCTTGATGGTTGCTCAGATCCTAACCAATTTGTTTACTACCGTTCTAACATATTTATCCCCTAAGACCATATTAGTTTTCTTAATACAAAAGATTGTACCTTTCTGCGACCTGTACAGACCGTTTCATTTTTTCATTTGAAATCTCAACACGTATCATACTAAGACAAAAACATTTTATTAATGGTCGGACCGATAACGACGAAACGTGTGTGTGTGTATGTGTGTGTGTGTGTGTGTGTGTGTGTTAAAATCACTGTACGTTTTTGGTTTGGTCTGATTTGATTTCCTCCATTCTCCAGTACATGGTCCAACGATTGTATACTAAAACAATCGTCCACTATAATACCCATACAAGTGTAAGATAAAACACGAACAGACGTAAACTTACAACCATGTTCTTTTACTTAGAATTAGTCTTTTATGTCCATAAAAGCAATTCTTTATCTTTATTTTAAATTATTATTGAATGTGTCATTTTATAATGACTAATTCGGGTCTTGAGAAAGAGGGGAAGGAAGAAAAGACATTTCATATACGAATTGTGTTCGGAAATTTCACCAAGTATACATGGAAAATAAAGTTTCGAATTCTGAGAGTCCGACTCCGGTCATTCAGTTGGACGGGTTTTCCTACACTGACATGAAAGACAATGTCAACGTAAAATGTCGTACAAGACTTACAAGACAAATTCTTTACTCTTCTAATTCAGGGAGACGATATTAGGCCCAGTACCCTTTTCACTTTCACTCATTCTTGGTTCGGTCGTACTAACCGTTATCAACCATTTAACGGCCTGTGTAGACTACTCATGATCTACCGGTACCGTCTCCTTTCGGCGACAGAACCGATGGGGTCCCCCATTCAGACAGGAGATTTACAAGGAACCTACCTATAGAAATCACAAACCTGACACGAAATTCAGTCGAAGAACAGATACACTCAAACTTTATCCAAGAATTGTTGGTGGATAGGAAAGCAAAGGGTAGTCTTTGACATAAGTCCAGACAATGGAAGAAGTCAATGGGAAAAATTGTTGATACTACCCGAATATTAAAGGTGTGGACAAGTGATGACAGATGATGTTACAGTCGTAGTTTTAGTTCGGACATTATAACATGTTTATTATTTAGACCTGACTGACTTTTCACTTTCTTTCACTTCAGCGAGTCAGCACAGGCTGAGAAACGTTGGGGTACCTGACATCGGATGGTGCGAGAGGACTTTTCACTTTCTTTCACTTCAGCAAGTCAGCACAGGCTGAGAAGCGCTGGGGTACCTGACATCGGATGGTGTGAGAGGCAGGTACCCTAAAAGGCCCGTTCTCATGACTTCACCCAATGGTAGAGGACGAGGTCTCCTAGAAGGACTGGGTCCCTAGCTTGGACCCAAAGGACGTAACATCCGTCTGTGAAATGGCAGACTCGGTGGTCCCTTCTCAGATTAGAGGGTAGAATTGTGTTGAATACGCACATACGATTCAGTGAAGTCAACACAGACTGAGACGTTGGGGTGCCTGACATCGGGTGGTCCGAGGAGTCCGTTCGTATGTCCTCACCCAACGGTACGGGTACCCTAGAAGGACTGGGTCTCTAGTTTGGGTGTAGAGAATACAGAAGACGTAACCGTTCGATCGCGGTGGAACCTCTTCCGCTACCGTTGGGTAAGGTCACAAGAACGGACCTCTTGGGGTCCCTGTCCACTCGGAACACCCGACGGTAGATACCCCAGCGTGTCTCAGCCTGTGCTGACTTCGTTGAATCGTCGTCGCCGCCGTCACGGTGGACCCTTCGGTAATGTTGAAGTCAAGTCAAGTCAAGACAACGACTCAGCACAGATTGACAAACACTGGGGTGCCTGACGTCGTGTGGTCCGGAGGGACAGGTAGTGGTTAAGGGTCTCGAAAGAGTTTGAGTACAGGTAACTCAGTCACTACGGTAGTGTTGAGTTATCTACTGTTAAATTTTCAATTCTTGAGTCTTTCACAAATACTGTCAGAGAGAACAAGGACTACACTTAAGTCTCCTAACTTTATGACTGTGACAAAACCGATCTAACACGGTAAAGTACAAATCTATATGACAATTTGACATATACCGATGAACTGGTAAGTCTTGGGAGTAAAAAAACAACGGTTTTAAATCACATCTGAATTGTTACTGACACAGAACCAAGGTTTCCACTCGTACCTAAGATAAGTATCCCTTGAGGACTACCTCAGTAAAACACAGTACTCTACGTCTTGTGAACTAGGGTGTCTCTATAGGTGGTGTTCAGTCTTAGTCTGCACGACTCCGGGATCTTACACCGAGTCATCAGACGATGGGACCTGGACTTTTCCGGTCACCTACATGTCTACATGTGGTCGTGTAATACATAGAGAAATGTAGTGTCTGTAGGTCCTTTTAGACAACTTAACTTGATTGGTCGCCGTCCCTCTTGTCTTACCTAGAATGGAAGTCACTCCGAAGAAATTTCTCTTGGTATTTCCACACACACCACTCGAGAAGTTTCGCGAAACGGAAATACATCTCCTTAGTTTCTATCATTTATTTATTCGGTTCATTTATTATTCGGAGGTTGGGTTTGTGTCTTTACCTTGTGAGGTGGGTAAAAGACCTTGAGTGATAAGGGTCTGATGAAGAGTCCAACCGTTTGCCAAGGGGTACGGACTACGGGTCGTAAACTTCCACTGACCCCGTAGGAGACACCCCGACCACAGCTACGTTCTGTCGGAGTGATTGTGAAGTTTTCCGGTAAATAGTTATGTAATGTCTAGTTGACACACGCCTAATAGTTCCCACACGTACACACACACGTCCCCACTCCCACCCCACGGAAATATGAATCATTTTGTCACGGTTATATAAATTCGTACGGAACCTCGGTTTAGTGTTTATTCGATTTTGTGTCTTCGATCGATATATATGGAAGAAAACAGAAAAATTCCTCCTACATAACACGAATTACGTAATTCCCCAATTTGGAAACTTCTTTTCCCATAGTGTATAAAGCGGAGAAAAGGACAACTATCCGTTGACAGAACTGTCACTTAGACCTTTTAGATTTCACTTTTCGTGGACAACCGCCCGCCCCCTTCCGGAAAGCCCCGCACCAGGGATTCCACCCGGGCCCTTACGAGTCCTGTATTAGCGGTGGACAAAGGGCGGGAACCGTGGACATCAGACCCGACTGAATTTACGCTTCCGACACTCTGCAGGACGTCGGCAGGCTAGGGTAAGAGCGGGCGTTTCTTGGTGGGTTCACGAAGTCGTGTAATAAAAGGTTTCCTTGAAAATACTCGTCTCCTTTACTTTCTGTCATTCTTTGCCTGGGGTAGGGACCTCAGACTGTGGTTTGGGTCCTTGTCGCCCCGGGGTCCGCAGACCGCCACCTTTCGCTCGCCCACGGACCCTGAGTTGCTCTGCTCAGACACTTACCTCTTCTGGCTACGAGGGGCGTCCTGAGTGGAAGGAGGAGTTAATCTTTAGTCTGTCAGACGGGTACCAGGTGCCTGGAGCAGTCCTTTTGCGCCCTAAGGTCGCAGAGTACTCTAGTCCCTTTTGCCCCTCCTTCGACTACGCAAAAGGTTGTTTCTGAGCCTTTTAGCGCCAACCCCTTGCCGTCGGACAAGGCGCGGTCATCTTGAACGAGCCTAAATCACGGCGGCCCCTGGGCACTTCTGCGTGCGCTCCGTCCATTCCATGTTGCGCCCGCCAGTCACACGCGCGGCGCTCAGGAGTCTTTCCCTCCCACTGGGATCTTTAGGTCCACCCGCGGGTTGTCTGTGCTTGCACTGGCCTCCGTGGCGTTTCCGCTCTTATTGGAAAAAGCGTTTCCGCTCGCACGTGGGTCTCTGTGTGAGGCGTTTCACATCTTCACGGACGTAAACTCGTCCCCTTAGTTGGGTAGAGACGTCGGCGTCTGCGCTCCCGTCAGGAGGGGCCGCGGGGCACAGGCCCTATCTTCGCCCAGTAGGGCCCTGGTTCCTGTGCCGCAGGATGACATCGGGGCTCCTCAGCGGGCCTCTTATCCGTCTCTGCCCGTCGCCTTCGACGAGCGGACGCGCTTCCCCTGTGTAAGCCTCCACTGGTCTTGTTCCTCGAGTTGGCGACCCTCGGCCCCTCTCAACCGCTCCGCCGAGCCCTCCCTCGCCTCGGAGACCCTGGGCTCCGGTGGGGTCCTCTCCTCAGCCCGACGGCCACAGTGTCCCGTTCGGGGGAGGTGCGAGCCGCGGGGCGCGGAGGGGCCGAGGGTGAGGAGACGGACTCGAGCGCCCGCCGCAGCCCTCGGGGAGTGACTGGACGCGTAGCCCCGCGCGCCTACAGGGGACGGCCGAGGGCTCGAGCCCCACCCTGCCCGACGCAGCTCGAGGAGCGCCCGCGAGGCCCAGAGCGGCTAGACGCGTCCTCTTCGCCGGCCGCCCTTACCACCTCGCGTGGCCACGACGCGCGCCGACCCCGCGTGCCCGCCTGCCGCCCGCGTCGCCCTCCGAAAGGAGGCGGGCCGTCGGCGTGTCGGTTACCGCCGCTCGCCCCGGGTGAGGAGCGGCGGGGGGTCAGCGACGAGCCCGCCCGTGAGACACGATCCTGACCTCGGTCCGAGCCCGTTCCCTCCTCGAACGCGGTCGCAGCCTTTTAGGACCTCGCCCTCCTCTGAAAACGCGTTCCTTGGGGTAGACCCCTTCCGTCTACACCACCGGAGTTGAAAACACGCACGCACACACACACACACACACACACACACATGCGTAACTCCCTCCGCTGACCCCTGAATCCCTGGAAAGAGACGTCCGTTTTCGTAGATGAAAGACTGTTACGAAGGGGAGGAAACACTTAGGGTGCGTCGGGGGTGAGGTTTGGTGCTCAGAGCCACGTAATGTCCTTCGGGTCGAGACTCGACCCACCCCCGTAGGGGGCCAGGACACTGCCCGGAGCGGAGTCTGGAGAGAGGAGACCGCAAAGAGAAGAAGGGGGAAGACTCTGGAAACCGTTTAGTAGTCTACTTATCCTAGAGTTTAGTACCCTACTTATCCTAACGTCAAAGGTAGTGACTGTCCCTCTGTCCGTTAGCATCTTTAAGGGATGACCCGGTGACCGAGTCTCTCAGTGTGTAGAATTTTCTTGAGACATGTCCCTCGGAAATTGACCATACGGATTGTGGCCAATGGTGAGGCGGGACACTGGAAGGGGGTCACTGAGACCTAAGGACAAAAAAGTTGACCTTTCGCTCTCCGAACCTAATAAACTACAGACAGAGAAGGTGAAACTGTTAGTTGTTGGGTCCACCAGGAGACCGGAGATGCCGGACGCTTCCCGACTCGGGACCCTCCACAGGGACCGCACCGGAGGCCAGGGACGAGAAGGACGGCCCGACGTAAGGGGAACCGTAGTAGAGGGACTACTCTCCCGGTCCTCGTGTTTAGTTATATTTTTCTGCGACGAGTTCGGAGTCACTGGTACATTTGAACGGGTCTATGACGGTGGACGGTCGCGGGTCGAGGACCCCAGTACCAACGACATGGGGACAAGTCACCCAGAGGTCCATCTCCGGTTACTCGCACCGTCCGAATTGAGGCTCCGGGGAAACCATTCTCTCGTTTCCGCGAGAGAGAGGGTAAAGGAAGAGGTCCCTATAACGGGTATACAAGTAGAAAAGACACACTGAGAAACGGATATCCTAGATTTTTCGTCCTACGACCTTACTCAGCGTGATAGGTCTCCCGTACAAGACTCTGCACAAAGAGAGGGGTGTGTGAACGGAAACACAGGATTTGAAATGGTAGGTGTGTGATGAAAGTACTTAACAGGATGTAGGTGAATGGTGAACGAGATATCCATGAATCTAAAGATAAATCGGAGGAGTATTCGTCATTGTAGGTACTTTAGTAACGAAACAATATTTGGTTAACATAAAGTTATGTTTCATTCATTATTTATTAGACACTCCTAAAAGAACCACAAAGGACTTGAACCAAAGGATCCCGACGACATTGTTTAAAGGTATTTGATAAAGTTTTGACTATACTCTCCGTTTCGAAGAGAATATAATTAAAAATTTTAAAAAGTACATGTTTACTAAATCTTTTACAATTACTAGTTTAAACAGAAGTTTTCATCCAATCCGTGGTAAGTTCCAGGACCCTTAAACACCCGTGTCAAATCTCCGTATCATGGTCGAAGATCGTTCGTACTAGTGGGATAGAAAGGGGGTTGGGAAAAGACGGAATAAGTCTCTCTCTACTTACCAAAAAAATTTTTCACACCTTAAACCTTAGTCTACCTCTCAGTAATTTAAGACTACGAGAGTAAATAATGGAGACACTAAATTCGGTTAGTGAATTGAAGAGATTCGGAGTTATATTATCACAAGTGTAACAATACAACAACACTCCCAATTTACACACACACACTCGAACGTGTGTCTGTGTGTGTATGTGTATATATGTATGTGTGTCTCAAGGATCGTTGACGGAACGTACATCATTTACGAATTTTTATAATCGAGGTAGAAAAGAAGGAACGATGGTAGTTTCGTCGTAAGTCTTAATGAAACAGGTAAGAGATTAAAGGAAGATCCAATAGTCCTTAGAATACAAGACACAGATTATAAGGGTCTAAGAGACGAAGAAAAGGAATTAAGGAAGTAAAGACGGGACGAAGATTACTAAAGAAGAGTTTGAGACAGGAGAGAGAGTACGGAGGTAGAGAGAAGAAAGTTCGACAAGGGGGAAATGTAGACGGGGTCAAAGTCTCTAGACACGGGACATTTCCTTGATTCTATTGAGTCTCTTCTGACACCCAGTATTTTTGAGAATGAAGAAAACGAGAAAGTACTTCACAGTTATCAGGAAAAACAAAGAAACGAACAAATTTAGTATCATAAGGGGGTTTCGCACTTCTTTAAATACAATAGATTACGACACCTTTTTAAGGACCTGGTGTCAGGATAATTTAAACTGTCTGTAAAAACTTGTAGACGATATACGGTTCGTCACGGGGTCCGTGATCCCTCTATTTTTATTTCGGTTTCAGCAGATTTTACGAATGTCAAGTTGGCCCGTCTGTCTGTATATTTATGGATGGAACTTATATTCGCACGGAACACTCCGAAGTCTGTCACGTCCACTTTCTTAGGGGAGACGAAAACACCGGTACTCTAACAGAACCCGACCGGTCAGTTTCATGAGTTGGACGGGTGTCGGGGGCGACTCACCCCTCGGGACAAGACGAGGGGACCTCGTCTCGAATAACCAAAACAGAAGTGCACTACCTACAGGTGTAAAAAAAAAAGAGAATCGGTGGGTAGTAGTGCGGTGACAAACTTTCAAACACTCTCCGTCTCGGGTAGATAGTGACTACTTCGGACTTTCCGACATATAAGAAAGGGTAGGAGACTAGTGGTGGGTCGTGGTCACATCGACCCCACTCTCGTACACTGGATCCGAACCCGTCAGTTTATATGGAGGGAACCTGGGCCTTAACATAGAACCAGTGTGTTTTCTTGACTCTGCTCCTCTCACGAAAGACCTTCACCAACACTGGACACAGGTCCAAGGTCTCAGTCGTCCCCGTCCTCCTGTTCGTCACTCTGGACCAAAGGTCACGGGTCCCAGTCAATGTGTAGTACCGAAGAAGGCAAGTCGTTACCGTCCTCATCGGTGGGAGTCGACTAAACCTCCATACTGAACCGACGACAAGACCGAAGAGTCGGAGGCAAACAAAGATAAGTAAAAGACTTGGAGAGAGATTAGGTTATAGGAAAGTTATATAAAAAAGAAAAGAATTTACTCGGTTTGACTAAGAATCGTTGATTCTTACGAAACCGACTCAGGACTATGTTTCAGAGATGGAGTTGTTCCTCTTACGATCGATTGACTAGGTCCATTGTAGAGGAAGATCCTGTAAGTTTAACCTTTGTACACTCACCCAGTCAGTCTTGGGTCTTGTCTTCGATTTTTGTGTGTGGGTCCCCGATACTCTATCGTCCCTGACACATATCCGACTTTAACACTCATTCAATACTTGTTCGTTTTCAATACTCGATTGTCTTTAGTTTCGTGTACTTCTCCCCTCCTTCTCCACCAACCGACTGTCGACGTTCCTTCGTCTTCAGTCTCCGTGACTCAGGGGTACTACCCCTTCCTTACCTACTTGGGGACGAGAGGTTCGAAGTCTAGTGGGAACTTAAACTTGACAAAAGGTAAAAGGTTTGATGTAAAGGTAAAGATACTTTGACTAATCGGTATCGATAAGTACCAAGGAACTTTAAGGTCTACGAGAGAAAAGTTACATATAGGAATATTGTTAAGGTGATAATAAACTCCATTGGTCTTATTCTGAAAGGTATACTAGTTTCCTAGGGTTTCTAATGTCACTACGATACTGGGTCCTGGGTCATTTGTTGACAGTTCACAATATGAAGTCATCAGTGACTGGACGGAGAGGTTTCTACAGGAAACCAAAGGATAAAAGGACCTTCAAAGGGTCGTCCTCATGGGAAGGAGACCTGGTCTTCTATTATCAAATATTCTTCGGAGACAAATTTTATACGAGATAAGGAACCTCCCTTTCTTCTCGGTCTCCATAAAGAGAGACGTAATCGATAATCGTGGACTCGTTTAATTTACTCAAGCAAGAATTTAGTTTTGAGAATCTCCAGACTATCAATCCCCTACTCGACCAATATCCCGTCTTTTTGCCCTGTGTTCCCACCCCAACCCCTCCCCTACTATCTTTTACCGCCACTCTCCAGGGGCCCTGTGAAGGGGTACCCTCTTCAGGACGACCCGTCGGTCACACCTCTCACGACCCCCGTCGCGCCGGACTTACCGTCGGCCGCACGAGAAGTGTTAGACGGAAGACGGCCGAGGTCCCGCACTGGAACGTATCAACGACAATGGGAAGTCGAGAGCATCGTTCACTCCGACTCGATTGTACCGTCGTATTCTACCGGTAGAACAGACGGGCGAAACGTTAAGACGAGTCTTTACTGTAGTCAACACGGAACCCTAAAGGACTTAAGTAATGGTGTCGGAAGTAAAATAGAGGGCTTTGTATGTTACGGGAGAGTACCGAACACGTTTTCCTTCACAGACACACAGAGTCCATCAGTCACTTACCATGTGTAAGATCTTTTTTTTTTCACTAAGACAATTACTTTGAACTGCGTCCTTCCTTCCTTAAATATGTGCGATGACACAAAGTTCCCTCTCTTCTATGTAACTTTGACAAAATTACTTTCGTCTTCAGACTTCAATAGAGATATCACCAAATAAAGAAAACAGGTTCAGATTTTACATGGAGTCCCAAACCACAAAAAGAAGAAGACTCTGATCACCCATCTTGAGAAGAACCTTATCGTCACTCAGTGTAGTCCCACGTCCATCCTCTTCTTTTTGTTACGGTCCCTGGGTAGAAAAGAAAGAATCGATGTGTGACGTAGACGACCCCCGACACGAACGGGCAGTCGAGACAAACACGCCGGTTCACTGAATGGCACTCAATATTTAGTCGCTACTCGTTACACTTTTCGTCTGTCCCTCCACTTACGTAGGAGGTGTACAGACAGAACACTGACCGACCTCAGGTACACGTTAAAACTTTTCCTACAAACCTTTCCTATAAGTAGTAAAATTTAACGAGCCACCCTCGAAACGTCAAGTATTACACGGAGAGTCCATGCAGAGTCTCTGCCGAAACGGAACTTCACCAAACGTTAAAGTATTGTCGTTTTCCCGTTGAAATCCAACAATCCGATCTTTTCGATTAAAGTTTTCTTAATCGTTCTTTATTCAAACCCTCCCTCCCACTCACCTCCTTCGACTTTATAAACTCGACTTAAGATGGGGTATTCTAGACCGTGACCTTTAAGGGACCCACACGGTTATTGAAACGACAGGTACGGAGTCAGGTTGGGAGTTTATAGCAACCCTTTTAGATGAACCCGTACTCGGAAGTCTACTGCTTTTATATAAACGAGAACACCTTTTTGTCAATTTTTGGGCTGCATACTATCAAATTGTTACGAACTCAACTGGTAGACGTTCTTTTAGCAATGACTTTACAAAGACTCGGTTTGTATAGACGACGCGAGAAACGTAATAAAACGCCGAAATGAGTCTCTTTAGGGTCAGCCGTCACGACACACGACACACGGCACACGACACACGGCACACGACACACTCACCACGACTGACAGTTCACCTCTCAACCACACACCCGTGGTGACGGGGTCTGTAGGTCCCCTCTTGCTTAGTCGTTAGTCGTCGGACCCTTTTATCCGTAGAACTCGTATACACGAGATTCCAGTTCTTCTCTCCTTTGGTCACAACCTAAAACTAAGTCGTGTTATTTATACTCGTCTCATCATACACACGTCTTATCCTTTCTATTCTAAGAGCGTTTGGGACTTCCTCCTCCCCTCCCTTCTCGGCGTCTAGGTTGTCCTGACGATAACGTCTCTCCCGAAATAAAAAGTATCCGATTTTACAGAAAATCTTTTGGAGGTCTTCTCTAAAGACATGTTTCGTGTGCACTGTGATTAACCCTTCACCACGATATTTTTGATATTCCCATCATTAACATAAAGGTGGAGAACGTGGCTATCAGTTCCGTCTATCCATCTCTTACAAAAGGGACTTATCGCGGAACGTCAAATTTGGAGAATTTATACCAGACAATCAGTCGTGTTGGAAAAACTCGTGGAGGGAACACGGACCTCGAACAAGTGTCAGCCTTATTCTATCTCAACTCGACCTCATCTACTAGTAGTCCTTCTATAGACTCTTTTGTCTGGGAAGATCTATATGACACCAGGTGGGGTGGTGGGGCCGGGGACGGGTCACACGTCTTTGAGGGTAGGACGGAAAGACATCAAAAAAAGAATTTTGTTTAAAATAAAGGGTAAAAGAGTAGGAGAACCAAAAGGAAATGGATGAAGTAGTACTTGAAGGTGAATTAAAGTAGGTCGAGAGGGTGGGTCGCCGGGATATCGAAAAGTGCCGACTGGTAGACGAGAACAAGAGTGAAGGTAGAATGGGGGAAGACTCTAAAGTCCCCAGGAATGAGGTCACCCGAAGTTTGAGTCACGGGCATTCCGTGTCCTTCTGAAGGGTTCTCTTCTGAACACGTTTTTTCTTTTTTCAAAGTTCCCTTTAAAGTTGAAATATAGTTCATAAAAAGAATTTAACTGGTGGAACTCTTAAATGTTCGTAAACATTATGGGAAAGAACATGATGAGCACTCTTTCTACACATGGAGTGACTGGGGTTTAGAATGATACCCTCTATCCTTATATTGGCTACCGGATATAAACGATATTGAATTAGATCTTTCTTCATTTAAGTGGACACCTACTTTATTAATCTTTTTGAAGAATAAATGGAATGACCCGAAGGGCCCACCGTGATCACCATTTCTTAGACGTACGGTTGCGTCTCCTTTACGTTCTCTGTGTCCAAGGTAGGGACCCAGTCCTTCTAGGGGAACTTAACCTTTACCATTGGGCGAGGTCATAAGCACGGACCCCTTAGGGTACCTGTTTCCTCGGACTGTCAGGTACCCCAACGTTTCTCAACCTGTACTGGCTCACAGTCTCGTATGTATAATTGGAATAATTCTATTCCAATACAATCGAACATACAAACTATAAATAAATATTTTCAATTTTATTTACATACAAAACCATTTTTTGAAAATTAGATACTTTTAATAAGTAGTCAATATGTAATTATTATTAATATTATCATTAATTAAATCTTCTTTTTAAAATTGTGAATCGCGGGATACGAGTGTCTTTTATATTTTGAATGTAATTTTGAAGTCAAATTTTTTTTTTTTGTTTGAAGTCAAACATATGTCAACCGGAACTTGTTACCTTCTAACCCCACGGCGGAGAGGGGTGTCTGTGACTCAAATCGAATGTCAACCGGGAGGCATGAGTCAATGACGTACAGACACCAAGAAGTAGGACCCTAAGTGAGTTGTGGACTTGGACATCATGACATCGTAGATGATAACTTTTGTAAGGCACATATTCATCTGGACACATCAAATTTGGATACGACAAGTCCCCCGTTGAGATATACAAACAACTCACTCCCACTATTTATTTCTTGAACACTAAATTTTTTATGTACCACTTTAAATCAACGGTCCCTTCTATACACCTGGTCTTCTTGTCTAAGTCTATCTTTCCTTCTACATTTTAAAGTTAAATTCTCGTGAAAATAAATAAAAATTCACCTACTGCCACCCATGGTTTAAATATACCGTAATTTTAAGGAACTAATGACGATATCTGACTTACAAACACAGGGGAGTTTTAAATATTCAACTTTTGATTAGTAGTCACATTACCGTAAACCTTATAATTGGTTAGTGGGAGAGTGTGACTAGTCAGTGAGTAGACACCACAACTAATCTGTCGTTATTCTCCCTCTCTTCTCTTTCCAAGACTAAGGAACTTTTTCAGTATGAAACTGTAAAGTCACCCTTTTACTCATGGTTCTCCCGTTTAACTTCTTGTGACCACATCATGTTCCCATTCGTTTGTAAGACATTCACTGGTTTATTATGGATAAAATTCGGTACCGCAAAACCACTGTGGAAGTGGAGACGACAACATTCGTCGGCTTCTCGTATACATTGTCTCTGGACCGACACAAGGTTATTTAGAAATAAACATTTTCGTCTGTCACTCGACTTAAATCGGTTGAGTATCATATTATGTAATAGGTACTGGGTGTTCTTCGGACCCGTCATCAACTCAGAACTTCAATGGATTTCCCTTATAAGCGGAGTGTATCAGTTCTACGTCTGAAGGTCGAACTAGAAAAAGGACAGTGACTTCCCGGTTCTAAGAGTCTAGAAAACCACAGGAGTGTTTCACCGTCGACCGCAGAGGGTCCAAAAGACTCTCTCTCGTTCCCTTTGGTGCTACGTAAAGACTTGACAATATTTAGTGTGTAACAGTGTAAGACAAACGATCTTTACTTAGTAATTCAGACTGGGAGTCTTTTCTTCTTTATGTCTACCGGTTTGCCGTGTACTTCTCTATAAGTCGTAACGATTAACAATCTCTTTACGTTTAGTTTTGATGTCCCTCCATAGTGGAGTATAGTTAGTCTCACCGGTAGTATTTTTCAGATGTCTATTATTCTCAAACCCTAATTGTACCCGAAGGGACCACCGAGTCTACCATTTATTAGACGGACGTTACGTCCTCTGGATCCAAGTCCAGTCTTTCTAGGGGACCTCTTCCTTTACCGTTGGATGAGGTCACAAGAACGGACCTCTTAAGGTGTCTGTCTCCTCGGACCACCTGATGTCAGACACCCTAGTTTTTCTCAGTCTATGTTGATTCGTTCTGAAAGTAAAAGTGCATAAAACCCCTAGTTGTATATATGTGATGATATACGTTTTGTCTATTGGTTGTTCCTGAATTGACGTATCACGTCTCTTGATATGAGTTATAAAACATTATTGGATATTGCCTTTACTTAAACTTTTTCTCATCTATATGTATACACATATTGACTTAGTGAAACGACAGAGTCAAGTCGACAGATGGACTTTGATTTTATTATAACATTCAGTTGATATGAAGTTATTGTTTTTCCAGACTGGGAGTCTTATATGGAAAACTCTTGTCCTAACAGTCTCTCAGACACCTGTATAAAATTTCTGTGATGCTTCGACAACACTACAAAACCAACTATACAAAATTCTTTAGAGTCAAGTTATGAACCTTTTCCCTCGTAAAATTATTGAAAGAATTTGTCAAACACCGATAAGAATCTACGTTGTGGTTTACGATCAAAGAATTTCCACTTAACGTAGTGTCTTAGACTTTGGTATAGGTACTTGAAAAGTTTAAGACAATGTAATTTTAAATAACCAAATAAAACACGAAACTTAGCTATAAAATGGGTATATAAAACATTGTACTACGTAACCAGTAAACCTTATAACTAAGAAACTTAATAAGTCGAGAGAGTTTACAACCGTATAAAGTAACATTTCACATTTTATAAAATAGACAATTACAACGATTAGTAGTCTTTTCAGAAACTCGTAACTTTTTGACGGTCCGAATGTGACCATCTATGTTAAAAAGATTTTAAGACTAAAAGTGACGTTTAGAACTTAGAATAGGAACCGTTGTTTTGACAGTCAACAAAAGGAACTTCACTGTCAGAGTAACCAAGTAACAACTCTTTCAAAGACGGTTTATGAGTACAGATTTATTTGTACTAAGAAGTGACTTAGTTCACTTTTACCGTCAGGGACTTTTTTCAACGAGTAAGTCGAGTGTTCAGTTCGTTGACAGGTTGACAACTAAAACTCTGTTGGTAGTATGAAGTCATACATCGGTCCCCGTGAAAAACTTGTGAAGGGCAAAGTAGTCTAATATTTTTTAGTTCATGTAGATTACTGACTATAAATTATTTCATTTATTAAACACAACGAAACATTGTCAGAAACATTCCACTCTGACAAGAGACAAAAAAAAGGGGAGGACGGTCACTCACCGTCACTTCGTGTTACACGTAATCTCATCGTGTGACTAAAGTGTACTACGGTCATGCGAATCCTCGGTGACGGAGCTAAACCCAAAGCGGTGGTTGTTGAAATGGGTAGTAACGAAAACATGGTAGATACGTTTAGAAGGGACCACCGAGTCTGCCATTTCGTAGACAGATGTTACGTCCTCTTGGTCCAAGTTAGGGAACCAGCCCTTCTAGGGGACCTCTTTCTTTACCGATAGGTGAGGTCATGATAACGGACTTTTAGGGTACCTGTCTCCTCGAGCCATCAGATGTCAGGTACCCCAACGTTTCTCAGTCTGTACTGACTCGTTGAAGTGATACGTTTTGTCGCGTTACTTTTTCTGTTTATTACAGGGTCATAATAATAATTTTATCAACATTCAAATATGAGCTTTCATTGCAGTTACTGGGAGTCTTCGACTATCGGGTATAAACCCCATGACGACAGGATTCCGTAACCGATTTCTGATTAAAGAGGACTCTTTCAGAACACAGAACACACTTAGAAGAGTGTTCGAAATTGGAACTAGAAGACAGAAGGACAGAGGTGGGGAGGGGTGACCGGTAGAGGGTGGTGGTAACGGAAATGGGTAATCCGGGTCCTCGACATGAACAAAAGAACCCTCTCTGACAGAAGACTGAACAATTCAAAACACCCCTTATAAATTTTTTCTAAATGGAATTTATAATTTTCAAATAGAGTAAGTCTACTACCTTCAATGGAATTTTACTAAATAAAAATTTTTGTTGGTAGAATTGAGGTCACCTCCTGACAGTATAGGAACGATAATTGCAACCAATTAAAAGATTTCATATCCTGTACAATCATTCAGTACTTCGATTTTCACTCTATTTATAAGAAAAGGATTAACTCACGACTGTTAAATGCACGAGAATCCTCTTCCGTTACCGTGGGTGACGTCATGAGAACGGACCTTTTAGGGTACCTACCTCCTCGGACCATCCGACGTCAGGTACCCCAGGACTTCTCAGCCTGTGCTGTCTCGCTGAAGTGAAAGTTAAAAGTGAAAGTATGTAACCTCTTCCTTTACCGTTGGGCGAGGTCACAAGAACGGACCTCTTAGGGTCCCTGCCCCCTCGGACTACCCGACGGTAGATACGCCAGCGTGCCTCAACCTGTGTTGACTTCGTTGAATCGTCGTCATCGTCGTCGTCGGGTGGAGAACGTCCTATTCACTGTTCATAGTCACTGAGTCTTCACCTAGGTACAAGTTCAACACTACGGAATCGAGTCGTCCTATCTCAGTCGTGTTACGTACTACAAGTCTCCCTGATCACTAAGAAACTATGGAAAAAAAAAAGAAAATAGTGTGACTGAACTCAGAGACGTGGTGTAATAAACAGTACCATACGTGACTGGCGACTTAAAAAAGTCAAACAGACTTGAGTCAAAAACGTCTCTCCAAAGTCCATATTTTCCTCTTAGTTTTACGTCAGTCGTGACTGTTCTCTCGGTAGACTTTATCTCGACTCTCCGGTGACTTCTTCACACTGAGTTCGTGACGAGTGGGGTCTACTTTAGACTTGAACCTGGTGAAGAATAGAATTGTATCCGTAGGTCTTGTCGTCGGGTTTTTGAGTTCTATACATAGGCTAGGAACTTTCACTTTCACAAACAACGAGTCAACACAGACTGAGAAACACTGGAGTACCTGACATTGGGTGGTCCAAGAAAACAGGCACCTTAAGAGGTCCGTTCCTATGACCTCACCCATCGAAAGAGTGACGAAGGGAAGAGGTCCCCTAGAAGGACTGGGTCCCTAACTTGGACCGACCCAGAGGACGTAACGTCCGTCTAAGAAATGGCTACCTCAGTGGTCCCTTCGGGAATGAATGAGATTTTATTAAACACTGTCGAATAGGGAATTCCTGTTTATAAAGGAAAGAACGTAGTCCCAGTCAGTATCAAAAATTTGTTGGAACACCGAAAACGGAACTAATGGTTGACTTGATGTTCCCTTCGGGAACTATTCGGGGTCCGTGAAACATAAGATGCCCTGGTGAGATTTGTCAAAATGGGTAGACACAGAGGACTTAACGTTAAGAATTCTGGGGTTTACATCGAGAAGAAAAGTCGGAGTCATGACTAATAACAAGCTATGTCCTATCTAATACGGAAACGGGGATTGAAAATGAGCTCCACACAGTCTTGAAGTACGTTAGAGACATCCTCAAATGATGAACCATTATTCAACCCTTAATCGTAGACGAACCAGTAAAGATAACGTGACTAGGTGGATAACAAAATTCTCAGGCACCACAATGCAGATTTAATCCCGAGAGTAAATAGAGACTCCGAAGCACAGTGTAGTAATTGAGGGTCATAGGTTTACTACTAAATACGTCTGGTAAACCGATGCAAGTGTGTTTAATGAAACTCCCGGAATCACATTGACTAGCTTGAGACAATCTTTTACAGTCAATTTTTCTAAGAAACGTTGTTTAAAGTAAACATTACTTTAGGAAGAACGACAACCCGTCCTCGTGTTAGATCCAAAATATCCCGGACTCTCAGTGTACTGAAACCATAGGGAGATTCTTTTTTTGTTTATGTATCAATATTTTCTCTAGAATCAATTTTAATTTTTTTTTTTTCATTTAGTGTTGTTTAATACCTTCCGAACTTCTAAGTCTCTAGAGAAATCCGGTTGAATGGTCTTTACTTGTGGTGCCTTACGAAGGACTAATTGTGGACCGAACGACCGGGGAGGATCCTGTGACCCTGTAAGTATCGAAGAACGGAAGTATCGGGACCCGTTCACTCTCGGGGTTTCCCAGTCGGAACAATTGAAGTGACACCTAGGTGGACCGTAACCTTCCTGACAGATAAGGTCTGTGACGGTGAAAAGTTTAGGACGACAGTGTGACCGACAAAAAGTTCACTGGGATTTAGTCCGCTTCATCTTAGAACTTTATTTAACGTCACTGTTTCTGTGAATCCAAGAACGAAAAGTAATTCGTAAATTTTACAGTAAGATTTTACTGTAAAACTTCCGGACGAATAAGATTTTAACATAATATAAAGTGTAATAATCTGTTCCTTCGGAGAGTCTCACTCGGTTTATGGTAGAAACAGATATCCTTTGAATATCGACAATGACTTTCCTATAAGATGTTTAAAGTGTTTAAGTTAAGTACTGAGGGTAGTTAAAAAATTTCTCCAGACGGGGAATCCTTCCGTTAAACTCTCCGTTGTAAAATTACTAGAGGTGACCTCTAGTCCATCAAGCAATAGAGTTTATAGTATAAATAATATAATTATCTAACTGTACGATTATTTTCCCGTTTAGGGGTACGTATACAAAATATCACTTCCATTTTGGGAGTCTTCGTACTCTAATCTCACTACAGTCAATTTTGTCGGTATCTCTAGACATTTTCACTAGAAAATTTTATACGTCGTTTAACCAGAGAACATTCCCTAAAAGAAGAGAAGTAGACGGTTCCAATAAATCGCTAGAGAAGAGATCATATAGTCAATGAAATGATTTACGTACTCATGTTTATTCTTTTAAATTTTTTATCAGAGGTCTTTTTAAATACTTTGGTAGTATAAGATATTGATGATCTCCATTATCTAGGTATTTTCCATTCACGTAGGTATTAGGAAGTAGAAAACATTGTAGTCTCGTCATATATACCGAAGATCGTACACCAAGAGTAATGTACCTATCTTAACCCTGTAAGATTAGTGTACTAATAACTTAGTTGACAAATAAAAACACGGTGTCTTTTGAATAATGTTTATAGAGTATCTAATTAAGTAGTCAAACTGAAACTTCACCAAACTCAGTTACAACCTTTATCGTCTTTGGAACTCTAGATCTCATGTATAATAAATTCAGTTACATCTATTACTGTCTTAGTATTCCGAGTCTGAACTCTTTCCTAACACCAAGTAGACAGGTAGGAACTTGGAAGTCTGGAATTTAAAACGTCTATCTATTATATAGACCAAAATTCTTTCAAATGTCATATTAATCATATAATGAATTACTAATGAATTTATGATGAATTAAGTAGTAATCTTTTTATATAGAATATAAATTGTATTTAATGTTACGGGACCTAACTAATTTAAGATAATTCATAACTCAAAGATAAGATTCGAGTTGGGATTGGTGCTATCTTCAAGGTACCTCCAAATGTACTGTCCGTCTAATACTCAACTTCCTAATCTTATCTAAAGAGGTTTCCTCTTTGGGGAGTCACTTTGTAAATCAGTACTACTGTTACGCACACAGTTAGAGACACCAGGATTGGTATTCACGATTTCCTCCTTTGGACTCTTTTATTCCAAGTCACAATTACCTGAGTAGACCCCTGCCAAATCTTTCTGCTGACTTCACTGAATCGACGTCGTCGTCCGGAACAGATTACTGTGACTTTACTTCAACACAAACCTGACAACAAATTAGCAATCCAGTACAGACTGAGAACACGCCGGGGTACCTGACATCGGGAGGTCCGAGCAGACAGGTGTCCCAAAGGGTCCGTTCTTATGACGTCACCCAACGGTGAAAGAAGAGGTCCCTTATAAGGTCTGGGTCCCGGACTTGGACACAGAGGACGTAACGTCCACCTAAGAAATGACGACTCGGTCGTTCCCACGGGTCGTAAACCCATCCACCTCTCATTTCCTCTTGCTATAAATTTTGTCTTTCTGTCCGTACCCGTTGTGACACTTCTTCTGAAATAATAGACAGAGTGATCCTCTCTTTTTTACTAACAACCAACAAAAAACAAACAAGACAAAAACCGAAAAAAAAAAAAAAAAAACGTGACTCATCAATAATTTAGTAAAGAAACCAGAGAAGGAAAGTTCAATTTATTAGGGTCTAGAAGACTGGAAAGTAATGTGACAAAAGGTCGGAAAGGGCTCCAAGAGGTTCGAAAGACACAGAGAGAACTCGGTATACCGGATTTCCTACCTCGAAGTTAATCCCTAAGTCCTAAGACTGAAGATGAACAGTAAGAAGGATGACACATCAGAACTGGTCCACGAATGACCTGGAGAAAGGGAGACATTAAATTCCGTGACCTGACACCGGAGAACTGAAGGAAGATAGAGTTTTAAGACTCAGAATTTAACACTTTGATCGTAAACTATACTCCAAGATCAGTACACCTTATTCCAATTTCCCAATTAAGGTTAGAGGAAGTAGGAAGTACATATGAAGAGAAACCTGTAAGGTTATAGTATTAATGTAAATTTTCGGGTCCCAGGTCTTTTTCTTCAGATCATGAATGTATCTTTGACCCAAAGGAACAGGAACTGAAATAGTTGTTTTTGTAGTAAACGTATTTTACTGTAATTCATGGTCGGTGGGGTTCATACCTCATTTATATAAAAGGAGAACACCTATTACTGTCAACGAAAAATTTTTTATTAAATTCGACGACTAGACATTTCATGAAATTTATGCAGCAACACCTTCTAACGTGACTTTCTCATGACTTAAGTCCAACAAGAGACTGGTGAAGGAAGGAATGACTTAGTAAGAAGTTCTATAACAGAGATAGGAAGTGAAGAAAAAAGCGATAACACCTTGTAAATCTTCTTACTTTAATACAGAAAACGATGTCTCGTGTTCTGTCAATGCACGTATTTAAGGCTATAAATAAGGTAGTCTTTTTTAAAGTGAACAGAAGGAATTGGAACCCTATTGTGTCTCATAACATTGGATAATTTCATTCGAAAACAACTTGTTCATCCCCCAAACCTTCATCCCCTCAAGGTTTTTGTTTCCTTCTGTATTTATAATGAGTTTTACTCTATCTACATGATACATCTCCTTTATCTCAGTATGAATATTTCTACCGGAGGTGGTACCAATTACAGGATTCGTACCTACGACCTCAGTTTACGGACCCGAACTCAGGGCAAAGGTGGTGAGTGACCGACGTAGTGGAACCAGTCAATTAATAGAAAAAGTTCAAGATCAAAAGAGGAGACATTTTATCATGCACGGAGTAGCCCAACAACACTTCCAACTTCCACGATTGTGTTTATTTCACGGGTCGTGTGATAGGTTGTTTCAGTCTCCAGTTATTCATAATCGACAACAAAAACAATAATGGACTCGAACATCGACGATCGTAACACAAACTGTCACTCACTATTTCTGGGTATTCTGTCTTCGCACAAAGTCAAAGTGTATCCCTAAGGTCTCATCTTTCAGGTCTCGACCAGGAACTTCAGGAGTCCGTGGGTTCGACGAAGGTCAAGTAATAGGGTGGTAGGGATTCTACACTGGAAATAGGAGCACTAGGTTTTACCACGATACTCGAGTTAGGTGCAAGAGTCGTCATACTATCTCCTTCCCTATTTTCTTTTTCTCCCTTTTGACACCATACAGGATGATCGATACAAAATTCCTTTGTAGAGTCCTCTACGGATTCCAAAAAAACAGGTATTATGATTATATGCTTCCTGGCTGAAAGAACTAGTAGGTCGGGGTAAAGTTTGAAAATTAAAAATTTCGTAGTGTTCTCAATGTCAGACGTCAGATGATCCCGAGTGATACCGGTACCTTAGAAAAAGACAACATACAGTTGTTATGACTACTTGATTTCGTATTTTGTCAAACTGACTTATAGTCAAACTTATAGTAAATCACAAAACATGGACCGACGGAAACTTTACAGTAACAGAGTCACGAAACCTACATGGACTTAACAAGTCTAAAATTTGAGTCGTGATATTTTACGTTAAACGGAAGGGGAAACACTCAGTCACGGTTCAATTCGGGTGTAACATCTGCCTAACATATTGTTTACGAAGGTAGTTCTCACGAGACCCCGTCTTCACCGGTCTTTCAAACACACTGTCTTGTTCCACTACACCGTCCTTTTAATCGAAACGGGATCCTAAGTATACTTATTATCTACGTTACGTCTTATTTTGTTACCAATTTTTTTTATTTTTTGGTGACTTTACTGTCGTTGAGTTCCAGTGTGTGGTACGACCCAAACATGTTCCCCCTACCTAGTGACGGTATAACTTCAGACTTTACACCAAAGACACGAGGGAAGAGACAATTTACTGATAATGAACCGTCGATAAGTAATTGTACTCGTCACCCTAGTAACTTATCTTCCGTCATTAATCTCATATTATAGAGAACCAGATATCGTACAATAGAAAACATTGACTAGTTTTACCATGTAGGTCCTTGTAGAATAAATTATAAAGATTACTATTATTTTGGAGATGACTTAGTCTAAAGATTTAGGATCACGGCAACAGAAACGTATCGTTAGCTATCTAGTGTCTCAGAATATCTCTACTACACCTTCACCCATATAAACCCTTAATTTATACTTAAGTGATTGTCGTATTAATCCGATCAAAACTCTTCGTTTATATAATCATGATTTATATTCGGGATCATTCCTGATCCTAAGTTCTTGTGTTGGATTAATAGGACTCTTCCTGTCGTAGTATAAGTATTCAACTCTATAAATAGTCAAGAGGGTAGAAGACACTCTTCACCCAACTACAATCAACTTTGACCGAAAGTCTACTGTCCGAGTGATGGATAAACTGAATAAGTGATCTCTTCCTTCTTATTTGCTCGTAAAGAAAAACAATAGATTACAAATTACTCATACTTACCCAAAGAAAACTCATCGATTACATTATTTGGTATTTTATATACTTACTATAAATTGACACCGTCTGTGAAAGTCAAAGGACAATTTATAGAGGAGTGAAGGACGAACGACGGTCTTCGGTCTAAAATAATTTCCGTTTTTTGTGAACGGATTTATACACGAATATTTCGGAGAAAATATCAATCTTCACGTGACATCAACCCGGTCACTTTGTTTCCATCTTAAACCGACTCGAAAGATCCTTTCACAAACGAGAGGGCTATTTTTACCTATCTACGTTGACCGTAACGAGAAAAGGAAAGACGGAAGGAGAAAGGAACTTCCATACTACAGACCTCGACGTCGTCGAAAGAACGTTGGAACTCCACTTTACGTAGTTAATTTTCGGGGGGTCTACCGACTGAGACCGAGGTCACAGGACTCACGACTGTTATAGTAGTCAGATAATGGAGGTTTGAAGAATACCCATACACACACACACACACACACACACACACACACACAAAAGTCAGTGAGTCAATACAGACTGAGAAACACTGGGGTACCTGACATCGAGTGGTCAAGGAGACAGTACCTTAAAAGATCCGTTGACCACACCTAACGGTAAAGGATTGAGGTCCCCTAGCAGGACTGAGTCCCTAGTTTGGGCGCAGAGAAGACGGAGGACGTTACCATCCGTCTAAGAAATGGAGACGTGGTGAACCCTTCGGGAAGTTTACCCACTTAGGGCGCAATAATTTCAGTGACATTTTTATTTATTTATTTATTTCGGTGATCAAAAAAACGACGAATGTCAGTTTATATATGGACTAGTTTTGGACCCGGATATATCTTGAACAACGGTTAACTAATGGCATTGTAATTGTATCACATCCTATAAAGTCACTGAATACTTATTTAATTTTCCTTCTGTGTTTGGAATAAAAATTTCGACCTGACTATCCTACGGAATTTTTAGGACTCCCAATATAAATACAACCAATGAGAGGTGACTGGTAGGGAGTCTGGGTGAAAACGGGAAGAGTTGAGAGGAGACTGGGGATCCTCCGATTGGGATACTTGACGTATAGAGGACTGAGACCGAAGACAAAAAAGTTGGTCACCAGTCGTGGTCATCCTCTGACCTCCAACCCTTCGTATTGTCTATTAGAAATCGTACCGAGAAAGTGCAGGGTTTAGGTCGCTGATCTTGTATCATGACTACAAATTATACTTATATTAACGAAGAGTTCCAATCGGTCTAATATGACGACGACGGCGATTCAGCGGAGTCAGTACAGGCTGAGACACGCTGGGGTCTGCCGTCGGGTGGTCCGAGGGGACAGGGACCCTAAGAGGTCCGTTCTTGTAGCCTCACCCAACGGTAAAGGAAGAGGTTACGTACTTTCACTTTTCACTTTCGCTTCAGTGAGTCAGCACAGACTGGGAGTCGCTGGGGTACCTGACGTCGGATGGTCCGAGGAGGCAGGTACCCTAAAAGGGTCCGTTCTCATGACCTCACCCCACGGTAACGGAAGAGGCGGTCTAATATGGTAATGGAACGTAAACATAAATAAAGGGGGTTTATGGATTAATACGTAGTTCAGACATTCGGACACTAGATGAGTAACAGTACGTTTCCGTCGTCGTGATCCTAAATCACTAGACTTGGTCATCTCTAAAATATGAGTTTATTTTTATAACTTCCTCTCCACTTATTCCATTCACCACCCTCTCCCTCCAACTCGATATAGAAGGGACAAGGTAGAGACGAAATCCGTCTGAAAAGACCGTCTTAGACCTAAGAAGTTCAGAAACCAAAGAACTTTCCAGAATAGAAGGGACAGAGAAATACAGGTGAAGAAGACACCGATTAAAGAACCCTCGTAGTTGTAGAAACTATAGTCAATGAATAGAACCGGGTGTAAAAATGCTTTCAAGGAACTTGGTGGACGGTCTCGAGACAAACTATGTTATAAGAATATGGGTGTAAAGATTTTAAATACAATTAAATAAACTACTTTTGGTAGTTTATAGAAAATTTTTGAACAGACCTAAACCGTGTATTGAGTTGGCTTTAGCACAACTAAACGCACTGATGAACTCGTCACATTAGATAGCAAGGTTTAATTGAGTGATGCCCGTTTCACTGAAATTGTAAACGTTTACACAAACATAAGGTAAGATAAAAATACCGTTACTACTTGTCAGATCTTTTAAAGTTTGAAATAAAGTTGACATTTCTATACAACGGACCTCAATCCATAAGACTAGATTATGTTTTAAACGTTCTATTAAAATATTACTAAAGATTCAATTAGGATTGTTGGAAGGATACTTGTCCCAGTTACAACAATAGTTAGGAATAAAATCTTCAGACTGAAGACTCGTTCCTTCTTCTTACAAGGGGTCGAATATGACGTACGGTCAATTCCAGACATCGTGTTCCAAGGAACAATAACAAGACCTCCATGACGAAATCGAAGAAAAGTTTTTAATTAAGTGAGAGATTGACGTTCAGTCTCGTGCAACGTATAAAACGGAATACCTGTCGTCGGGTAGCATAAGTCACACACAATATCTAACAAAGACTACCGAGACTGTTACGGTTCTTTATTACCTACCAGAATGTTAGAAAAAGAAGAAGAGTCAAGAGAGAGAGAGAAAAAAAAAAAAAAAGAGAAAGCGTGGTGACTTGGGTGACGATGTTTCTATCTTCTTGTCTCAAAGACTCCATCGTAACTTTAAAAGAACTTGAAGAGACTCGAATGGACACGAGGGATTCTCTCTTCGTAGGTCACCTACTACGGAATTTCAGGTTCACCACCACCACCAAATCAACGAGTCAGCACAGACTGAGACGTTCGCGTACCTGATATCGGGAGGGTCCGAAGAGACAGGTACCCTAAGAGGTCCGTTCTTATGACCTCACCCAACGACAAAAGAAGAGGTCTCCTAGAAGGGCTGGGTCCCCAGCTTGGGAACAGACCATGTGACGTCCGCCTAAGAAATGGTTGACTCGTGGTCCCTTCGGGTTTCTAGTCTATCACGGGCGGATAGAATCGGTGGGTTGGACTAGCAAAATTATTTTTGGAGATCTTGACAAAGTTTTCCGTTGTTTGAGTCGGGTCTACGTGTGTCACTATACAATTTGATACGAAAGATTTGTACGTCTCCGACTTCAGTGAACGGTGTACACTCTGTCAACGGTACCTGTCTTCTTTTCCAAGTAACCCTCTAAGACAAGACACTAGACGTGTTGAGAACAAGTAACGTACTACACTAGTTCTTCTATTTCAAAGAAAAACCAGGATGGGAATTGGAGACGGTCAAAATATTTTTTTTACCTTGAGTATCAGAAGAAGGGTCTCTCAAGAAAGACCCAGAGAATACGGGTAGAAGTCAAGACAACGGGTATGTAGACCCTGAGTAAGAAATGAAAAAGAAGTACACACAGAATATACCGGTTGTCCCCCTCTCCCAAGTAAGAAGAAAAGGAAAGGATTCAACGGACTTGAGTCACTTTGCTGTCTAAAGATTCCTGATCGTCTCTCGAGAAACCCCCATTGTCTTAGTGTCAAACCTACATACACTTAGCACGTACTAGAAAAAAAACACTGAGGACAAGGAATTAGATGAGTGACTTCCGGTTATAAGGGTCCTAGGTTCAAACCGGTAGGGCAAAAGAAGGAGACAGAAGAGACTCACTAAAGAGAGTTCACTCATGTGAGACGACGGTGGACACGTCACTACTTAAATCAAGTAGGGAGACGACTCGATGTGTGGGTCCCCGGACTGATGGACAACCCGTGGAGGTGCACGTGTCGGATATTCGTCGAGGTTCAACTGGACAAACTGACACAAGGGAAGGTCAGACCAGGAGGGGGACATGGGGACAGGACTACCTGCCGCGGGGACGGAAGACCAGGCGGACGTAGCCACCAGTGGGTCCTCGGAAACGTCAGAGGAGAGAGTAAAGTCGGGAGGCGGGAGAGAGGAGGGGTGACGGCTGGTGAGAGAGGGAAGGACGAATTAAGAAGCCACACGTCCCAGTGACGTCCTCAGGCGACTAATCAAAGGAGCAAGTCGGAGGGAGGAGTCCTGGGTAAAGTTGAGTGGAAGAGGTGACGACGATAAGATCAGTACGGTAAGAGACGAATCTTGGGTAGACCGACGACGACGACGATTCAGCGAAGTCAGCAAAGGCTGAGACACGCTGGGGTATCTGCCGTCGGGTGGTCCGAGGGGGCAGGGACCCTAGGAGGTCCGTTCTTGTGACCTCGCCCAACGGTAACGAAAGAGGATCTTGTGTAGCAACTTGTCGTTAACACTCATCGTTTATTGGACCCTTACATATAAAAAACTTAAACAGAAATAAGACAAGGGGAAAGGACCTTGAAGACAATAAACTTACCCGAGAGAAACAACAACAAAAACGGAAAAAGATAGGACAAAAGGAAAAGAACTAAGACAAGATAAAGAACCTCACAAAGTATGTAAAGTAAAAGGTAGGTGTAATCAAAGGGTAAGGATGAATTTTTTTTGAAATTGTCGTGAGAGTAAAATAAATAAAAATTTCCAACACAACAACAACAACAAACGAAAATCAAGAGACTTACAAAGGAGACAAGAATGAAGTAACCACGTCAGAGTGCAGAGACTCTACAATTACTTTCCGAAACAAAAATGTCATAGAAGAGACTCATAGAAGAAAGGGGATAAATAAATAAAATTAGGAGTTCGTAGGTCGCTGGGAAGGAACAGACCAGGATTAACTCTGACTCCCGTAGGTCAACAACTAGCCTTCAAGACACACTTTCGAGTTTCAAACAAGGGACAGTCCGAAGTGAGGGTCCACTAGACCGACGGGACAAGGAAACCCCTGGGGGTCAGGAAGAGGGAACCCAACGAGTCTAAGATGGAGAACTTGACAGAAGGTAAGAGGACACATCCTCGGACCCGGACTGAGGGGCACCAGATCTTCCGGACGTCCCCCACACCCACCCCCAGTGTGTTCAGGGACCTGGAAGTGGATTAAGGACAAAAATGACGTCGCTAGGGTGGGCGACGGTCGACACGACATAGGGGGCGGGTGTCTTATTGTGGAGACGAAGTCGGAGAGACCTCTCATTTGGAGACCAGAAACCGACGAAGACTTTATGACAGAACTGGCCAGAACGACAGAAGTCGGAGTGGCAACGGGAAGGAAAATCTCTGTCGGCCATGACGGTCAAGGACTGCACGAGACCCGAAGACACCCCATTTAGTGAAACGAGGAATCAAAGGTGAAGACGGTCGTATCTAACGTCAGCAGAGACCGGATTTTCCAGTCGACGAAAAGGAGGTAAACGGAAAGGCAACGGTGCACAAAGACTGACAAAGAGTCAAGGTCAGGAGACACAACGGTGTGAAATACAGAAGTCGACAGTAAATCACCCTTAATTTCTCTCTTGTCTACATCTACGGACACAATTTAGGATGAAATCGGTCCTATCGGGAGTCACAAAAAAGAGGTCATGACCACAAATCATTTTTGAGACATTTTCAAGTAACCTACTTATTCACTTTTCGGTGAATGTCTCTCGTTCAGAGTCCAAATGCATGTGTAAGGGACGAATCGCTACATGAGACTAAGGGTCTCTTTACCTGTCTCCACTTTTGTTTTCATACAGAGGTCGTATATGTATATAAGCACCTGAAAACCACTGTTTAGACAGAGTCCGAACAGGACTTTTCAGACCACTACGAGGTTTTCACCCACTGTGACAGACAAATCTTCAGACAAGAGAAATGGACTCACTGAGTCAAAACCTTAACCTTAAATACACAGAACTACCGATATCGGGTACCGAGAACTCTGATTCAATCAGACACTTTGTGCTCCAATCAATCATACTTAAAATGAGATGTTAAACCTCACATCTGTAAATTGTAAGAAATTTTGGACATCCAGTTCTAAATAGAAATAGTTCGGGTGTCGGGTGATCCAATGACCGTTTGAGGTAGAGTCCGCATTATTTCTGGGAAAACGAAATATAGACCCACCTGTCTCCTGAAGACGGAGACCCTTTCTCGGAACAAGTGAGGAGGACAAGACTATAAATTCCTCTCTCCCTTTCCCATTTCTTGTCTAATCTATTCTCTATGTTTGACGATATGTCTTTTGTCTACTCGTTGTCCCTAAATCATATAACGTGTCCCTTAATATATACTATAGGACATTATTACATATCACTTAATATTAGTCTTTTTGCGATTGGCTCAGTATTACAACATATGAACTTTGATTATATACGTTATAATATTTAGTTGATATCAAGTTTTGTTTTGTTTTGTTTTTTGGGACTGTCTACCAATCTTGTTTCTGAAACTCGGGTTAATTCTCGCATACAGACAACCTTTGGAAGACTCGACATAACTTCAGGTGAATGAAAAGAATTCCATATTAACTAGTTTCAGGGTGAAGAGTACGATCCTCTATGTAGAATGTCGTTATAAAGACATTAAAACGAAAACAAAAAAGACATAATTTAAGATCGGTCTACGACTCCTTATTGTGTTACTGTATCTCTTCAACATAAATTGTGTCCGTAAATAGACCACTCCCGACTTTTATTATATTAATGGCACTTCAAGACAAAATAAGAAATATCTCACTTAAAAACGTCAAAAAGAAAAAAACTAATTTAAGGATAGAACAAAGTAAAAACGTTAACAGTACTCTTTCTACTTCTTTTCATTTATAATGAAAACTCGTCACCGAGACCTGGAACCGACACGTAACCTTAGTGGATCCCTCAATGTTTTATGATTACGGACCCCTTGATTTAGGGACTCATGAGCCTAAATTAATCGGACCCCACGTCGGACCCATAACCTAACGATTTGTGAGGAGTGAACTGAGTCTACACGTCCTTTCAAACTCTTGGTCGTGGAATTTGGTAGTCACGTACGTACGATTCAGTGAAGTCAGGACAGACTGAGAAACACTGGGGTACCTGACATCGGGTGGTCCGAGGAGACCGGTACCCCTAACAGGTCCGTTCTTATGACCTCACCCAACGGTACGGGAAGAGGCCCCTAAGAAGGACTGGCTTGGGTACAGAGAATTCAAAGGACGTAACCGTCTGTTCAAGAAATCGTGATCACGGTGGACCCTTCGGGTGGAATTTGATTTTGACATTTTTATAATCGAACCACGTTTTCATTAACACCAAAATGTAAAAATTCGACACAACAAACTATGACCTTATGTAAGACTTTACTTACACCAATACAATACGTAGTAAAATTACGTGTAAAGAGCGAAATACAAAAAACGATTACTGAATAAGGTATAATGAATACTGATTAATGAAATTATTAATAACCGTTATTAATAACGATCAATGAAAAATACAAATAAAATATAAGTAAAATCTGATATCTTTAATGTAATCTGTTTTCGTTTAAGTTCGTCAAAAAAATAATGTCTCAAGTCTTACCCAGTATTTCGTCGCCTTTGTTGAGTGTTGTAGTTGTTACGTAAACCAGGTCCTTCACGATTGCTTGTATATCGAGTCGTCACCAAGTTCTTCAAAACGTTTCCTCTACTCTCGGAACTTCTACTCTTCGTATCACCGGTCGGTAGCCCTTAACTGTTTCTGGGTAACTCTCGTTAGTAATTGTGACTAAGAGAATGTTGATACGTTCTTCAACGACTTTTTGAGCTGTAGTTGGTAAGGTGACGGTGAACCACAAACTTCTTTTAACCTTTCCACTTTTTTGAGCTGTTCACCCACGGAGTACTCGACTGGTTTTTTTTTTTTTTAAACAGCAAAAGCTCACAGCAGAGAATAAGATATATTGTTGTTGTTAAAAAGTTAACCTAACAATACACGTTGTTCTTCACCTAAAATATACTGTTGGTTGTTACCGGTCGAGACGCCAACCTCGTTCTTCTTCAAGGTTTCGTGAAGGGTTTCGGTTTGAACGTGGTTATTTTCCAGTACCAGTGACCACCGGACGACAGGTGGACTAGGTGATGTCGAAAGACTTAGGGGCGCTTTGGTAATGTAGAATCTTCGTACGAGTTGTTTAGCTACTCTGCGTGACTTTTGGTGTTGAGGACGTCAGCATTAACCAGTTTTCTTAACCGGGTCAAGAGGAGGTACTGTTGTAGACTGACGCTAACGTGTTGGTCTGGAAGTTTTCAACTTGGTTAACCCGAAGTTTCAAAACGGAGTAGGCGGTATAAGTGGACTGGAGAGTCGTTGGCTGATGGTGAAGAAGTTCGAAGAGCTGTTGAAAATCAGTCCTTTTTCCGAAGGTGTTGGTCGTTCTCCGTCTTTTAGGACAGGTTCTCAAACAGTTTAGGACTTCGTACCTAAAAAAAGTAATATCCTGATTTGTTTTGAATGAAGAACAACCTTTTTTTACACAACTAACATTACCAAGGATAAAACTACTTATTTCTAAAAACTCGGATAAATATTACTAAATTTTAAGTACCAGACTTTGGTGTTAATGAAGACATGGTTGGATTATCTACTGTATCAGATGGAATTCATTTAGCCGTTCAGTAACTCAATCACCGTTTTTAAATCTCCTACTCGTGAATTAAGGTTATTTTTAAGACCCGTGTCTCCATGTAAAGTACCAAGCGAAACAAAACACATATCTACGTCGGTCGTGTTGGACCGTACGGTGTTTCCGTAATAATGTACCCTTCACAAACCTTCGTCACTCCTTCATCAAAAGGACAATAAGAGATTGGGGTCTTAAAAGAAGTGGGAACGGTCAAAAGTTCTGTTACAAACCGAAGAGGTTGAACTAAAGGGGTCCCAAGTGGAAGTCGAGAGTGTCTAGCATCTGAAGGACCTCATCCGACTACCCCCACCTCTAAAAGAGTCTTCCTTTGACTTCGGTTTCCTGCAAGGACCATCTCTCCCTGACCTAAAGTCATGTAGGGGGAAGTTCACGACTGTTTTGTAAAAGATAACAGAGAGAGACGAAGGAATCCGAACCGGGACTCGAAATTCTGATGAAGAACGAACGATTTAAAAACAAGTAACTAAGGGAGGAGTCACAAGGTTCCTACACAAGTTTAAAGAGTCGTAAGTGTAAAGAGACTGAGTTTTGATATTTGTGCGTCAGAATTTAATTAAACTCACTTGAACACGATATAAACCCGAAGGGTCCACCGTGATCATCATTTCTTGGGCGACGGTTACGGCCTCTGAATTCTCTCCGTCTAAGTCAGGGACCCAGTCCTTCTACGGGACCTCCTCCCGTACCGTTGGGTGAGGTCATAAGAACGGATATCTTAGGGGTACTTGTCTCCTTGGACCACCCGATGTCAGGTGTCCTAACGTCCCAGCGTATCTCAGTCTGTACTGACTTCGAGGAATCGTCCATGTGAGTATGTGTGGACTCTTGGTAATCTGTTGTCTTGAATTCATATACGAGACTCAATTCGGCTTCACAATCATCGACTATTATATAATAGGATGGTCCTGGGGGTCTAATTAGTTGTGAGACAAAGGGTGAAGCACTCACGACGGTCTGGGGTCCTATTGATGACCCACACATGACCACTTCTTTTACATGTAATAGGAACGAAAGTACCTCGAACTTCAAGACTTCTTACTCCTTTTACGTAAAGTCTGTCACCTTACCTTGGTCATACACCTCTTCTACGGAGAAACTAGGACATTCATAATTTCCTTCTTCCGCTTTCTGATGACGGCCCCCAGGTACTCAGAGGACGGGGAGCACAGGTGGCCCTGGTCACTACAGTGGAAAGGACCCCGAGACGAGAGTGTCTCCGTCGACTTAAAAACCAACTTTACCTACCGAAGGTTGGTATCCCAGAACCTTTTTTTGTTGTTGTAATAAAATCGATTCTAAATAACTCATGAATGGTTCACGGGTTCAAACAAGATTCTTAAGATCCACACAATTAAATGAATTGGAAGTAGTCGGGTCCTCAATATCAGGTGAGGTGATAATAGGGTAAGACGTCTACTGTTTTGTCTCCGTACCTACCCGATGGATTAATTCAGTACCAGTGTATTACAATTTCCCCCCACCTCAAGTCACCCCACTTTCCTGGAGCACGAGTCACCGTCATTCGTCAAAGGACCTATGGGAAAGCAGAAGAACCAACGTAAGGAATAAGAAAGAACTCCACCCAACACCCTTTGACAACTTTGACAGAGAATCAGTGTAACACAGTCCCTTTATTAACATAAAGACGAGAAGTTTTTGGACAACTTAGTCAATGTATATGAATATTAGTCATTCTACCGATACAGGATAATTTATTTGTGTCCACACATTAAAACACAACGACGTCCTTGAGAGTGTCTTTGGACAGACGAACATTTATACGAAGAGGTTATGAAATTGATGACCTGGTCTTCGTTTTAGAGGGTCAATTTTACGAAGTCACAAGGATCGTATGTGTTCACCCAGGATTTCTTAATAACCAAATGTACTACAGAGTCACTGAGTTCACTTTACGACTCTGTAAAATATTCAAGTGTCATGTTAATGGGTTTCCTTGACTTAAGTTTATTTTATGATTCCAACATAGATAAAGTTTTTTTTTTTTTTCGAAGATTTTCTATCTCCTTCCACTGTCGGGGTCTCTAAACAGTCAGTGTATCACATTTTTTTTACACCCACCAAAACCTTTTATGTGGAGAGAAGTAAACGACGAAGACGGGTGTCGGAACGATCGAGGACTCTTTACCTAAGGATTGGGGTCGCTGTGTAATCTTAGTGGACCTTCATAGAATTTTGGAGAGTAAGGTTATGGGTCTAGTTACTATAGTCTTGGCAACCCCCACCCTGTGTCCATAGGTATAAAAAATTTCTAGAGGTTTGTTAAGACTACACATCGACTCCAACTCTTGTTGGACCCTCTCCCTCTTGGTCTCTGTTTATCGTTACGAAAGGAAGGACGTTGACAACTCCTCTACAATTACTCGTGGGACTGTAAACGGACTAGAGGTAGTAGACCCTGTAAGACGTTATTAAATATGTTGTTCATTAAATTAATTGTACTACCGTTCGTTTCGTGTGATACTTGTGGGTCCAGTGTTTATTTGACTGATATGTGTCGAAAGGTACTCCGTCGTCTAAGACTGTAAAACTTTGTCTTAATCGATGTACTACTTCCAAATTATGTTGGGATTAACTTACTTCCAAGACAATACACTATTCACGTTACGTATGTTTACTCCCTCCGTTCTACCTTTACAATAATAACTCCTTTTGACACGTTCCCCTCTCAACTTTTTTAAATGAAGAGTAGACAGACAAGTAAAGTCGTATGTAAAAATCCTCCCACCGTCATTAGATAGTTGGTCCCTAAATCAAGATTCCATTTCACATAATGAAAAGTCCAACAATAACAACAAATCAGAGATTCAACACAGGATGAGAAAACGTTGGGGTACGTGACATCGGGTGGTCCGAGTAGACAGGTACCCTAAAGGGTCCGTTCCTATTACCTCACCCAACGGTAAAGGAAGAGGTCCCCTAGAAAGGTTGGGTCCCTAGGTTGGGTTCAGAGAACGTGACCATCCGTCTAAGAAATAGTGACTTGGTGGTCCATTCAGAGGGAAAAATAATCCATGATCTGACTATTTTTGGATCGAAACGTAGTCTTTTTATTAAAGAAATTTCACAATCGAGTCCTTGACAACGGTGTAACATTTAGTTGTCACGTTGGTCTTTTTTTTAATCGTGAGTTTTAGGTAAATTTTTAGATGCAGACTCTGAAAGACTTGTCATTGATATCTCAAGAGGTTGAAAAGAAAAGAAGTTACGTGAGAGGAAAAGAATTACTCAAATAATCGAAGATCTTACGTAGACACATTGCCACTCTCTCTCCTGGCACCCTAGTCTTGTGGACGTACGTCACAGTAGGGGTGGTTACCGATCGAAATGCTGAGACGTCATGGGAGAAACATGGTGGACATTTTACCCGTATTGTCTTCTTGCGCTGAGTATATCACTCCTCTTTACTCAAGGTACCCCTTAAGGATCTTACCTCGGACTGTGAGGCATTTCTGGTATGCACACAAGTGGGACGATAATGTCTCTGTTTCTAGGGTAAATACCTTGGTGTGTGAAGAGAAAGCGAAAAAAAGAGAACGGAAAACCGACGGAAATCCAGTAAAACGACAACTAATCGTGGAGACAGAATAGTACTCACTGTCTTTATTCCTTTCTTTTAGTTCTGTCTCAATTTTTTTATTTATTTTCGTCTTAGGTAATCGTAGTAACCCTAAACCCGAACAGATATCTTAAGTCAATAGATACAAGAAGGATCTGGGACGTCAAGAGAGGGTTGAACGGGAACTGCACCTATTAACCTCTAACTGGTTGATTTGGATACCGAATGTTGAGACCTATATGAACTCTTAGTAGTCCTATATATAAAAAAAAAGGTTCAAATTTTAAAATAACGAAATATGTTAATTAACAGAAGGTAACAAGACACTTATGTTATGTTAAAATCACACGCCGGATTGTGTAAATAAATAAATAAATAAATAACTAGAAAAAACAAACAAACAAAATTAAAAATAAAAATGAAATAAAATGAAATGTTATGACATAACCAAAACGGTATGTAACTGTACTTAGGTGGTACCCACATGTACGCTAGGGTTTGTACTTGGGGGGAGGGTGGAGGGAGGGGTGTTGTAGGGAGACCCAGTAGGGGTACGTGGTCGGGGTTCTATATAAAAAAATTACGGAAATGGTACCGGAGTAGGAGTTGGTAACAGCAACCTGAGACGTATGACAGAAAATATCTTCAAGAGACACACTAAGACTATATGTTAGTCCTTTCTAATTCCGACTAGGACCCTCCTAAAAACTACCGGAAATTGTTAAATCCCTCTCACTAGCAACACTATTCCAAGCTCATAGCATCTCCACGACGAGGACCAAGAACCAACAGAAGGGACACCTTCTAGTAGACTACCCGTCACCTTCGTCCAGAAGTGGGGAAAAACCGGAGTGAGTATAGGGATGAGTCTGGTCTACAACTTTAACTATTGAACTTAGTAAAGGAGTAGTTTTAAGAACTAAAAGAAAAGAAGACTTCATATGGTGGTCGGGGTCTAGTAAGGGGTTTAGAGGATGAAAGAACGAAACCCCGTTGGTTTCTGAAGATCTCTTTTTTTTTTTTCAGTGACAAGAACCCTCTAACAACTGCAGTGTGTAGACGTCAGAAGGGGTCCCAGTCGGAGGGACAGTGAGTAAAGGAAACTACAGACTGTGTTCGGAGGTGTCAGGGGGTCGAGGGAGAGATCAGGGACGGGAGGTCTGGAGAGTGGAAACCTAATAAATCATGGAGGTAAGGGTAGATGATCGGATAGATGACGAAGACACGAGTAGGAGTGGAAGAGGGAGATCAAAGTTTCTTGTATAGGAATGAGAAGATGTTCTGGTTGGAAGGGGAGACTTACGGTAACAAGGTAGTTCACGGAAGGACCTTAAATATAAAAGTTCGAAAAAAAGTAGTAACTAAGAAAAAAGTATTAGGTATTGTCACATAAATTCACAGTTTAGGGGGTTTGAGAAGAGGAACTCGGACGTAACAGGGAAATGACGGAGGTAGAGAGGAAGGGAAGTGTTGGTCCGAAGAACTTCCCAATTAGGTGTAACTGACACAGATGAAGGACTAGGTATATAAGTAAACACAACCAGAGTCCGAGAAGTATCACTACAATCCTCGATCTTTACGGACTCTGGGAGTGGACTTTGGTATAACGAACACCACTTGGGATGTCTTTACAGGGACAGGTGTACCTACGACACTGACCTGGTGAGGGACACCAAGAATAATACTAAAGTCCTGTGTGGAATCGTTGTTGGTAGTCCCTTGAGACTTCTTGTCCAAATAATGGGTGTTCAGGGCTTTGCATGTACCTTGTGAGTCCTGGTGTGTTGTTCCAGAGTCCATCTCTCTGTCCTTCACATCTGGACCCTGAACGGAAATAATGCCAGATTCCTATCCAACAAATCCCAAAGTATCCGAGTGAAAAATAACTTTTTCAATTTTATATCCTTACCATTAATCCCTCGTCCTTCCCTCTTCGTTCCAGTGAGTTCGGTAAACACAATGGGGTCTGGAAGATTTTCTCTAAAAAGTACCCACCTCCAACGGGTCGAGGAATAGATTAAGAAACGGTCATTGACACAGTACGTCGAACGTTACACGACTGAACTCTACCTATAGAAACTTTACTTGCGGAGATACTGGTTTTCGAATTGCAGACCGTGAACATAATGTTATTTTTTTTCAGAAGGAGAGTAATGAATATGATGTAGTGAGAATGTCGGAGACGTCACAGAAAGCAGGAGTGGAGGACCGTTGTAGAGACACCTTTCTGGTAGGTACTGACAGTATTGTAGACTAGACTTGTCATTAAAAGTCGAGAGAACAATAATTTGAAGAGACGACGTAAATTGTGACAACTGAGAAGGGAGAAGGGACCTTAAAAGATAAGAGTGCCCGAGAACCCTTCTTAGAGCACGATTAAGAGGGAGAAGAAGAAAGCGGGAAAGAGTTACTGGAGGAAGTATCGAGGACAAAAGGGCCGGTGGAGGTTAGAGAGCAAGAGGGGTCTCAAGAGAAAGAGTTGACGAGTCGAAGGTGCAGGTGTAACGGAGGGACCCGAAGACGTAGCGGAGTCCCGGAGATGTCACTGGGTAGACGACTACCGAGGGTTTACGTACAGAAATCAAACAAGTAGAAAGGTAGAACCGAGTCGTCAGTAACGGATACTTTCGTTCGAGAGTGTTGTAACCACTCGAAAGGAATCTTAGAAGGAATCAAATTAGTGAATAGTCCAACGTAGTGTTAATAGGTAAATAGGATACTGTTTCTTGTACACTAAACAGAATACGTAGAAACATGGGGATGGGGGAACGTAAAACGGACTGTATTTCATCTACGAGTTATTTATAAAAACTTGACTGTCACCCAAAATATCAACAAACTAATTAGTCAATTACAAATCTTATCAATATCCCGTGGATCTTTATGTCCAGTTCTAGATCTCCAGAGTCATATAGTTGTCATCATGTCAAAGTGCTTCCATCAGTTAAGTAACCTTATTACCCTATCACATTTTTTTTTTATCAGTATGTCTGTTTTATCTACTTTGTCTAATCCTCCATGTTTAAGGTCAGTATTTTATTTATTCAGTGTCCCTACAACACATGTGTGTCCCCTATATTAGTTATTATAATATTGTTGAAACATACCATTGACCAGAGGAAAACCACCAGTGACGTATTACATACTTTTATGACTTTGTGACACAACATGTAGATTTTAATTATATTATACAATTAACGTTGGGTTAAAATTTTTCATATATTTCCAAGTCCAACTTGTTATTTCTGATTACCAGACACTTTCACTTTCAGTGAGTCAGCACAGGTTGAGAGACACTGGGGTACCTGATATATCAGGTACCTTAAGAGGTCCAGTCTTATTACTTACCTATCGGAAAGGGAAAAGGTCCCCTAGAAGGGTTGGGTCCCTAGCTTGGGTCCAGAGGGTGTAACGTCCGTCTAAGAAATGGTCGACTTGGTGTTCCCTGATGGTGAATTTTCCTCGTTCCTCCGGAGTACACCAAAGGGTCGAGTAAAATGGTTCATAAATCTCTTCGAATCTTCCGAACGTGATGAACTCTTATTTTCTGTTCCTTCCCCTCATTTGTACTCCAGGACAATCCATTTCCCGGAGTCCTTGTCACGTATATTAAACCTACACAAGAAAATAACAAACAAAGGAAGGGGTGGCTCAGATGTGACAACGACCCTCTCGTGTAGGTAAGTCTTTTAGTTTCCAAAACTTCGGTCTGTCAAGATCCAAGTTTAAGTTCGAGTCAGTAAACAATCGACGCACTGGTACTGAAGAAACTCGGAGTCAAAGAAGTAGACAATGGACTTCTACTATTATGGGTGAGAAGTGACAACATCTCCTCTAATTTATGCTCTTATTTATTCGGGAAATCGTAACGTCGAGAGTGTCTCATCACTGTGTCATTTCTCAGTGAACTGTAAAGAGTACAGACGATCAAACAGAAGGTTAATTATAAAAATACTAATATCTTTATGTACGATTGATATCTGGTAAATCTTTTATGTCTTTTTGTATTACTTTAGTAAATTTGATGGAAAGATGGGGGATCACTTCGGAGGTCATTTATCCACCTATCCGTTCAGATCTCAGGTTCTCTCTCCAGACCTAACCGACCTATACGTCTAACCCTCAAGTCTCGTCTATATACACTCAGTTTCGATTCTGTCAAAGTAGTTGACTTTGACGGGTAATTGGGTTCCTCTTATACACCTCACTCTTCTTTTCTTTCGAATCCTATATCAGGATTGAACACATTGTACCCACTTTTTTGTATTCATGTTTGGAGTCTAAAGTGTTTTCAAACCGCAGTTACGTCGCTCTACTACTCTGGTGTTACCTTCCTTCGTCTAATTGAGGTTTGTTTTATGAAAGGGGTAAAGACATTCACGAAAAAGGAAAAGAACCACCTCTGAGGGAAAGGAGTTTTCGAAAGGTATTGGTCTGGGGTCCAGTATCCTTCAGACCCGAGGTGTGGTAGGCCACCCCAACGGTGGCGTCTCCTTCTCCACGGAAAAGGATTAATGTATTTCTGAGATCGACCGTTACTGGGACAGTCTCTGTGTAACAAGACAACGGAAGAGAGGTGTCAGCTTCGACAATACCCCTGAAGGGACCACCGGGTCACAATTCCTGAGGTGAAAAGGTGACGTCCCCCGGACCCAGGAATCAAGGGACAAGTCCCTTGATTCTAGAATGTTCGGTGTCTAGGACACCGTGTCGGGGGTGGGGAGGTTTTTTTTTCGACGATACCTAGTTCATACTACAAATAACCCCGAAGGGTCCACTGCGTAACCATTTCTTAGGCGGACGGTCACGTCCTCTGTGACCAAGTTGGGACCCAACCCTTCTAGGGAAACTTTTTCCTTTACTGTTGAGTGAGGTCATAAGAACGGACCTTTTGAGGTACCTGTCCCCTCGGACACCTGATGGCAGGTACCCCAGAGTCTCAGCTTTACTACCTCTGACTCGTGTGCGTGTACACGCGCGTGTATGTGCTACAAATACTCACACATATGTGTATATATATATACCTAGTTTTGAGTGAATAGGATCTCACGAAGGAACCGTTGTATATAGGGGGACTTCTGAACATAAATTACCAAAGAAACTACTTGTTGAGGTCCCTTGGGGTGGTTATGACTCAAGACAAAAATACGAGGTCCCCTACGATAAGTGTATGTTACGTCACTTATAAATACTCTTTAATTTCCGGAACAGGAATAAATTTTCTTACATTCAGACCTCCGTTTGTCCTTTCGAAAAGGTCACCCCTCTAAAAGACTCACACACCTTGAGAGAGGGTCTCTAGAGACTTTCAACCACGGAAAATTAAACGGAACTTTCTTCGGAATCGATATACTTTCGTTGAAACGCTACTCGGAAAGAATCTTCCAGATGAGGTCTTGAAAGTTGAGGTAGAGGTGTTTGTCACCTGTCGTCCCGATATCGGGTGGATTGTTGTGTGGAGGAAGAAGGATGTCTTAGGTCTGAAACGGACCCAAAGACGGGAAGAGACTCACCGGTCAACAAAAGACCTTCCACTCAGGGTAGTGATCGGGGTCTCGTCATTATTAAGAACGGCCACTGCCCGGTTCCGAACCCTTACGCCATGAATCCTCCCCTTTAACGTGTCCGTCGAAGACCCTCTGAAAAGGAAGAGGTAGACGTTCCTCTGGACTGTCTCTCCTCCAAGAAGAAAGACGGAGATCCACAACAGTGTTCCGCCACCGTGGACATCGGGGTAGTCGCCTGCTCCGACTATCTGGCCCCTACCAGTACTGGACCAACTCTAGTACCACACGATATAATCAGTAGGGATCTCTACCGGGTGAAGAGAGGTTTGTGTGCGATTCAAGAGACTTTAAGAATCCTGTACCATATGACCACTGATTGAGGGAGACTCTACTTTTTTATTCACTACCCGACCCATCTACTACTGTTGACTCGACTTCTCCACAGACGGTTTCCCCTCTCGGACTTGAGGATCAAACAGGTTCTTTTCCTTCGTGTTCCTAAAAGGTACTAGGTAACACCCACTCCCGAAGGGTACACCGCGACCACCATTTCTTAGGTGGACGGTTGCGTCCTCTACGTTCTCTGTACCTAAGCTAAGGACCCAGTCCTTCTAGGGGACCTCACCCTATACCTTCTTTTGAGGTCATAAGAACGGACCTTTAGGGTACCCGTCTCCTCGGACCACCCGATGTCAGTCTGTACTGATTCGAGAAACTCGCGATAACACCCATTTCAGGACAGATCGTCCGATGAACCCCTTCATCTCCCCGAAGTCACGTCCCATGGATCTCCGTCTGGTGATCTAAGGATCCTCATTCCACTCGAACCTTGTTCTAATAGTGACCGTATATCCATTCACGTCTAGTTTTAAGAGGTACTTCGTTCCCTTTCAACAGGTTTGGGGTACTTTCGTATGTTTTTCTGACGTAGTGGAAATCTGTAAAGAGTCTGAGTTTTACATTCCGGTGATTCTGTCGTAGTCCGTCAGTCCTTGAAAGGACAAAGGGATTAGAAAGAAGGGATGTTGGAGTCTCCCCAGACTCTGTCATCGATCTTTCTCCTTTTTGACCATTACGGAAAGAGGGGACCTTGTACTAAGTGGACCCACCCCCATCCCCCTTCCCTTTGTTAACATTAAACTTACTTCAACTTTCGAAGCTAATTACGGACTCACACTTGAAAGATTATAGAGTAGACTTCGAAACAGGGTACCTCTCTATTATCCTAAAAGATTATCGCCGTGTTGTAATATGTATTAAGACTCTTTTACCTTTATAAGGATTCCTTGAGAAAAAATAGAGGAACGTTACATTACGACTGTTCATTGTGAAGGAATTAGACGGTATATCACATATAATTAAGTGGTCTTATTAAAAGTAGAAGAAGTTTGAAAGTCAGTTGACAACTGGTAGCCTAAAACACTAGGAGTCGTAAGGAAACGAGTGGTATGGTAATAGTATTCGGTGAAAAACTTTCAATCAAACTTCCCCTTCCAAAACCAAACTCCATCTCTGTTATTCCTTACCAGGTAACATTTAATATAATACAGTCTGATTTGTAAGGGAGCGGACTACTGGTTTACAAAATTTTGTTTTGGTCATTGACACTACAGAAAAACGTCATTGGAATAGAAAACTATCAAGGAAAGAGTCGTCAGGAACTCATAAATAATCTATCTCAGAAACCTTTTTGAATCCGGAAGGAGTGAAGAACAGGTCGGTCTAGAGTTCTGTCTCTATTCGTCTTGGTGGAGAAACAATTTCAAAAGTCCGTCGTTCCCTCGTTCATGGATCAACAGTCACAGACTGATAAAGTTTACTTTATCTTTAATGAAACCGAATAGAGGAAGAAAGTAAGAGAAGAGAAGAAAGACAAGTACGTAGGTCAAGTATTAACCGACATATTTAATTTATGAAGTATTACTTGGATTAAGAATAGAAGAGATTTACGTCAAAGTAATTGTAATTTCTAATGACCTCATCAGACAGTACAGTTTATTAACTTGACTAAGTTTTTGTATGATTAATGGTATCCTTAACACTAAGATTCAATTCGAGATACTTTGTTCCCGTGTCTTAGACCTTTTTTCACTGTCTCGTTTAATCTCGTACTACAGTCCCTTACGTCTGCCACTCGGACCTCGTTGAACAACACAGCCCTTCCTTCCTTCGTTATCTCGGTGTCTCAAGACAAGGTCCTCTTCGGTCTCTCGGACGGTATTTACGCCCAACACACCTTAAACCCTTTGTGACACTAACATACGATAGAGGGAGAGAAGGAGACGTTGGTCAGTTTTATAGGTAGACGGACCCCGTACTCCTTCACAACCCCATGTTTCAAACTCAATACGTTCTACTCAAAGTCTCTAGGCCACAACTACTATCACTTCTCACGATATAACTTATGAACTTTAAACAATTCTCTTATCTAGAATTTAGAAGAGTTGTGTGCGTATGTTAGCATTAACACATTTTCACTATCTCTTCAATAAATCGAACTACAACCGCTAGACAAGTGTAACACACGTATGTAGTTCAACAGGTGTAATTTATGTGTGTTTAAAATATACAGTTGTTTATTGTAACAAATTTTTTCAGTTCAGAGACTGTTTACCATTTCATTTATTTTGATAAGTCGAAGTAATTGGGTGGTAAAGAGTTTGAATAAACTAGGACCTTATGGGACGGGAGAGGAGTCATGAGGAAAAATGGAGGACAACTTATCACAAACTACTTAAGATCCAACCCTTTTCACTTTCACAATCAACGAGTCGGTACAGGTGGAGAAACACTGGGGTACCTGAATCAGACGGTCCGAGGGGACAGGTACCTTAAGAAGTCCGTTCTTACGACCTCACCCAACGGTAAGGGAAGAGATCCCCTAGAAGGACTGGGTCCCTAACTTGGGTCCAGAGGTCGTAACGTCCGTCTAAGAAATGGTAGACTCGGTGGTCCCTTTTCGACAATAAGACACTGAAATTTTTATCCGTTTCGATATTGGACGGACAAACCCAATATTGTACCTATACCTTTCTGAGATGGAAGATCTCAGTCTGTCCGTCTTATGGTACGACCCAGAAATTATCGACACATTGGAACTAGGTCAAGAAGAGACTCAGAGTAAAAAGAACAAACACTTTACTTTGTGTACCGTCCTCTTATGACTGAAACGTTACAACAAAAATTTTCAATCTCTATAGACAGTTCGTAGATCGTATACGAACTGCACACACGACAAAACGTTTTCACCAATGACAGTACTAACCGAACATCGTTGACTACCTGGGAATAGTATATATCTTTCTTCTTCGAAATATAAGATATTTCGTCTTTAATTTTCTTTCAAAAGTATTTCATCAGTAAAATTTTCTAACTTAATTTCTTTCTACTGACGCAAGACAGAATTTTAGAACGAAATCGACATAGAACAACCCGAAGGGACCACAGAGTCCGTCATTTCTTAGACGGACGTTACGTCCTCTGGACCCAAGTCAGGGACCTAACCCTTCTAGGGGACCTCTTCCCTTACCGATGGGTGAGGTCAGAAGAATTCTTGTTAATTTTTTATCAAACATACACTGTATATTCACAATTAATATTAAGGTAAACAATAAATTTAAATATCGGTTCTACGATTTACCCCTATATATAAGATATAAGAACCTTAGAATCAAGTTCGGAATGTACACTCTTTTACCCGTTTTCTACGAAGATGACAGATTTTTTCTTCACGACCTGTGTAGAGTTGGTCTGACTGAGTTTCTATTGTCTAAACCAGTTTGGACAGGGGATGGTGGCAGCCGGATACATTCTCTTTGCCAGTGACTCCTTTTCGTCGATGACCGGATCCGTCAATCGCTCCGTAAAGGTTGGAAGTCCGGTTCGACACCCAGACTCTCTACACAAATGGGTCTAATCCCCACGGACTGTCCTATCTGTAAACGGTAGAGTGAGAATCAAGACATGAGTGACTCGACGACTGTAAGGACCCTGGTGCTCAATGTGACTTCACCTCCTTTACTTCCCGTCGTTCTCCGACGTGACCCAAGGGTATCTGCTCCCCGTAGACACTTGTATGCTGACCACTGACTGAAGACAGACCTATGTACCCTCCATCCTCCTCTCGACCAGTCAGCGCAGACTGAGCACTACGGTATCTCACATCGGGTGATCTGAGGACAGGGACTTTAAAAGGTCGGTTCTTATGACCTCACCCAGCGATAAAGGATGAGGTCTCCGAGAAGGACTGGGTCCCTAACTTGGGAACAGAGAACGTAGGGGACGTGACCGCCCACTTACAAAATGGTTATCGCGGTGGATCCTTCGGGTCCTCTTCCTCTCGACCTCTTCGGGTAATTGGGACCGTACCCCGTTCCTCTCTCGACCCCGAAGGGCTAAACAACACCTTTCTACGCTCTTAAGGAACTCCTGGTTCTCTTATGCCGTCAACGGATACCAGTGGTCCGAACTCGACAGGACTACCCTGAAATGAGTTTCACGACTGACGAACTCGACTTATTGACGTCGTGGTTCTCTCCCAACCCCTCCCCTGACGGACTCAGACCTCGACCTTACTCTTCCTCGAGATATTTCCAGACACCTCTCTGAAGTGACAGGTACAGTCCTTTACTCTTACAGGACCCCCACACCTCACGCCCACCCCCTCCCTGGGTTCCTTGGATCCACTACGGTACTGTCTCAGTCACAAACATACATACCGACGGTCTACCCTCCGCCACTGTCGGTTGGTCGTGACCGGTTCTCTCTCGTGGTCACGGAATCGGAACCAGGTGGAAGGAGAATAGAGCGAGGGAAAGGTATTAAACTTCCTCGGTCTTCTAATTCATCTCTTTCCCGTTTCAGTAATAAAGTCGAGAACGGGTACCGTCCCAGGACTCGGTTCCCGTTCGGGACTCGACCACCACCCATCCCCGCCTTTCGACATTTGACAGACATTCGAAGTCCAAAACTATAATAATTCTCCACCCTAGTTGGAAAATTATAGGTTTTCAACTAATTCATGATTTCTTTTGAAAAAACCCCCTCCCCCAAGACATTTTTACATAAACTTCCTAGGTTTGTATGTTACCAAAATTTAATTTGGACGTAAGTAAAAGACCATGACTTTCAGACCCCAACACGAAGAGTTACGAATCTTCTCGACACTTGTAAGTGGAGAGGAACTGACTGTTAACTAATTTATTCTGAAGAATTTGATCGACCTTAACGATCTTGTCGATACCAGAGATGTCTACGTCGGTAGTTCCCCACCCGTCTCCTTTAACCTCTCACGTTTACACTTTCACCGAACACCAAAATGGGGTAGCTAATTTGGATAATTTTTTTTTTGTCATTAACAAAATTTTATCTTAAGAAGGTATCTTTTCCGTAATAACTGTCTGTCCGGTAACTCTAAAAGGGGAATAGGAAGAGTCTATACGTTCGGGTCCCTCTATATTTAGTTTCTTAAATACGAAGGACCCGGATCTCGGATGTCCCTTAAGAAGACCTTTTGATCGAAACGTTTAGGGTGAGTCATCGTTACACTGCAGTCCACAACTCACCACTTCTGTCTAAAGTACCTTTCTTGGTCCCGTAAAAACCTTATCTACATTATAAAACTTCTTCTTCTCCTTTGTTGAATTCAAAAAGGGGGTATATAGACCCTTGGACCATGACACTATCCGTAAAATAGAGTAAATTAGAAAGGATGTGGGCATCCTTTATTAATAAGTGTGTGAGTAAAACGACTACTCCTCCACCTCGGAGTCCTTCGATACCTTAAAAGGGTTTGAGTGGGTTAAATATTTACACGAACTAAAAATCTTTATCTTGAAGACAAAGATGGTGTAACGGTTCGAACACTTTCTCTCGTACTTGGAATGGAGAAATTTGAAGTTCTCTATAACTGATCATACTCTGTCGAATCTCGGTATCGTCCCAAGTAATAGTTCTTTCGCCTGTTCTCTCCACTCACAAGGTACTTCCTTTCTTTTCCTCGGTCTTTTTCGTCGTCCTCGAACCTCATTCCAACCTTCTTTCGACCATCACAGAGCTCCCTCTGGAGAGACCTGGCCTAGTTTGTCTCGACTCGACCACTCCACCCTTACACTTTTCTACCTCCGGTCCGGCTACACTTTACCCCGTTGGTATTGACTTTTCTGTACAGTCCCGTCTCCAACGACTATCTTCCCTGTGTCAAGACTCTCACTCGTCGAGTCTCTTTCTCGACGTTCCCGCCTCGTCGGGGGTGTCGTCGGACTCTGTCGACAGGAGATGAACGGTCTTCCACTCGGGCGGAACGGAACTGGTCCCATATGTTTCCCTTCTAGTTCCTTCCTCCAAGTCCTTCGAGAGTCTATCCGACGGAGACTCGAACCTATACGAAAGTTCCTACAACGGCAAGGGTTCACCCAGGAAACACTTTGGACGGTTCAATCCGTCCAGTGGACTCCAGAGTCACACCTCTCTGACTGTCTACGTCAGACTTCTCACGAATAGGACGAGTGAACCTGCTCCTAGAGGTTTATTTGGTTACCAAACAAAAAACAAAAACACCAAACGAAAGAAGTCATGGTTTCCTTTCAGGGGAGATGTTGACCCATATTTGTCCTGTGGGACGGGAGGAGAATAAGGGTAAGAATCTCTTAGTCGTTAAAACTCGAATCTAGGTGGTGTACGAACCCCTCAGCTCGACCACCCCCTCCCACCAGATTTCGGTTAGAGTCTTTAAGGAACTCTCTTGTAGTTCCTTTTGGAGAGACACCCGAGTGGACGGAGACACACCGGACAGAGGACTTGGTAGACGGAAAAGGAGTATGGAAACTACCTCGTCGAGGTTCTGTCTTAGACCCAAGAGGGAGACTGGTGGGGGACGCCAAGGGGAGGTCCAGGACGTGAGTACACGTAGAGTCGCTTCCTTTTGGTCTGTGCAATAGTGCGTTCTTTGACCCGTGTGGGTCACCGGAGACTGTTCCCGGGCGACGAGACCAACGGGGAACAGGTAGGACCGAAGAGATAAGAACGAGAAATTAGTAACTTCCATCTCTAGACACACCAGTGTCTTTCTCGTGTCTGAACTTCAATGTTTGGCCCCAAATTTAGAACGAAACACAGAAGAACCCGTTCACTGTTTGAACAAAGGAGTAGACGTTTTGTGTGTTAGGGACGTAACGACCAAAACGTAAACTTCACAAGATCACTACTTCACTCTGCTATGATGTCTCCCGAGTCACTCTGTCTGTTCGCTACTCATCAGCGAAGGAGTTCGGGGAATTAAATAACAGTCACAAATGTCTCGACAGACGACGAAGGCTTTGGACGTCAACGCCGTGGGATCCCTATTCGTCCTGCACGGTCCGTGGGGATAAAGTCTTTTGGAAGCGGAGTGAAGGGAAGTGTAAGAGGACCAGACCCACGGACTCAAGGAAAGTCGACTTAATTATCGGTCTACCTCTACTGTTATCCACCCGACTGGGAAACGTTGTGGACAAAAAGTAAGAAGGACTGCAACCTCGTTTGGATCGAAAGACTGTTACAATGAATATTATGTAATGTCAACAGTATCTCGTCCGACACTAACCTCCCGAAGAACTCTCTTACAAGAGAACTCTTTGGGGAACTGATCTTTACTTGATAAGCACGACAATTACTCAAACACTCTGGGGTCCCAGGTGGTCATTTCCGATAACTTCTTATCTACCTAGGGGAGACGACAATCTACTACGATGGTGTAGAAGTTTTCCGAAATTCAAGACGTGTATCTCCTCGTAAAGGATGTTCCAAAACAAACCAATACTACGACCACAGTATACCAGAACATTACATAGTACATTCTACTAATACATGGTACTATAATATAGAATGTACGTACATTATATATTTGTTTTGTTTCACATCCACCTATGATAAAACTTTATAATTAACTACTTTAAGAAGGAAGTAAGGAAAATGAATGTCGGGAAATCTACCAGATATTTATTTTCAGGACAGATTTCGTTAAATGACTATTTTTATTTTAACTTCAAAGAAAACGAGAAGTTCCTGTCTTTTTTATAGGTACCGTTCTTTACCCAGTTTAAACACCAAAACTCAAGGTTTGATCCCCGTACTTTACATCTCGGTTTTGTCATGTAACCTTTCGGTTTTAGAAGACTAAACATTCTCTACATTAAAATAAATAAGTAAATGTTTTCCTTTCTGACCTCTTAATCAAAAGGTGGTTCTAAAAATTCTCGTCCCTCGACCGTAGAAGGAGGATTCTTGGAACGGGACCCGATTCCTCTCACTCTCGATCTCAAGTGAGAACCGTATTTTTATCTTGAATATGGTATTTAGTGTGGGTGGTCGTAGTGACCCATGTCCTCATCAGTCCGTATCAGACTGATGATCTGGTCCACTCTGCACTTCTGGTCTCCGATCAGGGTCTTAGTGACCAAGAAGGTGAGTCGTTTATGAAGATTCCATAGTAGATGTACGGCTCTGATAAGAACCCCAGGCTGTCCCTGGTTTCCAAGAACGGGAACTCCCGGAAGACTTGATTTTACTTAGGTCCTTATCCCATGATTTCTATCTAAAGACAGTGTAGATTCAAAGACCTGACTATCACTAGACTGTGCATTTCAGTACCGTTTCATCATACTTTAAGACTTCGGATTTAATAATTCGAAACCTCGTCCAAGATGAAAAGATTAAAATATCCGTCTTTTTCATTTCATGTCTTCAGATTCCGTCTCCAAGAGGTGAATACCCGGAGTGACCGTCGTGGTCGTCAAGAGGGTGACCCTCGAACAATCTTTACGTTCTCGAACCAGGAACCCCGGAGGGGTCTAGAGAACTTAGTCTTTGAGACCCCCACTCCACCCACTGAACAATCGTTCAGGGGGTCGACTGAGACGTGTCCACCTTCAGATTCTTTAACGACGACCCTACTGAACCTAGTGATTACTCTGACTGGGTTAAGTCAAGTCAAGTCAAGTCAAGTCAAGTCAGCGAGTCAGCACAGGCTGAGAAACGCTGGGGTACTTAGCGTCGTGCGGTCCGGAGGGACTAGTAGCGGTAGAGGGCCTCAAGTGAGTCTGAGTGCAGGTAGCTCAGGCACTACGGTAGATCGGTAGAGTCGGAGCCAACAGGGGAAGAGGAGGACGGGGGTTAGGGAGGGTCGTAGTCTCAGAAAAGGTTACTCAGTCGAGAAGAGTACTCCACCGGTTTCATGACCTCTGACTGGGTCACCCGTAAATAAGGGGTCACCGTCATCACCATTTCTTAGGTGGACGGTTCCGTCCTCTGCAATTTCTGAGTCCAAGCTAGGGACCCAACCCTTTTTAGGGAACTTCTTACTTTACCGTTGGGTGGTTGGGTGAGGTCATAAGAACGGAACTCTCAGGGTACCTGTCCTCTCGGACTGCCCGATGTCAGGTACCCCAGCGTTTCTCAACCTGTGTTGACTCGTGTGTGTGTGTGTCCGTAAAATAATTGAAATTCAGGACCCAACCGTTACCCCGACACTTCCGTTTGTTCTACTCAAGGATCACAAGTTCACCAATAAGTGTCTGGACCTGTGTCTAGTAGTGTCATGGACACTAAGGTGAGTCTCTCGGTGCGAGTCGGTACCCCGCTCGGGTCCCTTCCACCGTGGATAGAGAATGGGTGTTTGGAGGAACGTGTCGCCCCTTCTGTTCCGATCAAACAGGACTTAGAGTCTCGTCGGACCGGATTCTTTAGAGGAAGTAGGGTCCGCCTCGACGGGACTCAGATCTCGTTCCAGGGATGTTGTCCGACACGAAGTCTTTGAGTCCCTCTCAAACATTTGTATTCGAGGACCAGAGTATATAAGTCACAGTCACCTTTAGATATAAAAAATTGTTCGAGGGATCCACTAAGAATACGTGTCAGTTCAAACAAGATTGTCTAATTCTTAATTAGTCGGAGACTTGAGAAGACAGACGGAAAAGTAACCGTGGCGAGTAACTTGACACTCCCCTATTTCCTTTATGAAACGAGACCAACAACCCTCAATAGGAAGAAGGTGTCGATTAGAAGTCACTCCGTTTAGAACCCCCAGCCACCCCACAACACACACATAATCAACGAGTTAGTACAGGTTTAGAACGTTGTGGTACCAGACATTGGATGGTCCAAGGAGACAGGTACCCTAAGAGGTCCGTTCTTATGACCTCACCCAACGGTAAGGGAAGAGGTCCCCGACAAGTACTGGGTCCTAAGCTTGGGTCTAGAGGACGTAACGTCCGTCTAAGAATTGGTAGACTTGATGGTCCCTTCGGACCATGCAACAAATAGACTCTCGTTAACAAGTACCGTGTCCTGAGAGTGGTGTATAACATCGACTTGACGTGACATTACTAACGTTGTGAGTGAATCGGGTACAAATAACTTATAAGTGTCCAGTGTTAAGGGGGAGGACCGTACTAAACCGGTTACCCTTACTGGTCCGTACTGAAACAGTACCGACTTGTCTTTGAAATTTACGGTAGCGTACCATACTGACTTCGGTCGAGGGTCACACCCTAGAATCCACTACCAAAGAGGAAGTCGGATCTAAGGTCTGTTTCTTTATCTTCCATGGTTCGGGTCTTCTCGCGTCGACTGGTACATATTACACTTGTTATTTATTTATAAACAACATTTGACAGTACTAATACTCAAACATATAGAACATTGTATCAGTTTCCTTTCAACTAAGTTCGTGAATGAGACACGGACCACAATACGACCCTATATTTCTACTAATTATATAGGGGGAGGGAGTTTTGTAAACGGTAAGGACTTCTACCTACTCTGTTATAGGTTAAGATAGGATGGGATTGGATAGGAGAGAGAGGGACGAGTAAATGGGTAAGGGACCGAACGATATGTTTCCTGAATAAGAAGGGAAATATATCATTTACGTCCATTACCTTATGTTATTCCAAGTAATCTTAATCTACCTTTCCTTTTCTTTTTTTTTGAGTCTCCAGTTCCTTACACTGTATTTTTACGTAGTAGATACGAGGACCCCACCTATGTTTAAACTAAGATTAGTAAATCTTCGGTCAAGTACTTTCTCGGAACTAATCAAAGTAAGTCTCTCGGGCATTCTAATTTGTCGTTCGTTAACGGGGTCTCTCCGGACCGACACAGATTAGTATTCTGTTGTATTTTTAATGAGACTTTCAAGTACCCTAAATTCAACAAGTTTAAACGAGAACCACAACGTTAAATGGTAAAAGGGAAAGATTACATGACATATAGAGTCGAATTAAGACAAAATTAAAATTTCGCTTCTCGTTCCCCTTTTATATAAAAAAACAAACAAAAAATCGGTCTCCTCCTTCCCTTTCCACGCTACTCTATAGACATTTCGTAAGAAAAACTCACATTATGAAGTGATTATAGTGTAACTTGATGTTCATAATCAAATGGACCATAAAAAAGGGACACTCAATAAGATTCTCTACCAAAACAGAATTAAATAAATCTGAAGAACCGAATCAAGGATCAAGTTATTTACGGTTTGTCTTACTCACTTGTGACCCAAATAACTAAAAGTAACAACATATCATAAGGTAACACATATAGTAAGATACAGGTAACATGATAAATGCCTTTAAACCGAACAAAGGTCAAACCTCTCTAATGTTTGACACGATGACACTCGTATAAATGTACACATAACTCCCCAAGGGTCCACCACCAATCACCATTTCTTGGGAGAACGGTCACGTCCTCTGTTTTCTCTACGACCAAGCTAGGGACCCACCCCTTCTAGGGAACCTCCTTACGTTCTGTTGGGTGAGGTCATAAGTACGGACCTCTTGGGGTACCTGTCTCCTCGGACGGTCCGATATCGGGTATCCCAGCGTGTCTCAGCCTGTGTTGACTTCGGTGAATCTCACGTGTGTACATATACATAAGAGGACGTGTATTTACGTATAGAAGTCTCTTATTTGGATTGTACTTTATTGACCCAATATACCACATATATATATATATATATATATATATAGAAGGTTGAATGATCTATTGTTGTGAGACAAAAGGTTTTGCCTCCAAGGGTAAATGGAGGGGTGGTCGTCACTTGTGATCATAGACTACAAGGTGTAAGTGTGTTTGTATGTGTATCACAAAAGTCTGAAAAACTATAAACGATTAAGACTACTCGTATAACACCAAAGAGGAACACTACACCACGCTTCTCAGCCTGTGCTGACTCGTTGAAGTGAAGTGAACGCCACATTCAAACGTGAAAGAACTAATGATTATTCCAACTTAAGTGAGAGTACATTTACGGACAATCAAAAGGAAAGGAAGGGAAGAAACTTGTACTCGGTCACATTCTTAAAACGTATAAATTTTCTAACGAAACAGAAAAATAATATCCTCAAAATTATATAAAACCTATGACTAGGAAGTAGATAATACACACGACGTCTATAGAAGAGGATGACACACCAAATAGAAATGTGAAGAAAAAAATATCACAAAGTTACTTTACTCTTTTATAAGATTGTAGTTTAAATCGTGGGAAAGGAAAACTCACTAAAACAAGAGATTCTTTAAGGAAACAGAGTTTCAGTACTTCTATAAATAAAATAAAGGAAGATTTTCCGAAATATTAAAACGAAAAGTATGAATCTGTAAATTAGGTGATTCTTTATAATAATAATCCAAAAAGACTCCCCCACGTAGACCATCCAAACACTGGGGTCGGGACTGGAGTCGACTTCAGTGACCACCTGTCAACATGATGGCCGTCATCTCTTATCTTAGCACCGGGAGGTTTCTACAGGTGTTGGATCAGGAGTCTTGGACAGTGACATAATGAAATATGTCGTTGTCCCTGAAACGTCTAAATTCAATTCCTAGAACCTTACACCTCTAGGACTCAATATCTTTACCCGGACGACATTAGTGTTTCCAGGGATTTTCTCCTTCCCTCTTCTCTTCTCTCCTCTCTGTTACAAGGTGATGACCGGAACTTCTACCTCCTTTTCTGGCGTTCAGTTTACTACATCTGTCTGGGACCTTCGACCTTTTCCGTTCCCTTGTCTAAGAGGCTATCTCAAAGGTCTTCGTTTGACGCGACGTCGGGACTCATGGGTAAAATCTGAGACTGGAGGTCTTGACGTTCTATTATTTTTGGACCTAACAAATTCGGTGATTGAAATACCATCAAACAGTGACGTCGATGTCCTTTGACGTACGAGTCAGCACAAGGTTGAGAAAACTCTGGAGTACCTGACATCGGGTGGTATCTTCAGACAGGTACCCTAAAGGGTCCGTTCTTACGACCTCACCCAACGGTAAAGGAAGAGGTCCCGTAGAAGGACTGGGTCCCTAGTTTGGGTGTAGAGGACGTAGAGGACGTAACATCCGGCTAAGAAATCGTTACTCGGTGACCCCTTCGGGGTGTCCTTTGAATACGTTCTCGGAATTTGGACAGGACACGGCGTGTACTTACAGTGGGTAGTAGTACGGTCGTGGTAAAACCGTTTAAGTTAGAAAGTTTTGGAGAGAGATTTTTTTTAATGTCGTGAACAGTCACCCTCGGTAGGATCGTGTCTGGTGTGGGAGGACCTTAAATCGGTCGTTGTTGGGTCCCGTCAGAATACCCGCACTACCCCTCACGGGAGTTTCCCCTCTTTATCCCTGGTCATGGGTGTGTCTAAGGGTCACCCCGAGTCCACGGAGTAGGACTGTAGAGACAACCAAGGACGACCAGAGTCTCTGAACCCCCAAGAATCTTTTAAAGTTCCCTTCGTGGGATTTTATAACCTCGGGAGACCCCTTGGGATGAACGGTACAGATTCTCACCGTGACGCACGTCATTCACTAGTGACGATAAGAGTCAACCTTCGGCGACGTCCAAAATTCGGTTCTGTATTGCGCTATACAATCTAGTCGGTCCAACGACTCACGCTTAATGTGATCTAGGGGGTTCCCACCTCCGACCCTTTAGTGTATTTTTATAACAACGGAAGTAGGTCTCCTCTCCATACCACCGAAGATAGTCCCACCCCTTCCGTCTCTCTCTTCCTTCCCTTGTTTTATAATAAGCGTAAACAGTCGTGAATCCGGTAAATAAACCGACACATGGTACAATAGTGTCTTCGTGGTGTCTTATTCATTGACACTCCTAAATGCCGTTTAGTCAGAACTCAGAAGTGAGGTGGAGAAGTATTGAACACTGAAACCCGACATAGATATTTAAAATATTTCATTATTACGTGGGGATTCTGAACACACACGTAACTTCCTCTGACCATACTCTTTCAGGTATCCAGACCCACACTGTGTGTTATCCTCAAGTCACTTCCTACGAGGGGAGGATAAGGTATAAGTACAAACATGGACGTACTACATCGTTTCATAGACCGTTTCTCTACTGAGTCAATAAACGTCTTGACTTAATTTACCATGGTGACAACCAGACCCTTCGTTTACAAGGGAGTCTCGTCACCAAGAATTGAGTAAAACCCCGGTCTCTGGAAAAACTCAAAGACAAATATTAACATGTATCAGTTATATACGTTTTAAGACCCACATTAAAGTCTCCCAAACAAATAGAAATCTCAGTACTCTGTTCGGTATTTTATATATACAGTGACGGAATTTTCATACGTGAACCTTGTTCTTGAATTGAACCTTAGTAAATCAAAAGACACAGGAAAACCGTAATAGGGTTATGTTCACTTCTTAAATTGGGGAAAGTGGAACTTTAGAGTTTTTAAGTAAATTTTTTATCTCTACTCCCTTGAAGTGCAGACAGGTTTAATTGGGGACATCGTAACCGACCATATTTTTTATTGGGAGACCCTAATCTTAGACGTCCCGGTGACCGGACTGGACTGGAAGATGTCGAGACTACGACTTAACCCCAGTCCGACCCGGAGTAGGAGACAAGGGCGTATTAGTCACGACTACCTATTGAATTTTGATCAAAAGTTTTCGACTTACAACTATGTCAATTCCTCAAATAGTTAAGGCGTTACTAGAATCTTCTTATTTGGGTTCATGACTCGAAAATCTTCGTCTTCACTAAAGGCCTCCCCAATAACGTCCTCCTATATGTCACTCTGCCGTTCGACTTTAGGTTGGGACTTTACTTATTCCCGAAGTAGAAGAATCTCTCGGGGGTCTACTCAACCTTGTAATCCCATTTAGACTAATGAAGATAAATACATTAAAATTTCACATCAACCTAAAGAGAACTAAACGGCATTTGTCTCAAAAAGTCTTTTACTACTGAAAGAATTGACACCTTTTTTACGCGTACTCTAGTTCTGGATGTATACCCTATTACTCCTTAATTAAATGTCAGGTGGGTGGTTTCGGTTGAAGCAATGGAAGGACTCAGTCTTGGGGTTCCCCGATACGTCCGGTTCCCGGGAGAGGGGTCTCAACAGATGGAAAAGAAGGTTAGATAAAGACGAGAGTCATTAGAATTTTCTTAGATTTGGTGACATTAGGAGTCGGAAAAGTCTCTTAAATACCTGCGTTGATTTTGGATTAGGTAAACCAACCTTTCGATCTTTAACGAAATCGTAACTTTATACACGTCTGTGCTCAAAGGAATTCTAGTTACCTCGTGAAGACAGAGTAAGAGGGAAGTCTTATAGAACGTCACGGGTCTTTGAATACATTCCTAAGATACGTGGATGTGTAGTACCCAATCTCTTCAATTTAGTACCTTCCTGAATTGTCTAGTAGACCAGAGACCGGTACGGTCTTATCGTACCACGGAATATTTTCTGACAGACCCGAGAAAAGATCGACGTTCTGAGATTGGTAGGACAATTCACTAAGATATTATTAGATCACTACGATCCTGTAGAAGGAACTGTAACTCACATATGAAAGAGGACAGTTAAAATCGATGTATAAAAATTCCTGGGGAAAAAACTGGTGGAATTGAATGGTTGAAAGAGTTAAAGACTTAAGAAATTCCTTACTGTCTTTTATTGTTTAGTTCTCTTAAAAAAAATTCTCATCCGTCGAATTTAATACATAAAGTCTTGGTATTGTCTTGGTATTGTCAGAGACCTAGACTCATACGTAAGACACTATCATAAAAACAAATGACAGATCTAAAATTGTCACAAAGTGACGTTAGTTAGGGTTCTACTAGGAGAATATAAAACTTATGTTCTTGTCCTTATGATTGTACTTACAAATTTTGAACCCTTTAAAATCCCATCAAAATCTAAATGTTATTCTGTTTATTTATATGGGTAAATTTTAACAATTTTATTTATTCTACTAACTGATTCACCTTGAGTCGGTACATTTGAGACTCTTCTAGCGTAAGATATTTTGTAAAGAACCTACACAAGTTGGTCAGTCAAAAACCAAAGAGGAAAAACAAAAAGTAATGTAAGGACAGTCTTAATTTAAGAGTTTCTAACACCCCAGTTTCTGTCTTTTATATCTTTTATAAAACTTCAGGATAAAACGAAAAATCTAATCCTAAAGTTCGTGGGACTCTCCCGTCCCACGAACGGACACTACACCGTCCTCTTCGGACCCACTCACCTTCTCCACCCAACACTAGACGTAAAGTTTTAAACAAGAGGCCGGGTGGTGAGTACGGAGGGAGAAGGTAATCCTACCCGACACACCTAAAAAGAATCAGTATTCTTAAATATCTAAGAACTCCCATTATTTCTATAACACTTTTATCATAGAGACACCGACTTTGTATTCTTCTCTAATCTTCTTTCCCCTTTTTAAGTTTTGTTAAACAATTGAGTTTGAAATTTTTAGACTTTATACATAAAACGGTAAGACAAGTGACAAAGTACTCTGGTCTCTATTTCTCCACTAATTGACATACTAGTTATTAACTGGAGTGACCCTTAAAAGAACAAAAAAATTTTAGAGATTTCTCTTCCCATCTCTTAACGCAACCCCTCTTTTAAATTTCGATTTATTAATAACGGAGTAATAATAAATTTCTCTCAGGAATAAATTTAAAGACAGACTCAAAAGTAAAATAGAACATAAAGAAATTAGGAGACATTCGTAAAAATTAGGAAACCATTGTCTTCAATGGTTTCAAGGTATAAAGACTGATTTACTAAGAATGAATTCAAGGCAGGAAAATAGTTATATTTTTAATAAGGTATTTAAGATTCTAAAAAAAAAAGTCATACGAACCAATCCACAATTTATAGAGTCATCTGTGATTGGAGACACAAGATCATCTTACCACGAAAACTATCCGGTAAACTACCGGTCTTTCTGTCACTCCGACATCACTTCTCAGACTATACTTTATTCTGGAGAAAGTGAACAACAATCCACGAACTAGTACTTAGATAATAATTGTGGGTCTTCGGAAACAAGGGAGGTATACTACCTCTGTTGTCAGAAGACGTCTAACTCAGACGTACGAGAAACACTGGGGTAGCTGACATCGGACGGTCCGAAGAGACAAGTACCCAAAGAGGTCCGTGGTAAGGGAAGAGGTCCCCTAGAAGGACTGGGTCCCTAACTTGGACCCAGAGGACGTAACGTCTACCTAAGAAATGGGAGACTCGATGGTCCCTCTTCGTGTCTAACAACCCTTCAATTTTTTATCATTCCTTTAGTCGGGTGCGACAAAGACAAAAGATCTGTCCAAAAGGGGTGGTAAACATAGGCATGGTAGGGTGAGTCTCTTCCCTCCTTGGAACAAGGGTTGGAGGGGTGATCCAGTCTAAAAGGTAGAAAAACAAGGGGTCCTTGTTGGGTAGTAACACTATAACGTTTAATGTCCTTCAAATGTTAAGGGAAAGAGTGAACTCACTCCGTCGGAGTAAACGGAACAGTGTCATAAAGGAAAACCGGAGAGAGGGCTGACACACTGGTGGCAGTGGTCTCGGTCAAACCTAGACCGACCATGAGTCTTCCGGCAGTCAGTACCTAAAGGCTTTCGGTGTCCAGTGAATGGTCGAAGGAGACCCCTTCCAAGGGTCGTGGTGACGAGAAGGCTTAGAGTCGAAAAAAGAAATGTAACACAGTGTATTTTGTACTTGTTTTACCGTTCTATGTATGAAGTCTGAGGACTTTAGACCGATAATTTGGTCTCGAGTGATGTAACATCTCTGAGGTGAAACTTTTATACCGATCACCACCCAGTTCTGAACCCGGTGGACTGGGGTTGGAGTGGGACGAGGGAAGAGGTGTTCAGTCCGAAAGTCGGTCTTGAGCATCTTTATCCAACACTGGACTCATTCTACATAAACCCAGACTTCTCTTTCCAAACAGTTCAATTGAGAACCCTTATTCCAAGAGAGATCCACGGAGTTTGTCATTTCTTAGACGGACGTTATGACCTCTGGACCCAAACTAGGGACCTAACCCTTCTAGGGGACCTCTTCCCTTACCGTTAGGTGAGATCGCAAGAACGGATCCTTTAAGGTTCCTGTTTCCTTGGACCACTCGATGTCAGGTATCCCGACGTTTCTCAGGCTGTACTGACTCGCTGATTGTGATTAGATTATATAGAGGATACCTAGGATCCTTAGGAGTCCAATTATAAAGACCATATAGAACTTTACGAATACGAAAACAAAATTAAACAACCACTCTTCTACACCGACGAAAACTATGACCTTCTTCACTATTACACTTTTAAGGAGGGAGAGCGAAGACGACACACATTAACACCGAGAGACTCAAAAAGAGTTCACGAGTACAGTTACTATAAAGATAAAATACGTTGAAGATGAGAGATCTCGTTTACACAATAGTACTTTTACATCTCTTAATTGAAGACAAAGTCTCGACAACAAAAATAGATTGGAAATTTCAGTTGTCTTTCGAAGACAACAAATGTAACGGTAGAGACTCTGGGACTCCCGACTCACTTATCAACTCATTTATCACGTGTCCGACTTTACATCTTTAACTCGAACAAAAACCTTTGACTGACTGAGCGTTTCACCGTGTCTCTACTTACCTCAATACCCATAACTCATGGGGGCATAAGTGACACAGAAAACAAAAGACCTGGAACGACTGGGACCTCCTGAGGGAGAGGGAGAGGGAGAGGTCAAGGGTCTCTGTCATCGTTGACCGAGAGTTCACACGAAAGGTTTACGTTTGGTTGGTTAGGTCTCGGGTGTGGGGTTGGTGGAGGAAATAACCCGAGAGTACGACACCCGAGAATAGGGTGATGGGATCAGTGGAGTCCCAGTCCGTGATCTGGTGATCCCTTCGGAGAGACGGGGTCTCGGACAACTTTAATGAGTGTGATCAGTTAGACCTCGGACAAACTGAGTACACGAGGAAGGTACCTTTGGTGTCACTTCCGAGAACGGGTATCAAGGAGGGAGAGGGAGGGGGTGGGGGCTCACCGGGTGGTACCGTACAGTATGGGGGTAGAGAACTCTTGACACTCACCGTTTGGCATAAAAGTCACCGTCAGTAAAAGACCAGATGACCGGAACGTACACATACACGAGTCAGTGAAGTCAGCACAGACTGAGAAACGTTGGGCTACCTGACATCGAACGGTCTAAGGAGATAGGTACCCTAAGAGGTTCGTTCTTATGATCTCACCCAACGGTAAAGGAAGAAGTCCCCTAGAAGGGCTAGGTCCTACCTTGGGAGTAGAGGACGTAGAGGACGAAACGGTCACCTAAGGAATGGGTGACTCGGTGGATCACTTCGGAGATGACCGGAATACCACTTAGCGAGTCAGCAAAGACTGAGAAACGCTGGGGTACCTGACATCGGATAGTCCGAGGAGACAGGCACCCTAAAAAGGTCCGTCATCATGACCTCACCTAACGGTAAAGGAAGAGGTCCCTGGAAGGGCTGGGTCCCTAGCTTGGACCCAGAGGGTGTAACATCTGTCTACGAATTGACAGACTCGGTGGTCCCTTCAGAATGATATGGAGTTTAAAATATAATTTACGTGGTGTAAAATTTTGTGGGTGTTTAATAAGAACATGACCCACTTTTGTAATAATATGGATGTTCTACGATGATCTATTACTACATGGTAGTCAGAAGTATATGTCACATTTTTGGATTAAATATATGAATTTCTGTCCTAGAAAAAACTTAAAGAATTACTGAACTTCTTTCAACCATGAGTTCTTTTATAAACTATTCCACTTGACTAAAGAACACTTCTTAGGACCTTTACAACCATTTGACTTATGTCGAATAAAAGGGAGAAGACGGTCACAACCCGGAGATAGTAATAAGTGGACGACGAGACGTGACGATCGTAATGACCATAATTCATCGACTATCGAGTTAGACGTAAAAATAAAACTAAAGTAAACACGTGGTCTATTTTCGGTAAGGACTGACACGTTTCAAATTTTCGAAATGTTCCTTCTTTACCTAATCCATTCGACTTTCGAATGGTACTTTGGAAAGATTAATTCCAAATCTTCTTTTTTTTCACTCTATTGATATTGGATAAAAAAAGAGGAGGTGTTTACGAGCATTATTATCTTATTACTGTCCGAAGTCCTATTCTTTTGACCTTGCAAACTCCCCGGATGTAAGGAAAAAATCAAGTCTTGAATTTTAATTATGTCTCAGGTTCAAATTTTGTCACAAAAATAAAAATTGGTTGACGTCATTCTCTAAATTATAAAGTAATATTTTAATTTCTTTTAATAGTTTGGGTATACCAGTCTCAAGTTTAAGACCCAAAATACTACGGGTTCAGTGTCTATCCTTCTCGGGGGAGGAGGTCCTGAGAAAGATGGGGATGCAGGAGTACCAACGGTGACGAGTATCGAGGTAGTCTTCGACATTCTCTCCGTTAGACGGACACCACTTTTTAGGTACCCAGCGTCACATGTCGTTTACCTATTATTATACATAAATTGTCTTCTTTCAGTCCTAAAAATTTTTACTTACTTGTAGTCTTTAACTTTTATAGATTAATTTACATTTACTGAAAAAAAGGAATTTAAGAGATTTTCATTGACAAATTTTGTTTTTAATATTGTAACAGAACACCCTACAAATAATATACATCTACATTATGAATACTGTACATTTTCAACTGAGTATTTTCTATAGACCCCTACCCCTACAATTGCCTAGCATATATCCACGTTTAAAAGATGTATAATACCCTTTACCTTGGTACAATTAAGAATCATCTGACACTTTTCAATCCGTGTATATTAGGGATCTTTTTTTATTATTTTCTCAGTTCTCCATATCAATTTCTAGGTTATCTATATGATATCATAACAAAGTTAGGACCGGTGACACCGTTTTTATCGTGTCTGAACCACTATATTTGTTCTTTGTAAATAAAGAATATCAGGATCTTCGATTCTTCAACTTTATTCGTGATTGTATAAACACAAACCACTCTCGAAAGAAGGACCAAATGTTTGTCGATAGACACGGTTCTGTCTCTAGTGGAGAAATCGTAGAGAAGAATATTCCCGTGTTTACGGTAGTACTCCCGAGGTGGGAGTACAAGATTAACGGAGAGTTTCCGGGACACAGGATTATGTTCGTGTGACCCCTAATTCCGAAGTCATATACTTATAACACCCTTGTATAAATCAGGTGACGTCTTTATGATTTTGTATAAATTAGTTAGGTTTTCCTCAGTCCCTTTCCCCAGATGTCCTTGTTGTTGTTGTTGTTTTTTGGTCTTCCCTGTTTATCTTCCGTTTATTATTTTACCGTCTGGATTTGGGTTGGTATGGTTATTAATGTTATTCACTATTACTAGATTTTTGTGATGCCAATGTTTTCTAACAGTTATATCTGTCTTCATTCAGAAATTACAACGAGTATTTTGTTCATGAAATAAATTTTTCAACCCAACTTTTATCTACCCACCCTTTCCCACGTGACACGTGTGTCATTCGTACTTTTTAGACCTCACCGATGTGAACATAGTCTCTTTCCTTCGAAGGTCCGTGTCTTTTTCTCCCCATAAAGGAATACTCTTTTCTGTATTTAATAGTCCATCTGTATTACACATACCCGTTGGCAATCTTGACCTGTACCTGGTTGTCTAATCAAGTTTTAACCCTTTCCTTCTGTAGTTCAGACACATAACAGTGGGACGAATTAATTGAATATACGTCTCACGTAGTACGTTTTACGGCCCGACCTACTTCGTGTTCGACCTTAGTTCCAACGGTCCTCTTTATAGTCATTGGAGTCTATACGTCTACTGTGGTGGGAATACCGTCTTTCGCTTCTCCTTGAATTCTCGGAGAACTACTTTCACTTTCTCCTCTTGCTTTTTTTGACTGAATTTTGAGTCGTAAGTCTTTCGATTCTAGTACCGTAGACCAGGGTAATGAAGTACCGTTTATTCACCCCTTTGTTACCTTTGCCGTTGTCTAAAAGAAAAACCCCCCGAGGTTTTAGTGACTTCTACCACTGACGTCGGTACTTTAATTTCCTGTGAACGAGGAACCTTCTTTTCGATACTGGTTGTATCTGTCGTATAAATTTTTGTCTCCGTAATGAAACGGATGTTTCTAGATAGATCAGTTTCAATACCAAAAAGGTCATCAGTACATACCTACACTCTCAACCTGGTGTCTCTTTCGACTCACGACTTCTTGACTACGAAAACTTGACACCACAACCTCTTCTGAGAACTCTCAGGGAACCTGACTTTCCTCTAGGTTGGTCAGTTAGGATTTCCTCTAGTCAGGACTCACAAGTAACCTTCCTGACAACGACTTCGACTTCGAGGTTGTGAAACCGGTGGAGTACACTTCTTGACTGAGTAACCTTTCTGTGACTACGACCCTTTCTGACTTCTGCCCTCCTCTTCCCCTGCTGTCTCCTACTCTACCAACCTACCGTAATGGCTGAGCTACATGTACTCAAACTCGTTCGAGACCCTCAACCACTACCTGTCCCTTAGGACCGTACGACGTCAGGTACCCCAACGTTTATCAGTCTGTACTGATTTGTTGACTTGACTGACTGATCATTTACCTTTTACTTGTCTTATTTCTCTTTCTGTCTGACAAAGTGCATCATAATATAAATCCTAAGGAAAGAATCGTTAATTATGTTGCAGATCTGAAATTTTTCAATCATCTGTATCAAGTTGTTAAGACAGTTTGGAGTACTAGATTAAGTTTAAATATCTTATGGTAAACAACTTCATGTTTTATGTCAAGTGAAGTTTATGAATCAAGTAAAAGTTCTGAGAGATATACAACTCGGTATTCTGTTTAAATTTATTCAATTTTTTTAACTTAAGTATTTTTGTAACAGACTTTGTTTAGTCATACTTACTAGAATAAACTCTCCTTTAGTGTTTATAAACCTTTAGTTTATCTTACGAATAATAATAATTTAGTAAGTGTCTAGTTTATTCTTTATGTTTTCTTTAATCTTTTATAAAAATTAAGTTATTACTGATAATTAGTCGGATAGTTTTAGATACTACATGTCGATTTCGTAACTTATTTCCTCTCATATCGAAATTCTCTGATATAAAAAATTTTTCTTTTTATATTTTAGTCAGTGGACTTCAGGTAAAATTCTTCCATCTTTTCCTTCTTATTCAATTTGATTTTTATTTGTTTTCTTCCTTTATTTGTGTCCTCGTTTAAAAAATTTTTTGTTATCTTTTAACCGTATCTCGTTTAATTGTTTCAGTTTGTGATCAATAAATTTTCTAATTAAAACTGTTTGGGAATCGATCTGGTCAGTTTTCTTTTCTCTCACTTGTGATTAATAGTTATCGTTTATTTTCTGCTCAATAGTGAAACTTCATATGTCTGTAATTTTTCTACACTTTGGGGTGTTTGGTAAAAATTTTAGAGCAAAACATAGAGTCTTAAGTATTTGTCTGTTTTTATGTCATTATAAGTTATCTTATTTATTCCTAATGAGACATCCATGAAACATTTCGTATTCTAAAAAGAAAACAATAAATGAATTTTACATCTGGTACTTTGAGTTAATACTTTCATAACTTTGGTATTACATATCTAAAAATTCCCTCGTTCTTTTAGAAATACAAAATAATAAATCCATTCGTACAGTATTTCGTCCTTTTCATTCTCAAAAGAAAAAGAAGATAACTTTTTATACATCATATACCTTTCGGTAATGTTGGTCCAAATGGAACAAGTGGTGTTTAAAGTTCTCTGTAAGTGTACTCTTAACACGATACACACGTGGTTTGTATAAAACATTGTTTTGGAAATAACGTCCTTCCTCCACGTCACAAGGTTCATTTTAAAGAGATCTATGTTTCTACTCTGTAAAATTTCATTCCCCCTTTACAGGAACCGTTTTTAGTTAGTTTATTATAATATCTAGATATACGTCAACAATGATTTACTTCTTATGGTACAACCCAGTCGTCCATTTCTTTTACGGTCGTTACGTCCTTTGTGTCCTCTGAGATCAACCTAGGGACCCAACCCTTCTAGGGGGTCTCCTCTTTTACCGTTGGGTGAGGTCATAAGAATGGATTTTTAGGGTCCGGACCGTCCGATGTCAGGTACCCCAACGTTTCTCACCCTGTGCTGACTCTTTGATTCGTGTGTGGTTTGTTAAAGTCTCATGATCTAGATATCGGTAATAAAGTCGATGAAACTGTAATATATTATTACTTTTCATATACTTTACAGGTATTTTTAGACATAAGTTATTACAGGTCATGTCCTTTTTTTCAAAAAATTATGATAAGAACAAAAACACTCTATGTTTACCGAAATTATACTATAAAGTTTTAAAGTATTTTGTTTTCAGATTATCACTAAGAAGTCTAGAAAGAAAAAGAAACGAAAATGGAAACAAAGCACCCTCGAATCAAGAATAAGGGTCCACCACGATCACCATTGGACGGAGGGTCACGTTCTCTGAATTCTCTGTCCCGAAGTTAGGGACCCAGTCCTTCTAGGGGACCTCCTCCTTTCCCGTTGGGTGGGGTCATAAAGACGGTCCTCTTAGGGTACCTGTCTCCTCGGACCGTTCGATGTCAGGGACCTCAGTGTTTCTCAGTTGTTCTACCTTCGTTGAATCGTGCCACGTCCAGAATAAGGATTCAAAGACACAACCGAAGAATAATACTTATTCTTGATAAACCATCTATATTATGAGAATTTCTTTTTTATAAACCGTTCAGCCAAACCTGTAGTTAATTATATCAACTTACTCTTGATGTTTTAGTAGAGAAAAAACGAGAGTCTCTTATCCTTAAAATTATTTTAATAAAAATTTATAATTTTATGTGAATTATAAAATTTATATTTTTAATTTATATCTTATATACCTTAAATAAATTTTATCTATTGAGGTAAATTTTCCTCACCATGTTCTTAAAGAGACTAGGTCCTTATGATTTTTCCGGTATCCCCTGTAACTTCGGTGTTCAAAGGGTCTTTTCTCATTCACCTACGTCTTTTACTCAAAGTTTATTATGTTCCGAGTGTTTTTTTACCAACTACCGGTACAGGGAGAACAATGTTTTCTGGTCTTACTTCGACTCACGGTCTATCGAGAGGATTGTAACTTCATCGGACTTAATTGGAATAAACTTTGGGGTCTTTCACCCGTGTCACACCGTGGAAAGACACTAGAACTTTCTTTTCTCTGTGACGTCACTCTTGGGGAGACATACACCCGTAATTGTAGGATTGATCAGGAGGAGTGTTCCTATTTCGGACGTCCGGAGGTTTACTTCTGACCAAAGAGAGACAAGTTGGACCTCTGGGAATGACTCCGTTGACTTTTTGTGTGTTCTACTCCTGAAACGTACTCTTTTTTCAAGGACATAGTCTCAGTCTGTTTTTATTGTTTGTGTACTCCTTCACGTAGCAACTCTTACCAGTTGACTACATTGTTTACCCTCTTAAGTACGGGTTCTCTGTCTTTATAACTTCTTCAATTTTTCTTAATGTTTCATATGTACGACTTCGACGGACACCCCAAAAAACATTTTTTTGTTTGTTTGTTTTTTTTTGGACGATCGTCGGAAGGTTACTATTTCTAGTACATTATTCTCGTTTGAGTATAATTTTTTTACTATGGTAACCTTTAGAACTTTTATATTTATTAAAAAAAATTTTTCTCTATCTTAATTGTTACCTAAATTACGTCAACTTCTCTTTAATGGATTGTTCTTTTATCTTGACCTCCTGTATCGGTTCTCTTCAATTCTTTATTTTTTGACCCATCTATTAAATTCTGTCTACCACCTATCTCATTTTTCACCATTACAATAATTACGAGGTCACGAGTCAACGAGTCAGCACAGGTTGAGAAACACTGGAGTACCTTACATCGGACTGTCCGAAGAGACAGGTACCCTAAAGGGTCCGTTCCTATGACCTCACCCGACGGTAAAGGAGGAGGTGTCCTAGAAAGTCTAGATCCCTAGTTTGTGAAGGTACAGAGAACGTCGACCGAGGTCGTAACCGTCCACCTAAGAAATGGTGACTCGGTGGACCCTTCGGGGATTAATCATCCTTTAGGTCTTTTACTATTTTCACTTACACCGTTTTTCCTTAATAGGTTCTATTACTAAATTTTAATGAGTATTCACTTTTCTCTATTCTCAATAATCTAACATTGACTGACCTCCTTCATTCTTTTTTCACTCCTCTTGAGTGCCACTTATGTTTTCCTTTCCATTTTGCCATCTTTACTCAGGTGTATAAAGTCATTAGTTTTCATTACGTGTACCCGATTTAAGTGAATAATTTTCATTTGTTGAGACTTTAACTATTTAAAAAATTTTAAGTCGAAATACTTCGTTTTACTGTAATTTCTTTTCTAACTTTTATTTTCCTACTTTTTCAATGTCATCCCTTTTTTATTGGTTTCTATGAACTAAATTTTTTAATTATGAACCAGCTTTATCTCGAGTTTCGTTTAACGTACTATCCCTGTTTCTGTCTGTAAAGTGGGATTTCTTTTCTGATTGGGTGGTTCTTTTGAGATATTAGAATTTATTGAATCGGAGTTTATATATATTTCGTCTGTGACTCCTTTAGTACCTTTTTATTTATTTAGTCACTATTATCGTCTTAGAAAAATGTACGGAAAAAACCTTTTATCTTCCAATTTATCTGTTTTGATTTATCAGGTTTATATAACTACAATCTAAACTTACCGTGATATTTGAAAGGACTACATTATCTATATATCTTGACACCAGATTCTTTATCTATGTGTAAGAAGAGTTCTGACTTTGTAAATATTTTTAACTACTCTGGAGATAGGGTTTCCTTCTGAGTTGTTTAATGTTTGTGAGCCATAGTGAGTTCGGTGTAAGAGGTGTAAGAGTGTTATGTTAGTTGAATCTATAGTTGAAAATTTTCTTACAAGTCTTGAGGTTATTAATTAAGTACCTAATTTATACTTTATAAATCTTCACTTGTCATTGTTGTCACGTATAATTACTAAGTACCCTACGACTATTTCGTCATGAATTTACTTTTAAAATATATATTTACATAAATAATCTGTTCTTAGGAACTTTTCGTTATTAGATAAAAGTTGAATTCCTTAATTTTCTATAATTCTTAATTTAGATTATTTAATATTATTCTATTAATCTTTTAGTTTTCGTATTTCGTAAATTAGTTTTTATGTTCTTTTAATTTCACCAATTGTTATCGATCAAGAAACTTTTCTGTACTTTATCAGTTTCAAGATGGTTCTGACTAACGATTTCTTTTCAATTTGTTAACTCTTGTTATTTCATTGTCTCGATGTCTATATTATCTCTGAATTTTAATACTCTGATAAAGTTTAATTACTTTACTAAGATATTTAAATTTATGTTACTTTTCGTACGTCTTTTACATTTGACAGTTTTAACTATATTCTTATCTTTTAGACTTATTTACGTTGAAACTGAAAAATGTAAAGGGGATATTTTAATGTGAGTAGTCTACTAAAATACCCACGTAAAATAATTCAGACGTTCTTTTACTAACATGGCACGAATTAGCGGGTCAGTAAAGGTTGAGCAACGCTGGGGTATCTAATCGGGAGGTCCGAGGAGACAGGTACCCCTAAGAGGTCCGTCTATATGACCTCACCCAACGGTACAGGAGGAGGTCCCCTAGAAGGGTTGAGTCCCTAACTTGGGTCCAGAGGACGTAACGTCCGTCTAAGAAATGATAGACTCTGTGGTCCCTTCGAGTTCTTTTACTAATGAGGAGAAAATATTGTACAAAGGTCTTTTATTTCTTATTTCATCCTTTTGATAGAAACTTGGTCAATAATTTCGATTGTTCTATCAACTCTTCCAACGACCGATATTCTAATTACTTTGTTTTAGTTGTCGTAAGGATCATTTGTCAATCTTATGTATTGTTCTTTTTTGGGATAAGGGTTGACGTTCCTCTTTTTTTTTTTTTTCATTGTCTTTACCTACATGGTTTTCTACATTTTCTGAAAGACCTTATAAATTTGATAATCTAATTTCATATACTTTAAGGAAAAAACATTCAGTTTTGAAAAGTTCATACCTATTGAAATATACCAAGTTGGATAATACAACTGCCTTTATTCTTTTAGATTTATGTGCCTTGTCATATAAACGTATATCTACATTTTTGAACTACTATAGTATTTACATAGTCAATAGGTGTTCCACCGAATGATTAACATTAGTTATAGTGAGGTCCTTTTAACATACCGTGGAATAAAATTTAGACGAAGATTTTAGACATACCTTATCATTTATAGATTCTTATCGGTTTTTCGTTTTTAACTCTTTTTCTTGTTCGTAAACGGGACGGTCTATAGTTCGAGAACGTATTGATATCATAATTCTATCACTACCAATACGTCTTTCTTTGTTTAGATTCTTTAGTGTTTCTAGTCTTTGTCTGGATTAGTATATACTTTTGAAATTTATGTTACTTCAACCGTAATTTTTAGTCACCCTCTTTCTATTTAGTGAGTTAACTACAATAACTTTGTGATCTAAAAGTCCACCTGAAGGGTACACCACGAACACCATCTCTTGGACGGATAGTCACGTCCTCTCCATCTTCTACGTCCAAGCTAGGGATCCAACCCTTCTAGGGTACCTCCTCCTGTACCGTTGGCCGAGGTCATGGGAACGGACCTCTTAGGGTCCCTGTCTCCTCGGATTCCTTCTTTTCTTACGAGAATTTATAAGTAGTATAAATTTATCGTTAACCTCTTCCTTTACCGTTGGGTAAGGTCATGAGAACGGACCTCTTAAGGTACCTACCTCCTCGGTCCATCCGATGTCAGGTACCCCAGCGTTTCTCAGTCTGTACTGACTCGTTGAAGTGACAATTTATCGTTAACGTCTTACCAATCTTTTAGATGGACACTTTTATAAAATTGATAATTGTCTTTTTTTTTTCGTCGAAATATTTGAACTCTATCCCTCCCAAAGAATTAATCCTATATTTAGGTATCTTTCTTTTATAATTTTTGGTAAAAGTTTTAATTTTCTACATATACTCTCTTCTGTAATAAATTTTTTAATCATTCATTATTTCGTTTCTTACTTCTGTACACAAGGGAGAGGAAGGAGAGATATAGAGTGATTCATTGTGAAATTCCTATTTTTTTTACATCTTCGGTGTACTTTTGTTTCTTTCTTCCTGGGACATTGTTATCAAACAATAGTGTCTTTCAGAACCCGTAACCATCATGGTCCCTGACTCTCGTCTCCTTTTTAATCACCGGTTTTCTTTTACCTAACTTTCAAATAAGTCCTCGTTCATCTAGAAGTATTAGGTAAGGAATAAACACCGATCCTCTCTCGAAAAAAGGAGTGGACCGTCTTTTGACCTCCAAATTGGGAAATCTCTTCCACTTGGTATTGAGACATACCCCGTTACAGGTTCCCTTCCTTTTCCATGTAGCAACCTTTACTTTTATTTACGGGGAATGGTGGGGAAGGAAGATCGTTAGTCCAAGTATAGAAGTTTCGTTTTTAGTCTTCTAAGGAGGGAGTCAAGTCAAGTCAAGTCAGCGAATCAGCACAGGCTGAGAAACGCTTAGCGTCGTGCGGTCCGGAGGGACAGGTAGTGGTAGAGGGCCTCAAGTGAGTTTGAGTGCAGGTAGCTCAGGTACTACGGTAGGTCGGTAGAGTAGGAGACAGCAGGGGAAGAAGAGGACGGGGGTTAGGGAGGGTCATAGTTTCAGAAAAGGTTACTCAGTTGAGAAACGTACTCACCGGTTTCATGACCTCAAAGTCAAAATCGTAGTAAGGAAGGTTTCTTTAGGGTCCCGACTAGAGGAAGTCTTACCTGACCAACCTAGAGGAAAGTCAGGTTCCCTGAGAGTTCTCAGAAGAGGTTGTGGTGTCAAGTTTTCGTAGTTAAGAAGCCACGAGTCGGAACAAGTGTCAGGTTGAGAGTGTAGGTATGTACTGGTGTCCTTTTTTGGTATCGGAACTGATCTGACTGGAATCAGCCTAAGGAGGGATCGTCAAACTTAAACGATTCTCTGTTCTAGATTTCTGTTACCGTACAGGGGTTCATTTTATCGGGTCGGTTTAGTGGACGTCTAAATGACGAAATAAGTTTTCGAGGTCAGTCGAAAAGGACGGGGTGAGAACTTATACTGTTCTTGGGTTACTGGTGGTCGACTCTTTTCAAAGGTTGTATTTTTTGTTTTAAGGAAAGGGGGATTTTTTATTGATTGTTTTTGATCTTTTCCTTTGCGTTCTTCTCTCTCCGTTCTAACTTCTTCTTTATAAAAAATTTTTTGTAATTCTATAATGTTGGTACTTCGTCTTTGTCTTACGTTTCTTCATAAACCTCTCGTTTTCTGGAACCTTTAATTTTTTCTTAACTATTATCTTTACTTTTAAGATGATCTTCCAAATCTTTTATTCTCCTTCAGAGACTTACACCTTTTATCTACTTTTCTAATTTCTCTCTCTCTTCTATTTTAATCTCCGGTTAGGTCTCCCAGGTTGTCGACTTATTATCATCAAGGTCTTTAATTTCCTTTCTTGTATCTCCTCCTCCTTTAATAGTATAAATTTCTTGTAAGGGGTCTTGGTCTTCTGTGTACAAGAGTCTTACGGTCTCGGTAGCTCACAGGTCGTACTGCCGTCCTACTTCTAGGTGTAGTTCTGTATAGTCGTGTTTTATTTTTTTTTTTTTTTTCTGTATAGTCGTGTTTTAAAAACGAGACCCGAGTCCCACTTTAAAATTCTGCAGGTTTCTCCTTTTTTTATTTATTCATTTATTTCGGAGGGAGTTCTTTTTTTTTTTTTCGTGTTTTTTAGTATATGTTTCCTTTTATCGTTGTACCCTCCAGAAAAAATTTCGTAAGGTTCCATTTATGAAAGATTTGGTCTTAGATATTATTCGGTTTATAAGTTTGTTACACTCTGACCTTACCTCGGTATAAGTCTGTACGTATCTAGAGTTTGTAAAATGGAGGAAAAGGTCTACGTCAACCCCTACTATGAGATATCTTCACTCTTTTACTTTGTTCTTTTTAGAGACACCTGGTAATTTGTTTTTAAGGTTGTGTCCTGTCTCTCCTCTCCTCTAGAAGACCACTTTTGTACGACTGAATCCCTCTTTACTCTGGTCTCGTTTTTCTGTCTGGTAACGTCCTCCTTATAGGGGTTCTCCTTCTTTACCTAATCTATAGACAGTACGACGTTACAGAACTCTCTAAAAAGAGAAGACCGTCTATTTTTGTACTTACTGCACGTTTAAGTCCCTCAATAACCACATAGGCACCACCACTTCGGTGTTTGGACACACCTTGACAAACCCCTCCTCCTACCTCTTTTTCCTCTTCCTTTTCTCAGGACCCACAGGGTAACCAATCTCCGACCCCTCTGTGTCTTTCTCGACTGCCACTTCGTCCTTCTCTCATCAACTTTGTTCTCCCCACAAGACTGTCGGTTCACTTCCATAAGGTCTTCGGTTCTCACTGGTTGAGACACTTTAATAAGTCTACCTAATTCACTTTACTCCTGGCTCCTACTACCGACCTAGACCGTTGTCCCTCGACGGAACCTACCTCGACAAAACCACCGCGTCATTCCCACCTCTGAAGGTCACCCCTGTACTCTTTTATCTTCCTCTCCTTAACCTCTATCTACACAGACAATCTCCTTCGTGTGACTACCTTTGGCGGGTGGGACCGGTCCATGGTATCATTGGTAAACGTACTCAACAAAATACTGTCCTCTAGGACTATTCCTTATCCTTTGATTATTCGGTGGTGGTTGGCCGTCTCAAGCCCTTTCCAGATTTCCTCTGTGACGGACAGACAGGTGAAGGGTCTTAGGGAGAGCGATCGTAGGTAGAACCGACTCGCTACGTACACGGTGGTCCTTTCGGAGACTTAATCTTACTAACCAGTTTCTGGTGGGCCTTTGATTAGGGTAGTGGTATTTTGGGCTGTAACACTCGGTGCGCCGTCTCGTTAAGAGGACCCAAAGGAATGGGATGACGAGAGGTGGGCCCACGGGAAAGGGTTATTTTAGAGAACGAAACAGTCGTGTACACAGAGGAGTCTGTTAAGTAAAGAGTCACAATCTGTTCTCCGGTCAAAGTCCGGGACCTTCCCCAGGCGGAAGGACGTTGTACAGGAGTCTTGACTCCTCTATGTACTCTTGTCTCCACACTACGCCTCCCTCCCTCCAATCTCGTCCAAAAACAAACCCCACAAAAAAAAAAAATTCTGTCTTTACAAATTCGTGTAAAATACGGTAACCCTTACTAGGTCATCCCTTCCTCTAAAAGTACTGTGTCCTTTCTGTTTCCTTATTTAGGACCGTCCTATAAGAACTACTTCGTTCTGACCCACTTAGGTCACAAGTTCAACTCCCAACGGGAATACATCCTCGTGTTATAAGATAGGTATCAATGTCTTTCATTCAGAATCATATACTTAAATTTATCATAAATCCTTGTGTAAATTCATATGTTCTGAAGGGACCACCGAGTGTGTCATTTCGCAGACGGATGTTACACCCTCTGGGCCCAAGTTAGGGACCCAGCCCTTCTAGAGGACCTCTTCCTTTACCGTTGGGTGAGGTCATAGGAACGGACCTTTTAGGGTACCTGCCTCCTCGGACCACCAGGTTCCCCAGTATTTCTCAGTCTGTGCTGACTAACTGAAGTGAAAGTGAAAATNCAGACGGATGTTACACCCTCTGGGCCCAAGTTAGAGACCCAGCCCTTCTGGAGGACCTCTTCCTTTACCGTTGGGTGAGGTCATAGGAACGGACCTTTTAGGGTACCTGCCTCCTCGGACCACCAGGTTCCCCAGTATTTCTCAGTCTGTGCTGACTAACTGAAGTGAAAGTGAAAATTCATATGTTTCGACCATTTGTTAAGTTTATAACTGTGTAGTTTAAGTACTAATACCCTTGGATTTCGTGTCTACCTTGACTCTATTTCCATCAAGTTTCGCTATATTTGAAAGAGACTTTAGAAATAAAATAAAAATTTTCTATTCCCGTTGTCTTAAAATTTCATTAAAAAGAAAAAGGATAAATAATGGGTCCAAAGTCTACCGTATAGTTTGTGTTATCGAAACTCAGAGTTTTAAAAAGACGATATTCATAAAAATCTTTCAAATAATTATAGGTCCATAGAATGTGTGGGATATGGATCCGACGGACACCTAGAAATCCCACATAATTCTACGTCTTTCTTAGTCTATAAAATTCTTTTCGTCTTCATTTAACACAAAGTTACGTCTACCTTCCTTCCCGTGTATTGGTTCTTGTTTGTGTTAAAACCGTAGTTGGACTTCTTATTACAGTTCTCTCGATTTCATTGAAATCGGGAGTTTCCTATGACTGTTATTGTGTTTCAAAAACAAGAGTTCGGAACAGTTTCGATCTTCTCTCTCCTTTATCCAGATAGGGGAACCCCCTCCACCACTCCTTACAACCACGTTCACAAATAAATTTATGAAAATCAAGTGGAAGAAGGTATTTTCTAGACTCTAATAAGTGTTTCTGTGAATGGTACTTCGTTCTAGAAAAATTTTCACTCCTTTACTTCCCTTTATTCTAATGCTTTTCATCTAATTTAGTCCATATACCTTTCCTGGTTTCATGCAAACGATACAAGAACAAGTGAAACGATTTTTACCCAGAGTTTAATCTAAGATTCACTGTTTGCATTAACCAATGAGTCAGAAGACTTAGGTATCCTACTTCTGTCTGAGAAACGGACCTATAAGTCGGTAGGGACAGGACTCCGACCTCTCTTCAAAGACGACACGTAGAGGGTTTTCTGTCGTACCTCCTGAAAGTTCAGTTTCGTCCCAACTTTACCGTGGTGTCTGAAAAGGAAGGGATTATGGATTGTTTTACTCGCTTTGTCTTATTTTTTGATTGTTCCTTGCCCCTCTTACCCTTCGGGTTATGTCGTGTCCACTTTTGGACCGTTGATTCCTTTCTGTCTAAAACCTCGTCTCGTATCTCCCCGACATGTCGATCCAACGAATTGAACGGTGAAAGAAATCCACCGTGCAACTATACAACTCTATTTAGGCGTCTACTGTGTCTTCATGGGGGTCTAGGACTCTCTTCGTCTTACTCTCACATAGGAGATTTACTCCTTATTACCCTCATTGTCGAGTTCTCTTTGTTGACTTCCATATCTCGTAACTGAGATTGCCTGTACTTCCGTGACCTCGTGGTGTCCGACCTTTCAAACTCCTACTACAGGAACTCGAAATCTAGGTAAGGGTCCACTTTACCGTGTTTGAGTCCATATTTTGTGTGTTGTCTTAGAACTTCCTTTTACGTTTGACATCAAAGAAAAGAAGGGTGGTGAAGGAGTCTGATATCTTTTTCATCAATTCTATATTACAATTCAAGAATTGGCCTAACTTTCATCCTTTGTGAGATCATCCTAACTTACCCTTCCATCCGTCCTCGCTACCGTGCAATCTGTCTTAGCGAGACTTTACTCGACCTGCTTTTCCTCGGCGTTTTGTTAAGGTCCGTGTAGAGTCTCCTTAGGTGGTGTTATATCGTTTATCGTGTCACTTGTCTTTGTGTATGAAAAACCAAAGGATCACGTATATTTTTAATACAAATGTAATATTAACATCAGATAATTCACACGTCATCATAATACAGATTTTGACGTATATGAAATTAAATTTTTATGAAATAACAATTTTTACGATTGGTAAGAAACCGAGAAGTTCCTCAGTATTAGAAAAACGACCACCTGCCAGAACGGGACTACAACTACCGACGACTGACTATTCTCACCACCAACGACTTCCACCTTCGCCGACACTTTAAAAGAATTTTGTTCTGTTACTTCAAATAGTGTAGTCAAGACTGTGAAGGAAAGTGTGTACTAAAAAGACATTGTACGCCACCACAAACTATTGTAAAATGGGGGTCGTCTTGAAGAAAGTCTTAACCTCAACTAGGAGAGTTTGGGACGGTGACGAAATAGTTGATTCAAATACATTATAAAATTTAGGAAACATAGGTAAACTTTTCCTCGTCCCGGGACACCAGGAAGGGGTTGGGGTGGGGTGATACAGGAGACGGACGAAAAACAGACACCCTTTTGAAATCGGTTTCTTATTCAAATTAGTCTCTTCACTCTTTTACGTCTTTGTTTCCTTTCCTCAGGTTGTTCTCATCGCAAACCGGATAGAGTCGAAAGTAGTACCGAAGAGTGATTCGAATTAGTGAAGATCGAAAACTAAATTTCACACTTTATCCACTGAGAAGGAAAGTGAACTCCTTCTCCGGTAACAGTCCGATAATTAACCGGATTAGAGTTATAACAATACAGAATCTCTTATCCCTCCGGGTCCTCCCTCTCTCTTCTCGTTTGTCGACCAACCACCCCGTCAGTCTTGGGTGTACTGTAAATAGTTAATTCAAAGGTAGAATAATTACCTACACCAAATACCACGGGAATTCTAATAGCGACATTTAATTCTATTGTTTATGTCTTTCATCTCTTTCATCTTTTTTCTACAATATCTTATATCTTTTCTCCCAGGATGTATTTCTATTAATTGTTGGACGTTCAAGTCTTTGTTTGTTTTTTTTTCCTTATTTACTACATAAGTTACTATTTTATCTTCTCTTGGAGGGATGTGGGTGGTTTACTTTTAAATGTCCAATTTTCTACTGATCTAAGACCTTTTAAAACTATGTCTAACAAGTATTACTATATACCGTCTCGATTCGATGAAACTTGTTTTTCTCTATTGAGAACTACACAGGTCTTTCTTTCATGGAATATCCCCCTCTAATTAGTCCGACCGGAATCTGAAAAGGAACTACTTCTGTCACCTTGTCAAATATAGTTCGGTACACCTTTCATCACACTGGTTTCGTACAGTATGGTTCACTTCTACAGTAAGTTCACATTACCTGTGTCCGTCTGGAGCTCTCTCTCTTGGTCGAGTCTTAGGGTCTGTGTTCCCGAAAAGAACCTCTTTGTTGAACTGTTTTTTAGGTCTATTAATAATTATTGTGTGAGTTTTACTTCTTGAGTCCTTATCTCTCTGGTACCACCCTTCCTCGGTCACTACTGGTGACTTATACAGACTAATAACTTACTATTGGTTTAATGATACCCTTTATATAAAAGACTTATTTTATATTAGTAATAGTTTGACTCGTGTCAATGATTCTTATATGTTTGTTTTAAACCCTCTACCCGTCCTTCTACCTTCATCATATCAGAATCTTTCCACATTCGTAACGTATGGTAAGTCCGTTGGGAATTGTTTATGATAATTATAAAGAGAGTTGGTCTGAAACCTTTTCGTGACCTACTGTGGTCAACACTCTGACATGAGGGACTATCTACCAACCTTTAATTTAAGTACTCTTATCTAGGTAATCGAACACCTTAATCGTTCGGATTGTCTAGGTATTCGAAAATCTCAATTTTTCCAAATTTCAATCGTACCGATTAGACTCAATCAACTAGAGTCTTTCATCCGTTTTGGTGAATCAAGGGTAAAAATGAAAGTACCAAAAGTCTCTCCTCTCTTCTTAAGTTTATCGACGTCTTTTTGTATATTGCTTCTTTGACAGAAACACGGTCATGGCATGACAGAACTACTGACACCGAAACATCATCTCGGACTTCAGTCCGTTCAACTAAGGAGGTCAAGGTAAGAAGAAAGACTTCTAACGAAACCGATCAGCTCCAAAAAACATAAAGGTATGTTTAGAACTTTAATAAACAAGATCGAGACACTTTTTATAGCGACCATCGAACTATCCCTAACGTAACTTAAACATTTAACGAAACACATCATATGAGTAAAAGTGATATAACTAAGAAGGCTAGGTACTTGTACCATATAAAGAGGTAGATAATCACAGGAGAAACTAAAGAAAGTAGTCACAAAATATCAAAAGATATATATCCAGAAATCAAAGAAATCCATCTATATAAGGATTCATAAAATAAGAAAAGTAACGTTACCACTTACCTTAACAAAGGAATTAAAGAACAAGATAAAAGAGTAATGATCATATATCCTTACGTTCCCTAAAGACTCACAACTAAAATATAGGACGTTGAAATGATATAAGTAACTAATCGAGATCATTAAAAGACCACCTCAGAAATCCCAAAAGAAAAAAAAAAAAATTCTGATCAGTTCACGTCATCACTCTTGCCCCCTTCTCATCTTGCTCCTCAAGCTAGACATTGACTGACACTTGTTAGTTAACTCTATTGAGTGATGGAAGCCTGGTCGGATCCCAAAAGATACATCTCCTAGTACAGTAGACGTTTGTCACTCTCAAAATGAAGAAGAAAAGGTCAAACCTAAGGAAAATAAAGAAAAAGACGAGACTAACGACACCGGTTTTGAAGGTCTTGATACAACTTATCATCGCCACTTTCACCCGTGGGAACAGAACAAGGACTGAAATCCCCTTTACGAAAGTTAAAAAGTGGTAACTCCTATTACAAACGACACCCAAACAGTATATATCGAAAATAATACAACTCCATACAAGGAAGATAAGGACAAAAGACCTCTCAAAAATAGGATTTACCTACAACTTAAAACAGTTTCCGGAAGAGACGTAGATAACTCTATTAGTATACCGAAAATAAAAAGTTAAACAATTACACCACTTAATGTAACTAACTAAACGCCTATAACTTCTTAGGAACGTAGGGACCCTATTTCGGGTGAACCAGTACCACATACTAGAAAAATTACACAACAACCTAAGACTAACGATCTTAAAACAACTCCTAAAAACGTAGATACAAGTAGTCACTATAACCGGACATCAAAAGAGACCGTGTTTCTCTCTTTATATCTAGTTACCTTGTTTTATCTTTCGGGTCTCTATTTAGGTGTGTGTATACCTGTGGAATAGAAACTGTTTCCTCCGTTCTTATATGTTACCTCATTTCTGTTAGAGAAATTGTTCACCACGACCCTTTTGACCAGTTGGTGAACATTTTCTTACTTTGATCTAGTGAAAGATTGTGGCGTGTGTTTTTATTTGAGTTTTACCTAATTTCTAGATTTACATTCTGGTCTTTGATATTTTGAGGATCTCCTCTTGTATCCGTTTTGTGAGAGTCTGTATTTAGTGTCGTCCTAGGAGATACTAGGTGGAGGGTCTTATAACCTTTATTTTCGTTTTTATTTGTTTACCCTAGATTAATTTTCATTTTCGAAGACGTGTTGTTTCCTTTTATATTCGTCCCACTTTTCTGTCGGAAGACTTACCCTCTTTTATTATCGTTTACTTTGTTGACTGTTTGTTGATTAGAGTTTTTATATGTTCGTTGAATACGTCGAGTTAAGGTCTTTTTATTTGCTGGGTTAGTTTTTTACCCGGTTTCTTGATTTATCTGTAAAGAGGTTTCTTCTGTATGCCTACCGATTGTTTGTGTACTTTTCTACGAGTTGTAGTGAGTAATAATCTCTTTACGTTTAGTTTTGGTGTTACTCCATGGTGAAGTGTGGTCAGTCTTACCGACGCTAGGTTTTTAGACGTTCGTTATTTACGACCTCTCCCACACCTCTTTTCCCTTGGGAGGATGTGACAACCACCCTTACGTTTGATCATGTCGGTGATACCTCTTGTCACACCTCTAAGGAATTTTTTAACGTTTATCTTGATGGAATACTGGGTCGTTAGGGTGACGACCCGTATGTGTGGCTCCTTTGGTCTTAACTTTCTCTGTGTACATGGGGTTACAAGTAGCGTCGTGACAAATATTATCGGTCCTGTACCTTTGTTGGATCTACAGGTAGTCGTCTACTTACCTATTCTTTCGACACCATGTATATGTGTTACCTCATAATGAGTCGGCAATTTTTCTTAAGTAAACTTAGTCAAGACTACTCTACCTACTTTGACCTCGGCTAATATGTCTCACTTCATTCGGTCTTTCTTTTTGTGGTTATGTCATATGATTGTGTATATATACCTTAAATCCTTCTACCGTTACTGCTGGGACATACGTTCTGTCCTTTTTTCTGTGTCTACACATATTGCCTGAAAACCTGAGTCTCCCTCTCCCTCTCCCACCCTACTAAACCCTCTTACCGTAAGATTGTACATATGATAGTACATTCTTAACTTAGCGGTCAGATACAGACTGCGTCCTATGTCGTACGAACCCCGACCACGTACCCCTACTGGGTCTCTCTACAATACCCCTCCCTCCACCCTCCCCCCAAGTACAAACCCTTGCGTACATGTGGGCACCACCTAAGTACAGTTACATACCGTTTTGGTTGTTTTTTTATTTTTTAATTTTTTCTTTGACATCGGGTTGTAGTGACTCCTCGACATCTTTCCCTGAACCAGTGTACTCTCTTCGTAAGAGTAAAGACCTCGGTCTCTTCTTGTAGGGTCTCGGGTCTTCCTTGGTGTCCACACTAGAGTCGGAAGACTCTAAAGTGTCGTTTTAGTACCTCTTACTCCTTCCCGAACTTGTGACCTTTGTCTTTACACTAGAACGAACCGTTTTCTTCTTCATCAACTTATTTCTTATATCTGATTGTTCTAACTTCAGACCTTTTTTTAGAGTTTCTCTGACAGTCTACCACTTACTCGAAAATCCTCTTCCCTTGATTAAAAATTACTATTAAATGTATAGGTTTATTAAGGTAAGGGGTATTGTTGACACACTACATAAGTAACAAGAATAGTGTCACTTCTACCTCTTTGTATCACAGTCTCTTTAGTCAATAAACAAGTTCCAGTGTGTCGATCATCTACGACCTGATATAAACAACAATAACAAATAAGTGATTCAGCGTAGACTGAGAAACGCTGGGGTACCTGACATCGGACGGTCCGAGGAGAGAGGTACCTTAAAAGGTCCGTCCTTATGACCTCACTCATCGGGAAGAAGAGGTCTCCGAGAAAGGTTGGGTCCCTAGCCCGGGTACAGAAGACGCACCCGTCCGTCTAAGAAATGGTGACTCGGTGGTCCTTTCGGGCCTGATATAAACGACGGGGTAAAATATTTTTTATACTACTAGTGATTCCTAGGTCCGTCAAAATAATTCTATTTACAACCAGTCTGAATGAGAAAGAAAACTATTGTAAGATCCATATCTCTAGATGGTCTCTGAATCATATAGGACCGAATTAATCCACAAATTAGTTCAGAGGTCCAATAAGACACAGAGTATATTACCCTTTTTTTATAGTTTCAAAGTATCTTATTAACAACGAAATTTTAGAAGTGGGATTTTTATGATTATCGTCACATGTTAGATAATTTACCTTTTTCTTTCAATTTTAGTCTTGGATATAGAACAAAATAAAAAAGTCTCTGGTATATATATATACACACACACACACATCACCACAACCTCTTCTGAGAACTTTCAGGGAACCTGACGTTCCTCTAGGTTGGTCAGGCAAGACTTCCTCTAGTTGGGACCCTAAAGAAACCTTCCTTACTACGATTTCGACTTTGAGGTCATGAAACCGGTGGAGTACGCTTCTCAACTGAATAACCTTTTCTGAGACTACGACCCTCCCTAACCCCCGTCCTCCTCTTCCCCTGCTGTCTCCTACTCTACCGACCTGCCGTAGGGACTGAGCTACCTGTACTCAGACTCACTTGAGGCCCTCAACCACTACCTGTCCCTACTAAGTACCCCAGCGTTTCTCAGCCTGTGCTGACTCACTGACTTGACTTGACTTGACTGACTATGTATATATATATGTGTGTATATAAATTGATTGGATAAAAAGACAACTGTACCAGAGACCATATGTCATTCATCAGGTTTTATAAACGATCTTTTCAAGTACTTAAACCTCCCTTAGAGATCTCCTTTCGATGTCTTGAGACAGGACAAACCGAAAAAAAGAGATATTGAACTACTTCTGTATTTTCTATAAAGTAGTGCAAACTTCCACTGTCTTTCGACCTTTTCCCTTACTTATTCTGACTACTATTTTAGGTCTAAGTTTCATCAGAACTGTCCAACTTTACTATCCGTTTTGGTTTTACAAGAGAAGACACAAATGGGAATTTTTGTTGACGGATTCATGTCTTACCTTTTTATCTTAAACCGTGACTAAATGTACTTTTTATAAACTCTCAAAACGAACAGGTGTCGTCCTCGGTTATTAAACTACATAGTTATCAATAATTTTAAATTTTTTTTGTCTAATGTAATTATTCTACTATCACAGGTTTAGTGTCTTTTAATATTAGGGTAACCCAAAAGGTGACCAGACTAATGTCGTCCTATAATGAAAGTTAAAACCCGTGGGGTTAAATTCTTCCTGTGACTTTTTAACTTTCCAAGATTCTGTTCTACCAGTTCTTATTCTCTTTACAAGAAGTTCTCTGTCAAGTTTTTTGTTCCCCTGAAAACCTGAAGGAACCACCGATTTTGAGACGTGAGGTTCACGGCCCTCGAGTCCAATTTAGGGACCACTCTCTTGATCCAGGGTGTATTGTGTAAATTCTGGGACGTGTCGGTTTATTCATTTGTAATTTTTTACTTCTTTTGTCCTCTGAAACCGTACACCTTCAAAATTCCCCTCTGTATTAATCGACGGAAGTTTATAAACTCTCCATTAACACATATCTTTTCTGGTCTATATGAACGACAAAAAGGTCTCTCGTCTCAATTCTTCTTTGTTACTCTCTTTCGATATCTTTCGTCTAAAGTCAAATATTTTTTTCTTGACGGAGTGTTGAACAACAAAAAGTCAGAGATTCAGTACGGGTTGAGGAACACTGGGGCACCTGACGTCGTGCGGTCCGACGGGACAGAAAGTGATAGAGGGTCTCAAGCGAGTTTAAGTACAGTAGGTTGGTAGAGTAGAAGACAACGGGTAAAGAGAACGGGAGTTAGAAAGGGTCGTAGTCCCAGAAAAGGTTATTCAGCCGAGAAGTGCAGTCCACCGGTTTCATAACCTCGAAGTCGAAGTTGTAGTCAGGAAGATCGGAGTGTTGATCTAAACAAGTAACCTCTTTACTCAGTTGAAAGTCCCCTTCGGATCTTCAAAAGTGAAGTCACTCTTACTGACAGACCTCCCCTAAGGACATGTCTTTTACTCTTCTCAGTTCTTATGGGGTACTCAAAGAGGACCTCTGGAAGGTGAAGTAAGTCTAAGACCCGATCTCTCCTTAAACCAGAGTTCATTCGTCTTAAAAGTCACCAAGAGTAAAGGAGAGGTGTTCCCGAGCGTTCCTTAAAGAAACGGTTGTTTTACGAAGGGAGAACAGAGCATAAAGGTAGAAATTCGTTTAGAGTGTGAAACGTACGAAATAAGATACGTATAATACGTTGTTAAAATTTTTAGGTAACCTTAGAGATTTATGAACACACAGAAGATGACTTAATTCTCATTTCTATGGTGATCACTGTCGTCGTCTCCAGTTTGCGAACCAAACAACTCTGAGGATATTTCTTTGTAAGTCATATATTCTTGTAGGATATGTCTAAAAAAAAAAAAGGATTACTTTGTTCTCTAGATAGAGTTTAAATCCACTTTTCTAAGATTTCATTATAAACCTGAGGATTTCAGGGATCGTGACTGATTTCAATCTCAGAAAACAATTTTAGTAGAACAAGGTGAATACAAGGATGTCGTAAGAAGGAAATAAACTAAAGGAATTATCTAAATTTTATAGAAGAAGTTCCACTACCCGTGGAACGGACCTTTTTTGACCGAAGAGAGACCCGTCCACTTTCTAGTAAAACATTCGTCTTCGACTGTCTACACTTATCGATTAAATTGGATGTCGTTCTAGTACCTATAAACCCCTAAGTTAGAGGTCAGAAGGATCTCTGACTGTCTCGGACCCCTTCCCAACGTCTAAACTTCTCTTGTCTAAAGACTGCGAGTTCCGTTGGTTTCCTTATCGAGTACTTATGGCTGAGACCTGGACGAAAGAGAGACGCCTCTCTTTGCGTCTGTGTCACGTTAGGTACAACGTCACGGATAGAGGTTGAGTTGTCGTACGACGACGATCTATTATTTGTTGAGTAGTTTGGCGTTAGATCTGGGCAAAGAAGTGAAAGTAAAGTACAAAGACTCCTATCTTAGACAGAGTGGTTTAACTGTCCGAGATAGGACGTATGAAACTCTCGGGTTCGTTTATGTCCAGACGGTGTATGGTTCACGAGTTTTTTACGAATGACGTTTTTGTACTTTTCCCGTCGTAGAACCTAGGTCAGACAAAACGTCTACCTCCTACCCACTGTCTACACTAGATCCTTCTCTATTTACCTTTCGTCTGTCTCGTTCTCACCAACCGACCAATACCTTTTACGACATTCCTTGAAGACTAAAAAAAACAGTTTATGGTCCCGAGAAAACACCTTATACGTTAGACAGTTTCTTTCATCTTTCAGAGTATGTAATCCTAAAAACAACAACAACAAGAAGGGTCCTTTACATGGTAGATTAACCATGACATAGGTCAAATGTTTCTTGACTCAATCTACAAGGAGAAATTTCTACGTACGACTTACCTTCGGTCCTGAAGGTAAGTAATATTTGTTTTATTAGTTCACCAGAAGAACAACACGGACGCACGATTCAACGAAGTCAACAAAGGTTGAGAAACACTGGGATACCTGACATCGGACGGTCCGAGGAGACAGGTACCCTAAGAGGTCCGTTCTTATGACCTCACCCAACGGTACGGGAGGAGGTCCCTCAGAGAAGTTTAGACGTTGGGAAGGGGTCCGAGACAGTCAGAGATCCTTCTGACAGTCAGAGAGACAGTCTCTAGGTAGGGCACAGAGAATAGAGGGGAAACAACCGTTCACCTAAGAAATGGTGATCCCGGTGGACCCTTCGAGGTCAGAGGAACCGTAGAAATGAGTTTGTAAGGTAAGTAATAAGGAATATAAATTCGTTGGGATCTCAAAGTTTCTCATTTGTTTGATATACTCATTGAACGTAGGATGAAGTCTTTTTGACTGTAAGTGGTTCATTTCAACCAAGACATGATCGATTAAGTTTTCTCTTTTTATGTATAGACAGCTTATGAAAAGTATCGGTCAAGGATACCAAGTATGAGATCTCTTCTTAGATTCTCAAAGAAAGAGTTTATTGATATAATTTTTTAAGTTATGAAACTTGATACCCCACTGTTCTTAGACTGACATGGGACAAACTCTGTCCTTACTTTATTTGAAACAGGAGTATTTTATCTAAACGAGATTCTGTCTTTATGTACCGTCCTTCCTTCGTGAGGCAACCATTTCTTTAAGAACCACTCGGTAATCCCTCTCGTTTACTCTCAGTAACTTTTGAGACGAATGAACCCTGGTTCTACAAGAGATCAGGTCTTAGACTTATATCATATTCCAGGAACCCTCCTCGAGTACCCTATAAGAACTGAGAGGAATAAAAGACATGTCCATGGACGAGGTCTGACAGTAAGTGTGACTTGACTTTTGAAGATCCAAAGGGGACTTTCAACCACATGAAACCCACATAAGACAAGGGAGAGTGAGGTATAGGAACAGTTTTCAACAGTCTACAGATTTAAAGCCGGTAAATTACCAACACATGGTTATAGAGTAACACCAAAATCAAAAGTAAAGGAACCACTTATTACTATAGCTCGTATAACAGTGTACGAACAACCAGTAAACCTTTAGAAAACAGTTCACGGACAAAGTCAGTAATTGGTTAAATGTTTTTGTTTAGTGAATATTACTCTATAACCCGAAAGGTCCACCGAGTCCCCATTTGTTAGACGGACGGTTCGTCCTCTGTACCCAAACTAGGGACCCAATTCTCCTAGGGGACCTCTTTCTTTACCTTTGGGTGAGGTTATAAGAACGGACCCTTTATGATACCTACCTCCTCGCACCGTCCGACATATCAGGTGCCCCAGTTTTTCTCAGTCTGTGATGAATCGTTGACTTGTCCTCGTATTAAATATATTTTATTGAGTAAAATTCATACGTCAAACTACTCAAAACTGTTAATATTTGTGAATACATTAACGGTGACACTAGTTCTATATCTTGTAAAGGTAGTCGGGGGTTCCAAGGAAGTACGGATAAACGTCAGTTACAGGTGTAAGTGTTGGGGTCGGTTTGCGACTAGATTAAAAAGTGATATCCAATCAAAATGACCGAGAGTCAAGTCAAGTCAACGAGTCAGCACAGACTGAGAAACGCTGGGGTACTTAGCGTCGTGCGGTCCGGAGGGACAGGTAGTGGTTGAGGGCCTCAAGTGAGTCTGAGTGCAGGTAGCTCAGTCACTACGGTACGTCGGTAGAGTAGGAGACAGCAGGGGAAGAGGAGGACGGGGGTTAGGGAGGGTCGTAGTCTCAGAAAAGGTTACTCAGTTGAGAAACGTACTCCACCGGTTTCATGACCTCAAAGTCGAGATCTTAAGATATATTTATCTTAATATGCCCATACATGAGAGAATACGGACCGAAGAAATTGACTGACATTACAAAAACTCCACGTAGACACAACAACCCCTATAGTCATCAAGTAAGGAAAAATAACGACTCGTCATCAGAATCTATCTACCAGGTGTCAAACAAATAGTCAAGTAGAAAACTACCTACAAACACAATAAAGGTTCAAAAACGATAATATTTATTGTCGACTTATTTCGATAATACTTGTATACACATCTTTACAGAAACATACGTGTACACAAAAGTAAAGAGAACCCATTTACGGGATTACTTCAACGACCTTGACACAGTATACCACACACATATAGATCAAAATATTCTCTGAGGTTCTATAAAAGGTTTCACTAACATTGTAAAATTTCAGGTTACTCGTTATCTTAAGGTTAAGGAGGTATAGGAACTGTTGTAAACCCCACAGTCAGTAAAAGTAAAATCGGTAAAAACGACACCATTGATTAACACCAAATTTGAATAAATTGGGTAAAAATAAATCGAGAAAACGTAAAAAGGAATATCTGTACTAAAAAAATTTTTTATGTGAGTAGAAAACCCGTATTCAGTAGACAATGTATACAACGACTCTTATACAAGAAACGAAGGTATCGAACGAAAAAGTTAAAGACCTATACCACCGAAAACTACTTGATCTCAAAAAGTAAGATCACTTCATGTTAAATAAATAAAGGAAAACTACACACGAAAAATATAGTACAAATTCCTTATAAACGTATGGAGTTTCAGTAATCAGTAATAACATAAGAGGTTACAAAGAAAAAAAGAAAAGGACGTTCGAACTAGTAAAATGAATGGTACAAATCCACATTCTAGACAAAACTTGAGTAAAAATACATAACATACTTCAGTCGAAGTTCCAAATGAAAATAGGTTTACCTATAAGTCGTGGTAAACGACATTACTAAAAGGTGATCTAAAATTTCTGATAAAGTTGTATTTAGGAGTTACACCTTAGGTAAAAATCTAAGGTCGACAATTCACTTACCACATTTAATAATCTTTGAAAATACGAGGAGATAACTTCTCCACCGTTCTTATGTGTCTTCTTGACATGTTTTTTCTAGAAGTACTGGTTCTATTAGAGCTACCACACTAGTGAGTGGATCTTGGTCTGTAGGACCTTACACTTCAGTTTACCCGGAATCTTTCGTAGTGATGTTTGTTTCGATCACCTCCACTACCTTAAGGTCATCTTGATAAAGTTTAGGACTTTCTACTACGACACTTTCACGACGTGAGTTATATGGTCGTTTAAACCTTTTGAGTCGTCACCGGTGTCCTGACCTTTTCCAGTCAAAAGTAAGGTTAAGGTTTCTTTCCGTTGCGGTTTCTTACGAGTTTGATGACGTGTTAACGTGAGTAGAGTGTGCGACCATTTCATTACGAGTTTCAAGAGGTTCGGTCCGAAGTCGTTATGCACCTGGTACTTGAAGGTCTACAAGTTCGAACAAAATCTTTTCCGTCTTCTTGGTCTCTAGTTTAACGGTTGTAGGCGACCCAGTACCTTTTTCGTTCTCTCAAGGTCTTTTTGTAGATAAAGACGAAATAACTGATACGGTTTTGGAAACTGACACACCNGTAGAGTGTGCGACCATTTCATTACGAGTTTCAAGAGGTTCCGTCCGAAGTCGTTATGCACCTGGTACTTGAAGGTCTACAAGTTCGAACAAAATCTTTTCCGTCTTCTTGGTCTCTAGTTTAACGGTTGTAGGCGACCTAGTACCTTTTTCGTTCTCTCAAGGTCTTTTTGTAGATAAAGACGAAATAACTGATACGGTTTTGGAAACTGACACACCTAGTGTTATTTGACACCTTTTAAGACTTTCTCTGTCCGTATGGTCTGGTGGACTGGACGGAGAACTCTTTGGATATACGTCCAGTCCTTCGTTGTCAATCTTAACCTGTGCCTTGTTGTCTGACCAAGGTCTATCCTTTTCCTCATGCAGTTCCGACATACAACAGTGGGACAAATAAATTGAAGATACGTCTCATGTAGTACTCTTTACGACCTGACCTTCTTCGTGTTCGACCTTAGTTCTAACGACCCTCTTTATAGTCAGTGGAGTATATACGTCTACTATGGTGGGAATACCGTCTTTCACTTCTCCTTGATTTTTCAGAGAACTACTTTCCTTTCTCCTCTCACTTTTTCAACCGAATTTCGAGTTGTAAGTCTTTTGTTTCTAGTACCGTAGACCAGGGTAGTGAAGTACCCTTTATCTACCCCTTTGTCACCTTTGTCACAGTCTGAAATAAAAACCCCCCGAGGTTTCAGTGAGGTCTACCACTGACGTCGGTACTTTAATTTTCTACGAATGAGGAACCTTCCTTTCAATACTGGTTGGATCTATCGTATAAGTTTTCGTCTCTGTAGTGAAACGGCTGATTCCAGGCAGATCAGTTCCGATACCAAAAAGGACACCAGTACATACCTATACTCTCGACCTGACACTTCTTTCGACTCACGGTTTCTTAACTACGAAAACTTGACACCACAACTTCTTCTGAGAACTCTCAGGGAACCTGACGTTCCTCTAGGTTGGTCAGGTAAGATTTCCTCTGGTCGGGACCCACAAGAATCCTTCCTTACTACGATTTTGACTTTGAGGTCATGAAACCGGTGGAGTACGTTTCTCAACTGAGTAAGCTTTTCTGAGACTACGACCCTCCCTAACCCCCGTCTTCCTCTTCCCCTGCTGTCTCCTACTCTACCGACCTACCGTAGTGACTGAGCTACCTGCACTCAGACTCACTTGAGGCCCTCAACCACTACCTGTCCCTCCGGACCGCACGACACTAAGTACCCCAGCGTTTCTCAACCTATACTGACACGTTGACTTGACTGACTCACTAGCAACACTGTGAGACTTTCAAACAATGGAGAGAGTCCTATCTATACCACACTCTCTAAAAGGTCATACAATGACTGTCAAATTCCTAAGATTACTAGAACTGGTCGGGGATGAGACTGAGAGTTAAGGTCTCTCTCGGTCCACGGACTCAAGTCGGAGAGGAATTGTTCTCAACGTATAGATGTAGTTTTGAACCACACCAGTCAGTAAAATTAAAATCGGTAAGCCCATACACGTACGATTCACTGAAGTCAGTGTAGGTTGAGACACCCTGGGATACCTGACGTCGGGAGGTCCGAGGAGACAGGTACTCTAAGAGGTCCGTTCTATTGACCTGACCCAACGACACGGGAGGAGGTCCCCTAGGGGGTCTGGGTCCCTAGCTCGGCCTCAGAGAATGCAGGTTGGACGTAACCGTTCACCCAAGAAATGGTTATCGCGGGGGACCCTTTGGGTAAGACCATACATCACCATTAATTTATACACCCCCAAAAAAAAAAAGGATTAAAATTTGAAAGCACACTCAAAACGACTCTTGGTAGGAATTACTTCTATACGCGAGAAGAACTGGAGTATGTAGGAATATGTAACGACAAATTCAGGGATTCAGGGATCTGTAAACCATAACAAACTACGTGAGAGGACTGGAGTACTATATGTCCCCAAAAAAAGAATAAATTTATTATGTATCTTGATTTCTTCAATTCGAGTTTTTTATAAATACGACTTGTGGCAAGTCAAGGAAAACTTAAGTGTCGACTCCCTTTTAGACCCATACGTGAAAATTTGATAAGTATAACAAAGTCAGAAGTCAACAACGATAAATCAGCGATTCAGCACAGACTGAGACAATCTGGTACCTGATATCGGGTAACCCGAGGAGACAGGTACCCGAAAGGGTCCGTTCTTATGACCTCACCCAAGGAAGAGATCCCCTAGAAAGGTCCCTAGCTTAGACTTAGAGAACGTAACGTCCCCCTAAGAAATGGTGACTCGGTGGACCTTCGGGAACCGTGTACTTTTCTCTTAAAGGAGATGTATTTGGTCTCTAGGAGTCACAACAGAAGCTGGTAAATGGTAAGGACTCCTCGAGGTATATCAGGTGTCTGGTTTGGAAACGTGATAATTACACATATCATGTTAAGACAGACATGAAACAAAGACTGAACGTAATTATAAATAATACAAATTACTTTCGATTAACAATGGAGAAGTCTTGGGTAACTTTTACCGTAGTAATATAGGTCTTAAAACTACTCTGAAGACCCGTCATTGAACTACATGAAAGTCCAGAAAGTAGTTTTATAATAGGTCTCGACTTTCATGTTTTTGTCGAACTTATAATTGAACAGTCAAGGACACTCTCCGTAAGAAACTTTCTTTCTCCGAATCATCTCACCTTTTCATTCTTTCACGTTTACATTTTGAATAAGACATTAATTTTACCCTTTATAATGAAATTAGTAAATTGTCGAATTCTTCATCCACTAGTTCAACAAAGAAACGTTAGACATTATTCTTATATACTTATCATTCTCTGAATATTCCGGATATCTTGGTATCACGAATACCGAGAGTCTGTTCTTTAAACTCAAAATTTATAATTAATAAAAGATGTTATCAATTAAAAAACACAGATAAACTGACCCAGTACCTCACAGGTCTGTCAAGTGGTTTGTAATAAGACCTACAGTACCACAAAGACCTACTCTAATTATAAACTTAACCATCTTACTCATTCCGTTTAACAAGAGGAATGAGACCTATAATGAATAAGAGGAATGAGACCATAAATTTTCGTCTCTGTAGTGAAAAGATTGTTTCCAGACATAACAGTTTCGATGCCAAAAAGGTCATCAGAACATCTCTACACTCTCAACCTGATATTTCTTCCGATACCAGGAAGAAAACTTAACACCACGACCTCTTCTGAGAGCTCTCGGGGAACTTGAAGTTCCTCCAGTTTGGTCAGTAAGGGTTTCCTTTAGTTGGAAATTATAAGTAACCTTCCTGACTACGATCTCGACTTCGAGGTTATAAAACCGACTACACTTCTCGGCTGAGTAACCTTTTCTGGGACTACGACCCTTCTGACTCCCGTTCTCCTCTTCCCTCACCTTCTCCTACTCTATCGTAGTGACTGAGTTATCTGTGTTTAAACTCGTTTGAGGTCTTCTAACACCTCTTGCCTTCTCGGACCGTACGATATCAGGTACCCAGTGTTTCTTAGTATGTACTAAATCGCTGACTTGTTGTTGTCATTGAGACCCACCCGGAGTAGGTTAGACAACCTCCAGAATTGTCTTACTTTTTACTACTGGAACGATCTCATTGTCTTAAAAAAGACAGATACCAGGAACTTGACCCTGTAACCGAGAAGGACCTAGAACTTGAATAACTCGAAACCTGATCTCGATATGGTAGTAGAGAGGACCAAGACTCTTGAAGTTTAAGTCTGACCTTGAGCCGAGACGACCCAGAGGTCGAACGATTGAGTGGGACAACTAGAACCCTTAAATGCAGGGGGTATTAGTATACTTACTGGTTTAATAACCTCGTAGTCGAAGTCGTAGTCAGGAAGGTTACTTATAAGTTCCAACTAAAGGAAACCCTAACTAATCAAACTAGAAGAGCGTCAAGTTCTCTGAGAGTTCTCGGTTGATGAATATTATTTAGAAAATACATACGTTTACATAAACAAATGAATATAAATATATAAAGGATAACCACGATAAATAGACCTCTTGGGACTGGTTATATAATGGAAGGTAGGTTTCCCTTTTGTAACCTTTAAATTTAAATTTTGACTTAAAAAAAGTTTATGAACATAGATCACTTCTTCTAAATTTCCGTTCGAGGGTTTCGGAACAAAAAGGACATTAAATTCCATTTGTTCGTCACAAATCGATAACCTGAATAGGTAAGGTGTCTGTGTCTAATATGGGTACCAGGATCGTAAATAGGACGGTCACAGAAACGAGTATCTTCACAGTCCCCTCTCTCACCTTTACCTAGTCGGTCGGCATTGGGTATAAGTAAGGAAAAATCTTTTTATTTTATACAGAAGGACAACAGTTTCAACCCAAAAAACACAACAGGGAGGGGTGTATCTTTTGTGTCTTAAGAGTACGTCGATCTGACCGTCGGTACTTAGACTCATTATTCTGTCCAATATGGTTGAGATACTCGGAGTACCAGAAGGTAAGTCACCACTCATCCCCTCCTTCCTCCTTCAAGGTCACACTGAACCCAGATTTCGGTGAACAGGATAAAAAAGAATTTCAAGAGGAAACCTCTAATACCCTCTAACACATTATTTTACCTCTGAAACCTAGAGTAAACTAATAAACAAGAGACCGTATACTAACTGGTCAAGGGACCTTTAATTCTGACCATTATTCTCGTTACTTAGGGAAAATTTTGGTAGTCTTTGATTCGTCGGTTCTCGATCTAAAGAAAATTATGACATTCAAAACAGGTCCCATTGACCTCTATCTGGGTCGAAGAATACGTAAAGAGAACCTAGGACTGATGAGATTACCACCGTCTTCTGGTTCAGTCCACCCACGATCACTTTCGAGGCATCGGAACTGGGTTTCTAACCTTGCTCGTATAAACACACATCCACACCTACCCCCACAACCTCCCACTCTACCTCTTTTCCCCGTCTCTCGATAAAAGAGAGGTTCTCATTGGTAGTGAACGTTCTCAAATTGTCAAAGTTTTCGTAAAAGAAAAAAAAGAGAAATTTTAAATGATACAAGATGATTCTAGTATGACAAGTACCCCAAGAGTTCCGTTCTTATGATTTCACCGAACGGTCAGGGAAGAGGTCGAGATCCTCGACCACTATTTGTCCCTTCGGACCACACGACGTCAGGTACCTCAGGGTTTCTCAACTTATACTGACTCGCTGACTTGACTTGACTGCATTCTAGTATGTGTAATATTCAGTTTTACATCGTATTTCATGTTTTATTTAGACAAATTTTCAAGAAAGACCGAGAGAACGGTCATTTTGAGAAAGTAAAAGAAAACGATGAAACCTTAATTTCTTAGAGAACTCTCCGTATAATTTTCAAAAGGTAAATTCTATAATTATAGTTATAGAGTAAAAGTATTTTGTTGTAATCCACCCCATGATAAACCGAAGTCTTAAGACGACTTACGTTGACGGATGGATTCAGTTACCAGTCGTACGATCTGATTACCACAACGGATACCGTTGAACTTGTCTTAACTAGACGACCCATAATAATAATAATAAAGATAAGTAATAATGATCAAGATGACGACAATGAAGATAAAAAATAACAGTAAAGACAATAATGAAATAGACATCACACGATAGATTGAGACTCCTTCATTCCGTTGAATGAAATCATACCGGGTGATTTTTATACTTAATTGTCTGTGATAAAAATTTGTATCCCGAAGGGACTACTGAGTCTACCATTTCTTAGACGGACGTCACGTCCTCTGGACCCAAACTAGGGACCCAGTCCTTCTAGGGGACCTCTTCCCTTACCGTTGGACGAGATCATAAGAACGGACCTCTTAAGGTTCCCGTCTCCTCGGACCTCCAGATCTCAGATGTCCCAGTGTCTTTCAGTCTGTGTTGACTCACTGATTGTCCTACCAAAGACTTTATTACACAGAAGTAAGGTCGTTTGGATGTGATGACTATACGGGATTTAAATTGAGACGTGTTTAAATTATATACTTTTTTTCAAGTCGAAAGAATAGGGACTCCTCTGTAGAGTGATAAGTTTACAGTTTGACTTTTTAGTTATTTCGTTTGGTTCTCCGTAATGATTGGAACTTGAACACCTAGTATGCATTGAGACGTAAGGTATGTATCTTTCTATTGGACTAGTCACACAGATCATTGGACCACCAGTCTGGTGTACTAATACTCTTCTCGGGAAACCCACGTGTTCGTGGACTCTTCTTTCCCCTAGAATTGCCACCACAGCTCACTTTTCACCATTTACGATTACCACTAAACACGTATTCAACATTTAGTAGGGGTCCACTGGGTCAGGTAGGGGACCACTGTAATATCAAATCACAACTGTTTACACCATGACTTATACGCACACCGTCGTAAATGGTACGTCTCTCGTCTCGTCACAGACAAGTTTGTGTCCATGATCACAAACGAAAATACGGGAACTCAGACTTAGTCAGTGGGTAGACAAAGTCTTTAAGAAGAGTTAAAGTATTTGTAAATAACTTGTGGATGATGTTAGTTTCGTCTTGTGAGACGGTCTACGGAACCCGTAATGTCTATTCTCACCCTGAGTCGGGACCAGACCGTCCCCTTTACTCTGGTCACGTACTTATCAGTGGGGTGGTCCGTCTTACTCTTCAGACCTACTGTAGATCTCTCAGTTCTCCGACCCTGACTTCTACCAAGGAGACCTTTAACTGTCCTATTTTACAGTACCTATTTTACACTCTCAGTCTCACTCTCCACTCCTCTTTGTGGGAACGATCTTCTCTTACCGTTGACTCTCACACAACCTGTTTCCCACTATGTAATTTTCTGATCACTGAGGTCCTTTATTTCGTTCAAATTCATCTTTGACCTTTAGTCTGAAGTTTCGAGTCAAAGACCTGAACTTAAGCTAGATTCTATACTTTTATGTAAATTAGGACTTAACTGTACCCAAGACTCACAAGATCAAACCTTCTGACTTATAAAACCGAAGACCTCTCAATGGTGTTTTAAACTCTACTTACATTTCACGCGACTTGTTCTGAAATTTGTATTATAAATAACTCCATAAAGATGAATTTCACAACTTAAATTGTATGACTCATAAGAGGTACTAGTACTTTATAGAGACACAAACAAAAACTTCCTGACGTCTTATAAAGTTGTATACCTACATGGAATTAAAAATTTTAAGTTAAAATTTTACGTATAATCATCGAAGAGTAAAAGTCGATGATAATCTATTTCGATGTTATTTTAAGACTACCAATTGAAAAGAATTCATGAGTGTTACACGGTCACAGTCACGGTGACACAGTTTGTAAAAAAAACTAACTCCACTTTAGGTGTATTGTATTTTAACTAGTAAAATTTCATTTGTTAAGTCACTGTAAATCACGTAAGTCACAACACGTTGGTAGTGGAAATAGAATAAAGTTTTGTCAAGGTTTGGAAAAGTACTGAACACTTCCTTTGACATAGGAAATTTGTCAGGAGTAAGAAGGGAGGGGGACGAAGACCGTAAAGTTAGACATGAGATACACACCCAAATGGATAAGACCTAAAAAGTGTATCACCTTAGTATACTCTACAAAGACGGAAGACAAAGACCGAAGAAAGTGAAACGTAGTACAAAACTCTAAGTAGGTACAACATTGTAGATAGTCATGAGGTGAAGAAAAATACTGATTTATTATAAGGTAACATATATATGTGGTACTAAACTAATAGATAAGTGGGCGAATATCTGTAGACCCTACAAAGGTCAAACCCAAAAACATTTGTTATGACAATACTTGTACGTACATATACATGACCAAAAATTAAGAAAACCTATGTATGGATCCTTCTCTTAATGATCTAATATATCATTAATCAATAATGAGTCTACCATTTCTTAGACGGACGTTACGCCCTCTGGACCCTTCTAGGGGACCTCCTCTCGTATCGTTGGGTGAGATCATAAGAACGGACCTCTTGGGGGTACCTGTCTCCTCGGACTCCCCGATGTCAGGTGCCCCAGTCTTTCTCAGCCTGTGCTGACTCGTTAATCCGCGTCGTGTATTATTAACATATAAATTAAAAAAAAAAAAATCAAAATAAAGTTTAAAAGAAAAAAAAAAAAATTAAAAAATAAAAAAAAATTTAAAATTTTAGAAATCAAGAATGTACGCAAGGGTTTGTACTTGGGGGGAGGGTGGAGGGAGGGGTGTTGTAGAGAGACCCAGTAGGGGTACGTGGTCGGGGTTCGTTCGACGTGGGATGCAGTCTGTACCTGACCGCTAAGTTAAGAATGTACTGTCATATGTACAATCTTAAGGGTAAGAG